>SJYV01033240.1:943132-1011678 GCA_006410875.1 Neotragus pygmaeus
GCCTATGTTCGATGCAGGATGCCGGATGCTTGGGGCTGGTGCACAGGGATGATCCAAAGAGATGTTGTGGGGTGGGAGGTGGGAGGTGGATTCAGGATTGGGAGCTCGTGTACACCTGTGGTGGATTCATGTCGATGTATGGCAAAGCCAATAGAGTATTGTAAAGTAAAATAAAGTATAAAAAATAAAAAATTAAAAAAAAAAGAATTTGTTCTTTTTATCTAAGGTATCTAGTTTTGGTGTAGTATTAGTTTATAATTTTTTTTTATTTCTGTAAGATTGGTAGTGATGCCCGTATTTCATTCCTGATACTGGTAATTAGTATCTTTTTTTCCCCCCTAGTTCTCTGTAGCAACATGTTTTGTCAATTTTATTAATCTTTTCAAAAATTAGTTGCTCAGTCATGTCTAACTCTTTGTGACCCCATGGACTGTAGCACACTGGGCTCCTCTGTTCATGGAGTTCTCCAGCCAAGAATATGGGAGTGGGTTGCCATTTTCTTCTCCAGGGGATCTTCCTGATCTAAGGATTGAATCCAGGTCTCCTGCATTGCAGGCAGAGTCTTTATGCTTGAGCCACCAGGGAAGCCCAGTCTTTTCAAAGAACCAACTTTTTGTTTCATTGTATTTTTTCCATTTTTCAGTTTTGTGTTCCAGTGATTTTTTTTCCCCACAATTGTTATTATTTCTTTAGTTTATTTTGTTTATCTGGTATTTTTTGGTGAAAACTTTTATTATTGATGTGAAATCTTTTTTCTTATTTGATAAGAGCACTAATACTCTAAGCACTGTTTTAGCTGCATTCCACAAATTTTTGTTTTATTTTCATTGAATTTTGGTTATCATCTAATGAGTGGGGTTTGATATTGGGTTTTATTTTGAGGGGAAGGCTAAAGACATTTGGAGGTATATTTTTGTGTATAGGGTTTGGATTGATTGGGTCAAATGTTTTTGTGTGGCAAGGTTTTTGATACTCCCAACTCGATTTTTATCCTTTATACTGTTTTTTCATCAGAGCTAACAGACTGGAATGTTCCTAAGTGCCAAGAGTAGAATAGTCCAAAGTTTCTACAAAACTTTGGAAAGGATGATTAACTACTTGAGAAGGAATTTTTCTCATTCCAAACAATTGGATTGAATGAACTGGCATTTTGGTGAGGCTGTCCTGAGACGCCACTTTTCTTTTCCATTTTCTCCTGCTGCCCCCACATCTAAAGAGCACAAGGTTATATATACAGCCATGTCGGATAGTATTATGATTAATACTGAGTTCTGAAGGCCTTGCTTTTGCTAGTGAAATCATATCATATAGAAGAATAATGGATGTGTATTAAAAGGAATGTGGTTACATTTATTCTTTTAAATTTTCTTGATTTCTTTAGCAGAAGCAGATTTGAGAATGGTGCCATAATATTTCAATGGTAAATAAAACCCTCTGAGTGTTTGAGATCTGTAACACACTTTTGGAAGTGTCGAAGATACTACTCTTGTCTCAGTGAAGAACAACCTAGACCATATTCCTGGCTTCAACTTTGAGGCCACTTTGCTGTTACTAAGCAGGGAGAGAGAGAAATCAGGGAATAGAGAAGATTTTGAACAGTAAAAAATTTTTAAATTGCACCATGGAAATAAGAGAAGATAGATTTAATTTGTTGAAGAATGATTTTCTCTTGACAGTAGAGGTGATTTATGGCAGCAAACTGTTTTTTATTGCTGATGTTGGCTAGGAAGTGCGTTGATGAATGAGGTCATAGAGTAATCTTACAGTAAGATTAAAAAGAAAATAAACACTAGTGTCTGTTGAGCCCTTAATATGAGTCAGGACCCCCTAAGTGGTTCTTTAACCTGGTCTCTTTGCTGATCTCCCTCAACACATGTGGTTTATACTTCTGTATCAGCACTTTTCACTTTGAAATTCATATTTTAGTTTTTCTTATGTGTAGTGTTTTCAATATTACCTTTAAGGGTAAGGGCTGCACTGTATTCACCTTTTGCCTCTTGCAGTGTCAAGAGCCATGCTTTGTACATAACAAGTAGTTAGTACATTCCTATTAAACTGGATTGAAATGAACAAGAGATCACAGGCTTGAGTGATGCATTTCAGAAAGATATAAGTGGGAAACCATAAATAAATGGCACAGCAGAATTGCCAAGCATTGCAGAGCAACTCAAAACGTGGTGGTAGTAGTAGTAGTAGTAAGCAGTGAAATCGCTCAGTCTTGTCTGACTCTTTGAGACCCCATGGACTATAGCCCACCAGGCTTCTCCATCCATGGGATTCTCCAGACAAGAGTACTGGAGTGGGTTTCCATTTCCTTCTCCAGGGGATCTTCCCTACCCAGGGGTCAAACCCAGGTCTCCCGCATTGTAGGCAGATGCTTTACCATCTGAGCCACCAGGGAAGTCCAGAATTTACCAAAATGTGGTATATTCAAACAAATGAACAAATAAACAGTGCCTTAAAATGTTTCAAGAATGAGGATAGCTTTAAAAGGATGACACTTTTCTAGGTGAGAATATTCTCTCAGCTAAAGTTGTTTATGGCATTACCATATTGTATGGCATACATTGAACTTGTGAATGAAAATTCCTTAATTTCTAAAATAAGTCGTGTTCTAGAAATTGGAGCTACCTGGACAATTAGTTGACTAGTATTTTTGATAAAAATGTCTATCTCCTAATCCAGGGAACATATAACTATAGTAACTTTCCCAATGGACTTTTATCATGTGGCCTTGTATTTGTGTCCTAGAGTTTGAAGCCTTGTAAAACAGGAGAAGCAAGCATTTAGTATTTTTATGTGTAATTATTCAGATACTTTTTTCCCTCCCATGTTTTTTAACACAGACATTAGATTTATAAAAATTTAAGAAGAAATTTGGTTCAGCTATTCTTTTATGTGATACAAAGCCCATTTGATCTTTCCCTTTCTTTTCTTCCTTTCTCTCTCTCTCCCTTTCTCTTTTTCTTTCTTTCCTTCCTCCTTCCTTCCCCCACTCCTTCTCTCCCTCCCTCCCTCTTTCTCTCTCTCTATTTCTTTCACAAGCAGAGCATATGATAAGTGTTCCTGTGTAGTATAGACAGAAAGAGCAAATACCCAAGGGCAGATGTGAGTTTGAACTTGAGTTACATGAATTTTGACAAATCTTATGTCCCTTCAGCTCTAGAATTTCAGTTTTGTCACCTGTAAAATGAAAGGGATTGAGCTAAAGACCCTTCTAGTTTAATGAAAAAAAAATTTTAAGTAGGTGTTTAAACTTATAATACACTTCAAATACATTGCAAATGATGGATGATAAACTCTGTGAGGATAACATACATTTAGCCTAAAATACATATGTGTTGGTCTAAAATGTAAATGTAGAGAAGAGTTCTTTAAGTTTTAAATTGTGAGCTTTTTAAGTCATTGATTCGCTTGCTTTGTGTTCAGTGTCTTCAACATTAGAAAGCAATAAGATAAACTTAAAAGAAGGCAGACATGATTTTTATAACTGTTTCCTTCTTTCAAAATTAAAAAGAAAGATTATTTTTAGTATTTTCAGAGAGAATTCAGTGTTCTGTGAAGAGTTTTGAAGGTGAAAAGCACTATGCAAATGCAGAATTTTATTATTACTCTTTGACTGTCAGCAATGCTCTTCCCAAGTCAAAACATATTTATTGCACTTCTGTTGTCCAGTTCCCTCTCTGGAAAATCATTATTTTAAAGTAGCTACTAGCTTTCTATTGTNGTGAAGAGTTTTGAAGGTGAAAAGCACTATGCAAATGCAGAATTTTATTATTACTCTTTGACTGTCAGCAATGCTCTTCCCAAGTCAAAACATATTTATTGCACTTCTGTTGTCCAGTTCCCTCTCTGGAAAATCATTATTTTAAAGTAGCTACTAGCTTTCTATTGTTTAGGATAAAATTGTTTAGCTCAGTAACGTCTCAGCTAAGAAAACCATGAAACAGCCAACTATTTCCAAGTGGGGTCTTTGACACTATCTTGGTCATTAATTCTTCCAAATTTTGGGGTAGAGTTACTTCATTGTTGATATAATACTACATGAAAAATTAAGCAAAAATAGATAAACAAGAAAAAAACAAAATATCACCCCAAGTTTTTATAATCTCACAATAGCCACCATTAGCTTTCAGTTCAGTTCAGTCGCTCAGTCATGTCTGGCTCTTTGTGACACCATGAATCACAGCATGCCAGGCATCCCTGTCCATCACCAACTCCTAGAGTTTACCCAGACTCATGTGCATCAAGTCGGTGATGCCATCCAGCCATCTCATCCTCTGTCGTTCCCTTCTCCTTCTGCCCCCAATCCTTCCCAGCATCAGAGTCTTTTCCAATGAGTCAACTCTTCGCATGAGGTGGCCAAAGTATTGAAGTTTCAGCTTTAGCATCAGTCCTTCCAAAGAAATCCCAGGGCTGATCTCCTTCAGAATAGACTGGTTGGATTTCCTTGCAGTCCAAGGGACTCTCAAGAGTCTTCTCCAACACCACAGTTCAAAAGCATCAATTCTTCAGTGCTCAGCTTTCTACACAGTCCAACTCTCACATCCATACATGACCACTGGAAGAACCATAGCCTTGACTAGACGGACCTTTGTTGGAAAAGTAATATCTCTGCTTTTTAAAATGCTATCTAGGTTGGTCATAACTTTCCTTCCAAGGAGTAAGTGTCTTTTAATTTTATGGCTGCAGTCACCATCTGCAGTGATTTTTGGAGCCCCCAAAATTAAAGTCTGACACTGTTTCCCCATCTATTTCCCATGAAGTGATGGGACCAGATGCCATGACCTTAGTTCTTATTTCAGACAATTCTCTGTACAATAGAGAGATATACACTCACTAACACACATACATATAGGTAGGAATAATTTTTTATAAAATAGTATTATATAATAATAATAGTTTAGAAGTACCAAAATTCATTAAGATTTTAACACAAAGAAAGATTAAATGAATGGATTAGTTTGAATAAATATTGTTTACCACAAGAGTTCATGAAGATCCCACTAATATTAAGAACAAGAGATTATAAAAACATCAGTGATGTCAAAAGATTAATTTGTATATAGCATTATGTGACCACTTACGTGAAGATAAGAGAGTTCTTAAATTGCATCCAGCCTCCTTATTTGATCTTCAGTGTTTTTATTATTTATATTTCCCTTTTTACTTTATCAAATCTTCTAAATCATTCTTTTTATATGACATAAGTATCACTGATGTGGAGTTTTATGTTTCCTGCATGTGGGGGGATTCAGTACTCACCAAATACCATGATCCTTTTAAACATTGTTTCCACCGAGATCTTTCTTTTTATTTATCTTTTTGTCCCTTAGGTTTTTCACTTTTCTGGAAAGGCTCACAGGTGTTATATTCCAGGGCTTCTTAAATGTTTCAGTTGGCCATTTTAGTTCTTTCATTACTTTAGGAAATTTTTATATTTTGTCTTTGAACATATCTTCTGTGCCATTAGTTGAACACCATGCCATGCATACTGATTGCGATGGCCTGGGTCATCTTTTCCTTCCATATGTATCATATTCTCTCTACTTAATTTAATTCTTAATCTAGTTCCTTTACATGCACTTGATAATCTCATGACTATGTGTATGTTTGTGGTTTGATGCTTATAATTTATTGCTTTGCAAATGGTGTTTGGTCTCTGTTTCTCTGGCTCTGGATCTCTTTTTTTATTTTATTTGGTTGTTTATCTTAGCTTTGAACTCTCATATTATTGAATTTTTATTCTTATCAAGTTCTTTTGTAGCATGATGTGTTAATACTTGTAGAGAATGATCTTCTTTTTATTGGATTTGTTTGATTATTTGTTTTTCTCAAAATAAATTCTACCCCTGGTTTTGCATGCCATGATCTTCCCTGACTTTTGTTTTTGCTTTTTGTATTGTGTGTGTATGTGTGTCATACATTTTATCTAGCTTATGCTAAATAGCAGCATCTCTGAACAGAACTCCCATTGGAACTGATTCAGAGGGAGGATGGTTGCAATTTGTTTACACTGTATTTGAGAACTATTACTCCCAGTGCTGGGAAAGATTGAGGGCAGGAGGAGAAGGGGATGACAGAGGATGAGATGGTTGGATGGCATCACTGACTCAATGGACATGGGTTTGGGTGGACTCCGGGAGTTGGTGATGGACAGGGAGGCCTGGCATGCTGTGGTTCATGGGGTTGCAAACAGTTAGACACGACTGAGCGACTGAAGTGAATTGAACTGAACTCCCAGTGAACTGAGTTTTAGAGCCATGTCATGGGAGTTCTAGCCACTTTTTCAGCACCTGCTAGTAGGGATGGGCCAGATAAAAGGTCTTATTAAAGCCTGAATCCAGTCTGTGTCAGATGACCTGACTTCTGTTTTCTGTTTTTAGATTTTGCCTTTGATTGTTCTCTAGGTAGACTTGTACTCTTAATGATCTGGGGTTTTAGATCATCTTCCCAGTTTGGAGTGAAGCCCTATAAACTAGTGAGCCCTGAAGTTTCTTCTGCATTTGCTCTGAGCCTGAGACCTAGACTCTAATAATTTGGGCATCTATTCTTGAGGATTTTACCACAACTTTTCCCTAGTTTCTTTTGTCTCTATGTGGTATTGGTGAGATTTGTCAGAAGTTGACTTTTCTTTTTCTACCAATACAGCTTCTGAGCCCTGGTTAGGAGCTCTGCTCTTTTAGCTAGAATCCCATTTTTCTACTTGACCATCATTTTTTAATGTTCATGTAATAAAGGGTTTCTTTCATTCTGTGGCTGTTGTTGTTCTGTCACTAAGTTGCATCTGACTCTTTGCAACCCCATGGACTACAGCATGCCAAGCTTCCCTGTCCTTCACTATCTCCCAGAGTTTGCTCAAACTCATGTACATTAAGTTGGTGCTATCATCTAACCATCTTATCCTCTGTCACTCCCTTCTCCTTTTGCCTTCAGTCTTTCTCAGCATCAGAGTATTTTCCAATGAGTCTGTTCTTCACATCAGGTGGCCAAAGTATTGGAGCTTCAGCTTTAGCATCAGTCATTCCAATAAATATTCAGGGTTGATTTCCTCTAGGATTGACTGGTTTGATCTCTTTGTTGCCCAAGCGATTCTCAAGAGTCTTCTCCAGCTCCACAGTTCAAAAGCATCAATTCTTCGGTGCTCAGCCTTCTTTATGGTCCAAGTCTCACATCTGTACATGACTGCTGGAAAAAAACATAGCTTTGACTATATGGACCTTTGTCAGCAAAGTGATGTCTCTGCTCTCTAACACGCTTTCTAAGTTTGTCATAGCTTTCCTTCCAAGGAGTAAGCATCTTTTAGTTTCATGGCTGCAGTTACCATCCACAGTGATTTTGAAGCACAAGAAAAGAAAATCTGTCACTGTTTCCACTTTTTTGCCATGAAGTGATGGGACCAGATGCCATGATCTTAGTTTTTTGAATGTTGAATTTCAAGCTACCTTCTTCACGCTCCTCTTTCACCTTCATCAAGAGGCTCTTTAGTTCCTCTTCACTTTCTGCCATTAAAGTGGTATCATCTGCTTATCTGAGGTTGTTGATATTTCTCCTGGCAATCTTGATTCCAGCTTTTCATTATCCAACCTGGTATTTCACATGATGTCCTGCTCATAAAAGTTAAATAAGCATGCTAACTGTTGCATTTTGACCAGCATACAGGTTTCTTATTGAATTTCAGTCCTTCCCCCACCCCCATTGTTGTTCAGTCTCTACGTCATGTCCAACTCTTTTGGACTCCCATGAACTGCAGCACACCTGGCTCCCCTGTCCTTCACTATCTCCTGGAGTTTGTTGGAACTCATGTCCTTTGAGTCAGTGATGCCATCCAACCATCTCATCCTCTGTCACCCCCTTCTCCTCCTGCCCTCAGTCTTTTCTAGCATCAGAGTCTTTTCCAATGAGTCAGCTCTTCATCTTTATTTCATCAGTTTTTGGCAGGTGATTGGTTTGCAATGTCTGACTTCATTTTCTCTCATACCTCAGAATCTCTGTCTTTTACACTTCAATAATTAATTAGATTTATGAATACTCTAATGAAAATAACACCATTTTTGCCTATTTCTAGATATAAAAGCTGACAGCAGACCTTTAAAGAAAGCTGACTACAAACATCCAAAGAACTGGCTATCCCCACCCCACTTGCCTGCGTTATTAGAGTTTTCATTTTCTGGGGTCTGTCGCTTGTTTATTTTTAATTTTAAAGACTAGTTTTCTCTTCTGGATATAATTACATCACATATAAATTAGTATGCACTTTGGCTTTCTATGAACATCTACTTGATTAATTTGGTTAATATTTTAAACAGTATTAATAATCTAGGATTTTATTGGGCTGTTCTTAAATATTTATATGCTTGTTGTACAAGTAAGTCTTTTCTATGGTCACTATAGAAGCCACTTTTTTGAGTTCAGAATTAAAACTGACATATGATTTGCCATTTTTAGATTATTATCTTACTTCTGCTGTTACTACCTATTTTGATATTTCAGAATAGGGATATTGTCTTTGGTTTTAACTTTCAAAGTATCAATTTAAGACAATGACAAAATATTCTTTTCTTAGCTGATATTTAGTTCCTCTTATCTAGCAAGCTTGGGAGAGAATTTTTAGATTGAAACAAATTCTACTCTGTTTAAGAGTAGAAGGAGTGTTCCACAGTTATTGTTTAATTGGTGAGTTCTGGTTTGGGCTGAATCTATGCTTTCACTTTTGAGGATCTGTCACATATTCAGGTTGTAGAGGAAAACAATTATAACTCAAATGTGTGTTGTATTTTTGTTTGTTTACCTGAAATACTGAGAATTTCCAGAGTTTAGAGATACCCCCACACTGATACATTTCAAAGGCAGCTGCAGGTCTGGGTTTGATTGATTGTATTGCAGAGAATATGAAATTTATGACATGCTATCACAAAGTCCTTCTACACCATTGGGGAGGAACGTGTGTGTGTGTAATTTCTCCCTTTATGTGTATTATGGATTTGAGGAGACAAAAAGTATGCATTATGCACTGTGTTTTTATTTTCAAGATTTACATACTGCATAAAGTATACACAGCCCTCCTCTCTCCTTCTGCTACCATAGAACCTGCGTGGAAGGTACCTGACAAGACGAACAACTACATTCCTGCCCAGTTCTACCTCCCATATGGTACACTTTCATTAGCCATTCGGAGAAGGCAATGGCAACCCACTGCAGTGGGCTGCCATCTCTGGGGTCGCACAGAGTTGGACACGACTGAAGTGACTCAGCAGCAGCAGCAGCATTAGCCGTTACCATCTCTCCCTTCTGTTCTTGTGTCACTTGTTGCTCACAGGTGTTTCCTTCAGCTTTCTGTTTGCAACTAGCAATTACTCATACTCTGCCCACATTTCTAAATAACCCCTGTATTTACTTGCATTATGTTTAAGAACCAATTTCCTCTTTTAAACCAATTACTAATGATCTTTTCCCCATCATCAGTATTTTTACAGAGCAGTTGAATTCTTTCACGTTCAGGTTTAAAATTGTTGAAAGTCCGTATTTACTTACTTAACATACATTCTATATGATGTTGCATAGTCTATATAATTATTGACTTTTTATTTTCTTTTATGATATCTTTTAAAGGTTGAGAAAATTAAAATATTTCCTTTTTCAGCTCTGTTAGGTCTGGATAAGACATGCCTAGATATTTATAGTTAGGAACCTTCCAGTAAAACCACCATTTATTTTTTTTTAATCCTTTCACTACCTAGTAATGATATTTAAACAGTGAAGTCATTCCCTGAGTGTTCTTTCTAATCTTTATGTTTTTGAGTACTCTTGTGTAACAAGACAGGAAAGAAAACAGAAGCAGTTATTATGTGAAAGAAAAAAATCATGAAAGAATTTAAGCAGTGTTTATATTAACTTCTATTCCTATTTTTAAAGTAAGCACGGTGTTAGCACAATTTTAAATATCCAAATGTAAACAAAGTCAGTTCTTTTCTTTATAAATTTATGGGAAATTCTTCCTAACACAGGATGGATATTATGACAATGTTATAATCTGGATTATACCTGCAAGTTATTACTTATATTTGACTTTCATATTTCATAGATATTGGCAAGTAGGTACTACTAGTAATACGAATTGTCACAGAATTTTAATATCTTTTATGTCAAATTAAAGAAAATTGGTCATTCATTGGGAGAAGAGATATAACGGGAAAGAACTAATCTTCTTGTGAAACTCTAAATGAGACTGGCTATTATTATAAGTAAACTTGAATAAACGGGCTTCCCAGGTGGTGTAATAGTAAGGAACCCACTTGCCAATGCAGGAGATGTAATAGGCGCTGGTTTGATCCCTGGGTTGGGCAAATTCCCTGAAGGAGGAAATGGCAACCCACTCCAGTATTCTTCCCTGGAGAATCCCATGGACACAGGAGCCTGGCGGGCTACAGTCCATAAGGTTGCAAAGAGTTGGACATGCCTGAAGTGGCATAGCGTGCAACACACAAATGAATCCAGGATGTTAGTTATGTCTTCCACGTTCCAGGCTCTATTTTACCAATTTTCTTGGGAGTAGAAATATATGTTATTGCCTAGAGGATCTTATTACTAGTGATAGGTGCAGGGGCAATGCGTTTGGTAAAACATTCACAGTATGAACTAGGATAGACTGGAATGTACACTGGTGAGAGGGATTCATTAACTGGCTCATTGTTTCAAGAATTTAGAAATATGAGAGGAATAGTGACTGTAATGACAGAGTTGGATGATGCTCTCAACAAAGATCAAGTGAAGATTGGGGGGCAAATATTCGGCAATTCAAAGCTAAATATGAAAGGTCAGATTCTCTGAAGGAAGACCTGGCTATACCATGGAATTATATATGGCGATGTGTGCCTAGTTCTTGCTCCAAAGGGAGCCATGGACATTTAATCAGGTAACTATAAAATGTGGAAAAGGGAATGCCTAAACATTTTGGGAACTAGATACAGGGTCAAATAGACTTGTTTAGCTCTGCCTATCACCCCCTGAACAAATGGTAAATTGTTCATCATATTTCATCTGAGGTGGAATCACACAGATTAGCACCATCCTTGCTGCTGCTGCTGCTGCTAAGTCACTTCAGTCGTATCGGACTCTGCGACCCCATAGACGGCAGCCCACCATGCTCCCCCATCCCTGGGATTCTCCAGGCAAGAACACTGGAGTGGGTTGCCATTTCTTTCTCCAGTGCATGAAAGTGAAAAGTGAAAGTGAAGTCGCTCAGTCGTGTCCAGCTCTTAGCGCCCAGAATGGTGGTTCCCATTGTATTTCCATTTATCTTACCTTTCCAGTCTTGGACCTACTAAAACCTGGTGGATCCTTGAGGATGTTATCAGATTACCACAACCTCAACCAAGTAGTAGCCCCAGTTTTAGCTGCTGTGCCAGGCATGATATTATTGCCAGAGTACGTTTATACAAAGTTGGGCACCTTGCTTGTGGTGATTAATCTGGAGAATGCATTCCTTCCAGTCTTAACAGAAAATAGGATCAGAAAGTTTACATCTACATAAAACAGATTACAGAATACTTTTACCTTTCCCCCAGGATATAAACTTTCCTGCCCTCTAGCAAAATGTAAGCTCTGCAGCTCTCTGCTAACTACACTCAGCCCACTCAGTGCTTCTGCCCATCCATTTCAGTCTCTTTAATCTAGTCTCAACCTTATAGCACCTTAACTTCTGTTCCTTTTTAACACTGTGACCTTCTGTATGATAGATAATTTCTTCAGGCTTCATTTCTACCTTAATAAATGGGAATAATCTTTATGCCTCATAAATGAGATCAGTTTTGTGTTGAAAAGTTAGGTGAACATGGATAAGACCTAGTGGCTCAGACTTGGTGATAATGTAATCAGGGTCTGTCTTAACCTGGGCTGCTGGAACAAAATGCCACAAACTTGTCAACAACACAAATTTCATTTCTCAGAACTCTGGAGGCTAAAAGTCCACGACCAGAGAGCTGGCGTGGCTGGTTTCTGATGAGAGCCCACTTCTGGGTTGTAAACTCCTGACCTCATGCTCATTCTCACATGATGGAAAAGAAGAGCAAACTGGCTCTCTAGACTCTACTTATAATGGGACCAATCCCATTTATGAGGGCTCTACCTTCATGATCTAATAATCTCCCCCAAACTTACCTCCAAATGCTATCGCATGGGGTTTAGGGTTTCAACACATAAATTTTGGGGGAACACAATCAGTTAATTGCAAGATCTAATGAGGAAAATAAAATGGAATGTGCCTTAAGTAGCAACAAAGAGGAAATTTCCATAGGTGATGATGGAGATGAGAACCAAACAAGGAATGCTGAGGACCCAGAAACTGACAGCAGCAGACGTGTCCATCCCCCACTACGCTTGAAAGACAAAGGAATGAGACAGACTGGTGTTGTCAGAACTCAGAGATTAGGTTGACTTGATGGAAACTGGAACCACAGTGGGCTTGAATGGTGGGAGCTGAGCCAAAGAGGAAATTCAGCGTTTCTCAAAAGAGCTGACAAAAGCAAAGAATGGAGAGATGAAGACAGAATTACTAGAGTTGCTCTATTTTCCCTACCCTCCAGTATCTTGCCTCTCAATGACCAGAAGTCAGTTGACATTGAGCCACGGAAACACCACCTGCAGAGGCCAGCTCAGAGCACAGGAAAAATCTGAGGCCAACAGTGTTTTCATCTTTAAGAGATCACACGACATAAGACCTCATCATTGTGGGTAGGAGATGTACTGCTATTGCCACCATCAGCTTTTCTGGAATTAAATTAATTCTGATTTAGGCAGTAAGGAACTGGAAAAGAAAACTAATGGAACACTAAGCAGCAATAGGAAATGAATTTCAAATGCATCATGCTAAGTGAGAGATGCTAGACATAAAGAATATGTATACTGAGTGATTCCTTTTATATAAAATTCTAGAAAAGACAATAGTGATGGAAAGCAAATCAGTGGTTTTGGGAGGCCAGGTTATGGAGGGAGAGGAGTAACTGCAAAGTGGATTGAGGAAAATATTTTAGGATAATGAAAATATTCTTTGTTGTAATTGTGGTGCTGGTTGCATAACTGCATATATTTCTAAAAGTTTATCTAATAGCACATGTAAAATTGATGAATTTCATTTTATGTAACTATCAGTAATGCTGACCAAAACAAGTCAAATCAAATATACACAAGTAATTTTAATACATATTTATTTTAGAGGGATGTTAATTGATTTCTCAAACATGTCTCCCAATTTATTATCATTTACTATTGTGTTCTGTTCTTACAAATTTGCATATAGATTGCTATCATGTGGGAGACTAATTTCCTAACCCATCCTTTGATAATGTTAGAGAAGTAAAAACTCAGATTTTCTAAAGTCACATTTAAAACTGTGGTTCTAACAGTGCATACTCATCTGAACGATTGAGAAGATTTTCCACTTTTCATCCAGCATTTAATCATGGAAGCCCAGTTAGAGTGTATGGTTCATATGAAGCACATGTTAGCATTTGACATCAGGTGCTTTAATGATTAATTTTCTACAACATCTAAACAAGGCAAGTTAGAGGGGAAATGACTGTCAAGAACTCTGAATTCCACATGAAAGACTCGTTTCAGGAAATTATTTTCTGAATCAAACTGTATAACTCCATGACCTCCCTGGAGGGAAAACTTGAAGTACTCTTGCCTAAAATAGCAAAGTTGGACTTCTAAATTATGGAAAATGACAAACACATTGAAAACCTGGAAGAAACTTCTTGGGAGATTAAAACAAACATCACAAAGTACAGTGCATAGAAAAGAGCTGATTAAATTCAATATCATTATGAAAAAGATGGGTGGTACAATTTCAAAACCTAATAATATCACGGACTGACTGGAATGTTTGGAAAACACTCCTTAGTGGAATTTTGGCAAGGCTGATGGAGGAGTTGATAACTTAACGTTGTATGGAACTTACTTTCAGATACCAGTACTGTAGGTAAGATCCACAATGCGGGATTAAAGAAGCCCTGTAACCAGAGAAAAATCATGGTAGGTAGAGATTTAAACTCTGGATGTGAGAGAGACCCTTCAGTCAGAAGGAAAATCCTTGTCTTATTGGAGCTAAGCCTGGAGACGCAGACTAGGGAGGGAAACTGCCTGAAACACCGCAGAGGGCATAGTTATTGTTTCCTGGATAATTTTCCGTGACACAAGAGCAACTTATCTCCTTTGACATATTGAAGGCACACAAAGACTGCTGGGGAGGAGGCCTCTTGACATCACTCAGACGCTAATCTTGCCTCTAAAATAAATTCAAAGGAACTTTCATGTTTCCTAGAACTGGAGAATTTCTACGATGCTAATCGTACTTTAGCTGTTTGGAATTGTTCTATCTTTCAGGAGTCTTCATGTTCTTCATAATTTATCTCAGTCATAATGAGCATAATTAGAAGTTTGTCTTTTTGTAATCTTTTAGCAGTTTAAAATATATCATTACATATTGCAATAACTATGAAGGGTGAGCTTTCTGCATTAATAGTGCTCAATAATATATTTTAATTGCATTATGAAAATGCATTTCCAGCATTATGGAAATATTTTCCAGTGTCACTTTGGGGAATCAGGAGAGTTAGGCCTTTGTCAGTGGAGTTTGTAGAACTTTGTTTATAATATCGGTGTGGTAATACAGTGGAGAGGTAAAATGTCGTTCCTCAAGCTGTAATACAGAAACTTGATAGGCATGAAGCTTTATCATTCTGCAACATGGTTTTGGTTAATCAGACTGTAACTTAAGTGCTGCACTAATAGAATTTTAAATCAGTAAGTTATTATCACTCACAATAGATCTATTGATTAGGGAAAACATATAGAAAAATTGTACTCACTAGATTCTTATTTCAAAACCTTTCTGTCATTGACTTGTGAGTTAAGTGCATTATGTTTTGTGTCTTTTGTATTCTATACAGCTCTGTTTTCTTTGAACACATAGATATTGTAGATAAGACTGTCAGACTGAAAGACAGAGTGACTCCTGGGAGGTATTGGGGGGAAACCTGCACTGGGAATCTGAACAGATGTTAGGAATATGCTTTAATCCCTCAAGGCTCTTCAGATGTCAATTGGCTTATGTTTCTGGACATTATCTGCTGGATCACATTGAGCTATATTCCCAGGGGTTGATTTCATTAATGAAGAACATGCCAGAACCTGAGGTTATCTATAATGAAAGATGATTTCTTCAGGCCTGGTGAGCTGAAAGATGACTGGATGACCACTTTGCGAATGGAAGAAATTAAAGCTCGGGGCTGGTGTGAAGACTTTTAACAGCAAGCTGAAAAAACAACTGGACACACTTCAGAACTTGCTGGCAAGTGTTTACAATCAACTGGAGCAATTTCAGGGCACATTAGGAAGAGGAGGAGGAGGCCTGAACTGCTGCTGTGAGAAACTGGTGTGCGGAGTTCTCATCTTACAGCAATTAAATGCCAAACATTCCCCCATCTACAGAGAGAATGATGTTGGGTTGAGTGAAAGCTTAGAGTAAAAAAATACATGTTACAGAAATAACAAACAGGAAATATGGCTGGGAAGTAAGGATGTATTCTGATCTGGCTTGTGAACTTTATGTTCAAACCTCTTACTACTTTCTGAGCTAAAGGCAGTAAGAATTTAAATCCATCTATGACATTAGAATTTAATTTCCACATTATTACTCAGAAACTAAGTGGCTTGTGGAGGTTCAAAGTGGGAATCGATACTTATTTAAATAGATACCTAGAACATTTAATATGTTGTCTGATGTCTGAATTACAGAAATTTTAACCTGCAACTATTTCCCAGGGTTTCTTAGTACGTTAGTATTGGGACAGGTTTTATGTTGGAGCAGACAGCTTTGGTCAAATGATATTCTGCAGCCCTGTGTGCTAAAAGAGAATCCTATGGGCACTCCAGGAACACTACAAAAATGAAGTTTTTATATACTTTTCTATAAATAATTAAATATCACTCTGATAAAGAGCTATTATTCTCTTATTTCCATTAAGGGATTGAGGGTATTACACTGAATCTTGAATAAGATTCTTTGGCATTCCCTGGAGGAATAAAATTCATTTGGAGATAAGCTTTTGTTTTTTGTTGTTTTCTATTTTATTTTCTCATATAACTTAGGAATGATGTATATCTGCTGTGTACTCTATTAAGGCTAGTTTACTCCTCTTTCTAGAGCTGACATTTTTAGCTATAGGACTTTTTACACATTTTTTTTCCAAAACATGTGAGAATAAAACATGCTTTCCAAAAGAAAATTCTAGATTCCAATTCTATTGAATAGTTCAGTCTTGATGATTTTTAATACATAGATTTAATTATGTTCATCCCATAGCTTGTGTCTGATTGAAATAAAAAATAAAGCCTCCAACATTTCAAATATATTTTTATCAGTTCAGTTCAGTCACTCAGTCATGTCCAACTCTTTACGACACCGTGGATGGCAACACACCAAGCTTCCCTGTCCATCACCAACTCCTGGAGCTTACTAAAACTCATGTCCGTTGAGTCAGTTATACCATCCAACCCTTCTCCTCTGTTGTCCCCTTCTCTTCCTGCCTTCAATCTTTCCCAGCATCAGGGTCTTTTCAAATGAGTCAGCTTTTTGCATCAGGTGGCCAAAGTATTGGAGTTTCAGCTTCAGCATCTGTCCTTCCAATGAATATTCAGCACTGATTTCCTTTAGGATGGACTGGTTGGATCTCTTTGCAGTCCAAGGGACTCTTAAGAATCTTCTCCAACACCACAGTTTAAAAGCATCGATTCTTTGGTGCTCAGCTTTCTTTATAGTCCAACTCTCACATCCATACATAACTATTGGAAAAACCATAGCTTTGAGTAGATGGACCTTTTTGGCAAAGTAATGTCTCTGCTTTTTAATATTCTGTCTAGGTTGGTCATAGTTTTTCTTCCAAGGAGCAAGTGTCTTTTAATTTCATGGCTNAAATGATATTCTGCAGCCCTGTGTGCTAAAAGAGAATCCTATGGGCACTCCAGGAACACTACAAAAATGAAGTTTTTATATACTTTTCTATAAATAATTAAATATCACTCTGATAAAGAGCTATTATTCTCTTATTTCCATTAAGGGATTGAGGGTATTACACTGAATCTTGAATAAGATTCTTTGGCATTCCCTGGAGGAATAAAATTCATTTGGAGATAAGCTTTTGTTTTTTGTTGTTTTCTATTTTATTTTCTCATATAACTTAGGAATGATGTATATCTGCTGTGTACTCTATTAAGGCTAGTTTACTCCTCTTTCTAGAGCTGACATTTTTAGCTATAGGACTTTTTACACATTTTTTTTCCAAAACATGTGAGAATAAAACATGCTTTCCAAAAGAAAATTCTAGATTCCAATTCTATTGAATAGTTCAGTCTTGATGATTTTTAATACATAGATTTAATTATGTTCATCCCATAGCTTGTGTCTGATTGAAATAAAAAATAAAGCCTCCAACATTTCAAATATATTTTTATCAGTTCAGTTCAGTCACTCAGTCATGTCCAACTCTTTACGACACCGTGGATGGCAACACACCAAGCTTCCCTGTCCATCACCAACTCCTGGAGCTTACTAAAACTCATGTCCGTTGAGTCAGTTATACCATCCAACCCTTCTCCTCTGTTGTCCCCTTCTCTTCCTGCCTTCAATCTTTCCCAGCATCAGGGTCTTTTCAAATGAGTCAGCTTTTTGCATCAGGTGGCCAAAGTATTGGAGTTTCAGCTTCAGCATCTGTCCTTCCAATGAATATTCAGCACTGATTTCCTTTAGGATGGACTGGTTGGATCTCTTTGCAGTCCAAGGGACTCTTAAGAATCTTCTCCAACACCACAGTTTAAAAGCATCGATTCTTTGGTGCTCAGCTTTCTTTATAGTCCAACTCTCACATCCATACATAACTATTGGAAAAACCATAGCTTTGAGTAGACGGACCTTTTTGGCAAAGTAATGTCTCTGCTTTTTAATATTCTGTCTAGGTTGGTCATAGTTTTTCTTCCAAGGAGCAAGTGTCTTTTAATTTCATGGCTGCAGTCACCATATGCAGTGATTTTGGAGCCCCCCAAAATAAAGTCTCTCACGGTTTCCATTGTTTCCTCATCTATTTGCCATGAAGTGATGGGACTGAATGCCATGATCTTAGTTTTCTGAATGTTAAGTTTTAAGCCAACTTTTTCACTCTCCTCTTTCACTTTCATCAAGAGGCTCTTTGGTTCTTCTTTGCTTTCTGCCATAAGAGTGGTGTCATCTGTGTATCTGAGGTTATTGATATTTCTCTCAGCAATCTTGATGCCAGCTTGTGCCTCATCCAGCCCAGCATTTTGCATGATAATCTCTGTATATAAGTTAAATGAACAGGGTAACAACATATAACCTTGATGTATTCCTTTCCCGATTTGGAACCAGTCTGTTGTTCCATGTCCAGTTTTAACTGTTGCTTCTTGACCTGCATACAGATTTCTCAAGAGGCAGATCAGGTGGTCTGGTATTCCAAACTCTTAAGAATTTTCCACAGCTTGTTGTGGTCCACATAGTCAAAGGCTTTGGCATGGTCAATAAAACAGAAGTAGATGTTTTTCTGGAATTCTCTTGCTTTTTTGATGATCCAGTGGATGTTGAAAATTTGATCTCTGGTTCCTCTGCCTTTTCTAAACCCAGCTTGAACATCTGGAAGTTCTCAGTTCACGTACTGTTGAAACCTGGATTGGAGAATGTTGAGCATTAATTTGCTGATGTGTGAGATGAGTGCAATTGTGTGGTAGTTTGAACATTCTTTGGCATTTCCTTTCTTTGGTATTATGTATAGAGAATCAAAACAGCTTTCCTGAGTGTGAGATATTTTATATAAAATAGTCTAAAAAGTTAAATTATTATGAATTGGTTTATTGAACTGTGGGAAACTACCATGAGGCTTTCATTTATTTCCAGTCACAGTCTGCAGTCATGACCTGTTGACTACCCTATCCCTCATATAAGCCTACCTTCGGCAGATTGTACATCCTTATGGTCACTCTCCATCATAAAAAAAACATATCATGTTCTTAATTCTCATCTTTTTCTCTTGATTACTTGTCTCTTGCAACTTTGTCCCAAAGACTTAAATTGGAGGAGAAATATTGTCTGTTTTGTCACTCTTTCCTCTTTCTTCTCTCTCTCTCCTTGTTTTCTCTCCTTTGTTTTTTTAAAAAAGAAGATGGGGAGGGCTGAATGTCTAGAGTGATACTCAAATTGTTTGTACTTTTGCCTTTTGATGCTCTTCTTGGTAGGAGAGTTTGATGCCAGTTTTCCTTTAGAGTGCATGTTTGAATTTCTTGGGGTGGTTCGTGTTTGTGAGTGGGATCTGCCCATTTCAAGGTTCCCTTATGTGAGGGGCCAAGTCCCATTTTATTTCTTCCTAATCACTTCTTGGAGTCTCTTCCTGAATGTTTACTGCAGCAGGCCTAGATTGCCACCCTGGGCTTGGAATGTTCAACTGGATTCAAGACTAGCTATTTTCCATGGGATTCAACTGACCTGCCTCCTTTTTGTTCCTCATGGTGATAGCTCAGATTTTCCACAGCTGCCCCCTCTTCTGATTTCCCTCTCCCTCCACCCATTCTCCTTTTCTTGTTCAGTACAATGATGAAAAAATCAGTAAGCCTACTTAATAATTTAGTGCTCAACTAGGGCTGGATGACTCACAAGCTGGAATCAAGATTGCCAGGAGAAATACCAACAACCTTAGATATGCAGATGATACCACTTTAATGGCAGAAACTTACAAGGAACTAAGGAGCTTCTTGATGAAAGTGAAAGAGTAGAGAGAAAAATGTGGCTTGAAACTCACCTTCACTTCTTGAAATGAAGATCATGGCATCTGTCCCATCACTTCATGGCAAACAGATGGGGAAAAAAGTGGAAACAGTGCCAGATTTCATTTTCTTCGTCTCTGAAATCCAGGCAGATGGTGACTGCAGCTATGAAATTAAAAGACACTTTCTCCCTTGGAAGAAAAGCTATGACAAACCCAGACAGTATATTAGAAAGCAGAGACATCACTTTGCTGACAAAGGTCCATATAATCAAAGCTGTGAGTTTTCCAGTAGTCGTGTACAGATGTGAGAATTGGACCATAAGGAAGCCTGAGTACCAAAGAGTTGGTGCTTTCAAATTGTGGTGCTGGAGAAGACTCTTGAGTGTCCTTTGGAAGCAAGAAGATCAATTAATCCTAAAGGAAATCCACTCTGAATATTCTTTGGAAGGACTGATGTTGAAGCTGCAATACTTTGGCTACAAGATGGGAAGAGTCGACTCATTGGAAAAGACCTGATGCTGGGAAAGACTGAGTCCAAGAGGAGAAGAGGGTGACAGACGATGAGAGAGTTGGATGGCATCACCCATTCAATGCATATGAGTTTGAGCTGACCCTGGGAGATAGTCCGGTTCATGGGGTCACAAAGGGTTGGACATAAAATACCAGTTTCCTTTTTTCTTTTTTGCAGGCACCTCTCCATGAATCCTGTCTCCTCAGGTTGGCATTGGGAAAGGCAGGAAAAAAATAACCCTTCCCCACAATTCCAACAATTTTATTCCTATTCCCCTCCTACTTTCCCCATCTCTGCTTGTGCAACTAGATGGAAGGGCTTGTGGAGATTATTAAGGAGAAGTGGGTTCAGCCACCACTTAATAACGTCTGGAAGATGAGTTCCATTGTTTGCAGTTCTCTTCAGATTGATTAATGTAGGATATCTTTTTGTATCTCAGGCTTGAATCTTGGTCACCAGTTCCAGGGTAAGAAAAAAAATCCCATTCATCACATTGCCATGCTGAAAGAAAAACAATTTTGTAGTATTCTCTATACATCAATCCATAAGGCATATATAAGTACTCCTGTCATTGGTTGTGCTTATGTTCACTTGTAATCTCATATTGTTCATGAAAAAAACGATTGTAAACTTTTAAAGATTATCCAGGGATGATAATCTTTTTTTAAGCAGCTGATTTTTTTTCTCCATCAGTCCACGATCTTTATATCTGAAACTAATGGCTGTTAACCACATTGTCCATAAAAATTCTTCCTAATTTCATGTTTTGAGCTCCCAGATAAAATACTTTTCAAATTTTCTTTACATCATTCTCCTATACACAGTTCAGTCACTCAGTCATGTCCGACTCTTTGCGACCCCATGAATCGCAGCACACCAGGCCTCCCTGTCCATCACCAGCTACCGAAGTTCACTCAGACTCACGTCCATTGAGTCAGTGATGCTATCCAGCCATCTCATCCTTTGTTGTCCCCTTCTCCTCCTGCCCCCAGTTCCTCTTAGCATCAGAGTCTTTTCCAGTGAGTCAACTTTTCGCATGAGGTGGCCAGAGTACTGGAATTTCAGCTTTAGCATCATCCCTCCTAAAGAACACCCAGGACTGATCTCCTTCAGAATGGACTGGTTGGATCTGACCACTGGAAAAACCATAGCCTTGACTAGAAGGACCTTTGTTGGCAAAGTAATGTCTCTGCTTTTCAATATGCCATCTAGGTTGGCCATAACTTTCCTTTCAAGGAGTAAGCGTCTTTCAATTTCATGGCTGCAGTCACCATCTGCAGTGATTTTGGAGCCCCCCAAAATTCATGGGGTCACAAAGAGTCGGACACGACTGAGCGACTGAACTGAACTGAACTGTTTCCACTGTTTCCCCATCTATTTACCATGAAGTGATGGGACCAGATGCCATGATCTTTGTTTTCTGAATGTTGAGCTTCAAGCCAATGTTTTCACTCTCCTCTTTCACTTTCATCAAGAGGCTTTTCAGTTCCTCTTCACTTTCTGCCATAATGGTAGTGTCATCTGCGTATCTGACCTTATTGGTATTTCTTCCGACAATCTTGATTCTAGCTTGTGCTTCTTCCAGCCCAGCATTTCTCATCATGTCCTCTGCATAGAAGTTAAATAAGCAGGGCAACAATATACAGCCTTGACGTATTCCTTTTCCTATTTGGAACCAGTCTGTTGTTCCATGTCCACTTCTAACTGTTGTTTCCTGACCTGCATATAGGTTTCTCAAGTAGCAGGCACTGACCTCTAAGGGGACGGACACACTGTCCGTCCAGAGGAGAGGCTTACCTCTAAGGGGACAAAACAGGTCTACTCCAGTAAGAAGACAATAACCTCTAAGGGGATGAACACATGGTCACTCCAGGCAGGAGAGGCTGACCTCTAACAGAACATCACAGGTCCACTTTAGTTAGAAGATGCTGACCTCTATGGGGATGGACACACATCCATTCAGACGGACACACTTCCACTCAGATGGACACACGTCCACTCCAGTCATGAGAGGGCTGACTTCTGGAATCAGTTACTAAGAATTCCTGACCAACGTGCATTTCTGAACTCACACCCGCAACCCTGGCCTCTGGGGTGTCTCCCAGAATTTGGCTATACCATGTCCCTGACATGTCTTTTCCTGTGTCCAGTTTTGNGTTCTTCTGTGTATTCTTGCCACCTCTTCTTAATATCTTCTGCTTCTGTTAGGTCCATACCATTTCTCTTTACCACCACCCAATTTCTCTTCACCTTTTACCTTTACTTGAAGCAAATACTATATGTCTCAATAACCCCACATACACACACACACACACACACACAAAAGTTTTCCTGGTAGAAACTCTGGGCAAGTAAGGAACAGAGGAAGCCAAACCTCATCAAGGATCTCACCACTATGGGTTTCCTGCCATCCACATTCTGGGGTGGATCCTTCCATGCGTCTCCCCGGCTGAGTCCGGGACCACATGTTCCTGCACTTCTGTGCACAGTCCTATCCTGTGGTCTATGCGGCCTGAAGGTGTGTAGACCCCATCCTTTGTCCCCCATCCTGTCCTCACACCTCCACACCCCCCAAAGTGCCTTTCCCCGAGGGCAGCACCAGCTTTCTTGTCACAGACTGAGGCATAATTTTCCAGGCTCATCTCACTGAACCACAAGGAATCTGACTGCACCCTGGCCCCTCTCTGGGCACCCTTCTCTCTGACTCCTCCTTCTCCAGCTCCTTCTTCCCTTCCCTTTTAAATTTGTGTTCCCTGTGGCCCACTCCTCAGTCCTGCCACCCTGATGCAGTTGCTTACCTCTCCCCACATCACCATCCCTCCAGCCCAGACCTGGCCCTGGGGCTGCAGCCTCGCCCACATGGGACACCTCCTCCAGGAAGCTCACAGGCCCTAACACCTGACAGCCTGGTGTGGGCTGTTCTCTGCCCCCTGGTCCTCTCAGTGTGGCTCCGGAGGCCCCAACGCCTACACCTCACACTTTCATTCACCTCCTAGATATTCATCACCTCCCCTCCCCCAGGCCACCCCTCCCACCTCTGCCCCAGCTAAGTCATGCTCCCCGTTCCCCTCAGCTTCTTCCTGCCCATCAGCCTCCTCTAATTACATGCACCATGGGGTCAGGGTCCCCCTATCCTCACCAAGGCCTTCATAGCCCTGCCACCAACTCAATCCAAGACCTCGGGCAAACACAGTCCCTTCGGCACCTCGGATTCCCCGTGTGACACCAGCTGGTCTCCAAGAAGCTTGGCGTGAGTGGCTGTTCCTCCCTAAGCCATCACTAGAGGGAGCCTCTTGTCCACAGAGCAGGAGAGAAGGACCTGGTGAGCAGAAGGGACACCCCCTCCCCACCTCCGCTCCAGCCACCCTCCACCCAGGGCTCTCACTCCCAGGGCTGGGGTGTTGGGAGCTGCCATTTGCGTCCTCAAGGGCTCAGAATACAACAGAGGGAACAGCATTCCCTGGGCCACACAGCTCTTCAGGACAGAGGTGCTGCTGCTGCTGCTGCCAAGTCGCTTCAGTCGTGTCTGACTCTGTGCAACCCCATAGACAGCAGCCCACCAGGCTCCCCCGTCCCTGGGATTCTCCAGGCAAGAACACTGGAGTGGGTTGCCATTTCCTTCTCCAATGCATGAGAGTGAAAAGTCAAAGTGAAGTCGCTCAGTCATGTCTGACCCTTAGCAACCCCATGGACTGCAGCCTACCAGGCTCCTCTGTCCATGGGATTCTCCAGGTAAGAGTACTGGAGTGGGGTGCCAAAGGTCTGTCTACTCAAAGCTATGGTTTTTCCAGTTTTCCAGTACTCATGTATGGATGTGAGAGCTGGACAATAAGGAATGCTGAGCACCGAAGAATTGATGCTTTTGAACTATGGTATTGGAGAAGACTCTTGAGAGTCCTGTGGACTTCAAGGAAATCCAACCAGTCCATCCTAAAGGAAATCAGTCCTGAATATTCTTTGGAGGGACTGATGCTGAAGCTGAAACTCCAATACTTTGGCCACCTGATGCAAAGAACTGACTCATTAGAAAAGACCCTGATGCTGGGAGAGATTGAAGGCAGAAGAACGGGACGACAGAGGATGAGATGGTTGGATAGTATCACCAACTCGATGGATATGAGTTTGAGTAAATTCCAGGAGTTGGTGGTGGACAGGGAGGCCTGGCGTGCTGAAGTCCATGGGGTCACAAACAGTTGGACACGACTGAGTGACTGAACTGAACTGAACTGGGCAGGTACCCCACGGGCCCCTCTGTCCTCCAGAGCCTCTGGGATTCTGGGGGCTCCTGTGGGCAGGAGCTTGTCTGTCTACATGGTTGCTGGGAGAGGCCTTCCCTCTCCTCCCCAAGCGAGGCTGGTCAGCCCTTGGCCACAGGGAGGCAGGAGGCTGCGGGAGCAATGGCAGGCACCTGGCCGGCCCATCCTCTGAGCCTCAGTTTCTGCCTCTGTGAAATGAGGATCAACACAGTTCCCATCGCAGGAGGTGGGTGAGGAAGCAATGAGGCTTCAGGGGCTGGGGCCTGCCTGTCAGCTCCACGGGGCCCAGAACACAGGGCCGCCAGAGACCTGGCTTTAAAGGTGGGGCCAACTCCTGATCTCCCAGTGACCAAGTCCACCCGGCCAGGGAACCCAGGCACCCGGGCCTTCCCTGGTGCCCTCCACACCAGAGCTGGGGCTCCCAGGGCTGCACCAGCTCTGTGATGCCAGCTGGCTGCCTGTCTGGTGCCGGCCTCTCTCTGCCCCTTTACATGGCCAGGGCCCCTGCCTCCCTGGAGGGTCCCTCTCCTGCCTCCTGGAACAAGGGCCGGTATCTCCCCCGGCTGGCTGACCTTATCTAGTCCTGCCACCTCTCTGAGCCTCCTTTCCTGCACTCCGTGTGGCTGGTGCCTACGTGGGTGGCTCTGTGATGCGGTTCCTGGCCCTCGGCATGGAGCTCTGACAACCTGGGACAGCCCCTGTGGGTGGTGCCCGTCCTCCACCAGGGCTTCAGCTGCCCCACCCCGCCCACCCCTGGAGGACCCACCTGCGTGATGCAGGCGCCCGTGAAGGCCACGATCACGGCCACCACGTTGACAGTCAGCTGGAACTGCAGGAAGCTGCCAAGACTCAGGCATTGGCAGAAGCTGTGTCTGCTGAAAGCCCACTTCCTAGTTCATAATAGTCATCTTCTCGCTGTCTTCACATGGCATAAAGGGCAAGGGGGCTCTCTGGAGGCTCTCTTAGGAGGGCACTAATCCCAATCATGGGGGCTCTGACCTCATAACCTAATCACTTCTCCCAGGCTCCATCTCCAAATACCATCCATGGGAGGTTGCTCCGCTGTACTGTGCTTAGTCGCTCAGTTGTGTCTGACTCTTTGCGACCCCATGGGCTGTAGCCTGCCAGGCTCCTCTGTCTATGGGGATTCTCCAGGCAAGAATACCGGAGTAGGTTGGCATGCCCTCCTCCAGGCAATCTTCCCAACCCAGGGATTGATCCCAGGGCTTCCGCATTGCAGGCGGATTCTTTACCGTCTGAGCCACCATGGAAGCCCATGAATACTGGCGTGGGTAGCTTCTCCAGGCGAACTTCCTGACCCAGGAATCAAGCTGGGGTCTCCTGCATTGCAGGCAGATTCTCTACCAGCTGAGCTACCAGGGAAGCCCACGTGGGAGATTAGGCTTCAACAAATGAATTTTGAAGGGACACAAACACTGTCAATAGCAATTAGTGACTGAATAACATCAATAATGAGGAAAGACAGAAAATTATCATGGTTGCTAACCAAGGCTTTCTGAAATCAATGGAAGTTTAAAAAATGCAGCTACTTACGCTTCAAATTTTGTGATTCTGATTTTGTCCTGGGTGAATCCTGTCTCTATAGGTAACAATGTATATGAAATGGTAAATGAAAGTGTTTTAGGGGGGCTATAGAAAAAAAAAACTGACTTTTTAAAAAGCAGATGTAGAGATTCTTAGCTATAAAAGCAAGTTTATTTTCCTTCCTTGAAAAGTTACCTAATTAGTTAAATAAGTGGGTGACTCACTGGGTAAAGAATCCACCTGCAATGCAGGAGATGCAGGAGACATAGGTTCATTCTCTGGGTTGGGAAGATCCCCTGGAGGAGGGCATGGCAACCCACTCCAGTATTCTTGCCTGAAGAATCCCATGGACAGAGCAGCCTGGCAGGGTATAGTGCACAGGGTCAAAAAAAGTCAGACACAACTGAAGCTACTGAGCATACACACACCCATTACTAATTAATGATGAGGGTGTATATCCCCTATAGATAACTAAGGTTAGACTCAAACTTTCTTGCCCTGACTTCCTAATATAAGCGTTTGGAAATAAGTAAATATTACACATTCATGGATTATTCACTTTCAGGTATCCTTGTATTTTTATTTTACCTTTTTTTTTTTTAAATTCTCATTTTTCATTCTCTTTCTCAAGAACTTTTGTACTGTCTGGTTTCCCTTTTAATACAGACCACTCTGTCTATACTCAGACTTCTTTCTACAGATGGAGTCCTTTGAGAGAAAGGATGAAAAGGGGATTAATGGTGCCAAACCTCCTATCTGAGTGAGAAGACGAAGTGATCATGGTTATTTGTCTTTAGAGAAACAATGTGGTAGGATTTGTTTAGAAGTGGAATCCTGCCTCTTTCTGCTCTACTTTGCTTTCTTGGTCTACTTCAGATATTCCAATCTGAAAGTCCTGCTATAAAAATGGAAAAATTCATTAAGATTTTTAAGTGCCATTCACTGTTCTGCATTTCAATGTTGTATAAATCTTAGCATTGACCTTGTAAACTCCAAAAGCACAGGCTGAAGATTCATGAATTCATGTTTTCATCTTGGACACCTCTGAACTCTAAATTTGTGTACTGAACCATCTACTCAGCATCATCACTTGCATATGTAGCAGGGATCTCACTTTAAATGTATTCATAACTGAGCTTGTCAATTTTCCCTCAAAGCCTGTCTGCCCCACCCAGCCTTCCCCNTCTGCTTCTGTTAGGTCCATACCATTTCTGTCCTTTTTGAGCCCATCTTTGCATGAAATGTTCCCTTGGGATCTCTAATTCTTTAACAAAAAATAGATGTACCTTCTTCCTCACTGTTATGGCTTACCGTTCTAGGCTGATGTTTGTAAACTTAAGTTGATATAAAAGTGTGACTCCAGTTTGATTCAAACACACATTATATGTATTAGCCAGACTGACTAATCTAATTTAAAAGAAACTTTCACAGAGCTTTCACCAACTTTAGAACACTGTACTCATTCAGTGTTTACCTCAAAGACAGACTCTGCAACAGAGTCTGCAAGGCTTCAATAGTGCTGTCCTTTTGTCTCTTTCCAGTGTTTTTTCAGCCCTGTTTGCCTCCCAAGCTTTGCTTCAGGCATTCCTGTATCCTCCTGTCCTCGGTGTCTTGGGAATATACAGTTTTTCCTGTCTCTGTGTTTTAGCAAATACTTCCCTTCCTAATAAAAAAGCCTATGAACTTCACTCACCTGCCCAAATAATGAGTTTTAAATATTATACTCTGTCATGAAATATTTCTGGACAGCTCTAGCTTATAGAGATCTTTTCTAGATTACTACATCTTATGGGTAGACCTCGTTTTATTAGACTTTTCATTCAATATGTTTCCTGCTATGTTTGTTCCTCCTTGGATTTAAATATTTTGATTCATTAATATGTTAATACTTACTAAGGTTGGGGACCATATCTTAGATTTCTTTTTGTGCCTTGAAAGAGCTAGTGCATTCAAGTAGATAATATTTTTAGAAGTATAGTTTATTGTGCTCAGTTGTGTCTGACTCTTTGTGACCCCATGGACTGTAGCCTACCAGTCTCTTCTGTCCATGGGATTTTCTAGGCAGGAATACTGGAGTGGGTTGCCATTTCCTTCTTCAGGGGATCTTCCTGAACCAGGGATTGAACCTGCATCTCCTATGTCTCCTGCATTGGCAGATGGTTTCTTTACCCCCTGAGCCTCAAAGAATATATAATATAGTGCAGCAGAAAGAGCTCTTGACAAGCCCTCAGAATAGCAGTGTGGTCTTGGGAAATACTGTTTTCTGTCTTAAACCTCAGTTCTCTGCCCTCAGAATAGCAGTGTGGTCTTGGGAAATACTGCTTTCTGTCTTAAACCTCAGTTCTCTGGTCTGTAAGGTAGGAAAGTAATGTCCCTTCCGTCTACTCTGAAATATTATTAGGAGTTGTGAACAGGATATGAAGAATTCTTAAATCTGAAAATAATGCTTTGCCTATTACTTTAAATACCTTTAGAAAAATCTGCCTAAACTCACTATAAGTTCAATATAAAGAAAACACAAGAGTTGGATGGAAATGTAGATTTTTCATTTTCTACACTCAAAAGGACAAATTGCTTATGCGTTTCTAATAGAAAAATTTTCAGGTTTGAGGACATAAATTTATTTTATCAGTTTAGTAGATGAGGTTGTTGATGCACACAGCAAAATTTTGTGTCTTATATAAGGCCAGTGGCAGAACTAGAAATATACAAACCTTAAGGGCACAACAGAAGATGAGATGTTGGATGGCATCACTAACTCAATGGACACGAGTCTGAGTAAACTCCCAGGAGATGGTGAAGGACGGGGAAGCCTGGCGTGGTGCAGTCCATGGGGTCACAAAGAGTCAGAGACAACTCAGTGATTGAATTGTGACTCTTGGGGGTCTGAATATCTACTTAAGTTTTCTATACTGTAGTAAAATGAATAAAACAACTAAGAGTTTGAAAAAAATTAGTTTTGAAATATGGGGTTTTGTACTTTATTGCATCTAAAATCTAATTTTTCTAAATTTAAATATATGTCCTCTGTAGTTTTGTTTAGCATGATTTGAAGACAAGGAGTTGATGATAATGAAAAAGAATGTACAATATTCTGCCTAATATTTCCTTATGGATTCTCATTTGCCTGGTATTATTGAAGGAAGTTCCAGGGTTTACATTTAGGGAGATCAACTTCTAGTCTGCCTTTTGGGTTTATAACTTACGAAAGATGACTAAAACATTTGAAAACAAGTACACTGTCTTATTCTGTGACTAATAATTCACCTTAAAATGTTGGAGAGCAATGCATACCCAGAACTGTAGCTACACAGATTTAGATCAAGTTGACTTTTTATTTCCTTAACATTCTGGCTTATTCTGTTGAGGTTTGTGATGCAATTCTCAGCAGAGAAACAGACAAATGCCAGCATATCCATACAGTATCACATCAGAATGAGAAGAATGTGCTTTGTTTCACAACCTCTCCATTGTGGTAAAGCAACACTGGGACCAGGCTAAGGAAATGCTGACTCAGTGTTTCCCATCCTAGAATTTTAACAGCAACACCACAGACCTTCCTACCCCCTTGCCAGGGAAAATTGCCTTTATTTGGCATAAATAATTTAAGTATATCTTATTGCTAAATTAGTATTCACTTCTAAATTCCTGAACATGTTTACCACAAACACATTGTTCCTTCCAGCTTAAATAATATATTACTTTAGGGACTAATTCTGTGGCTTTTTCTTAGGAAATATAGTCCCAGAAGTAAGTCAATTCTAGGCTATAAACTCACTCTAGTTCCATCATTTTTTCCCCCAATGCAAGTGCTGTTCTCAGCCTGTGTTAATAATGATTTGTTGGAAAGATGTGATTATTGTTTTTATTTTTGAAATGGGAGTTAGAGTTTGTTAACATAATTTCTTCATTAGTTTACTGAATACACAACATTTTTTTAGACATAATTTTTAAATATAATAACTGACTTTTTTTTATACTAGGAATAAAAATTGGTGAACAACTTTCTGTATAAATTATNGAAAACAAGTACACTGTCTTATTCTGTGACTAATAATTCACCTTAAAATGTTGGAGAGCAATGCATACCCAGAACTGTAGCTACACAGATTTAGATCAAGTTGACTTTTTATTTCCTTAACATTCTGGCTTATTCTGTTGAGGTTTGTGATGCAATTCTCAGCAGAGAAACAGACAAATGCCAGCATATCCATACAGTATCACATCAGAATGAGAAGAATGTGCTTTGTTTCACAACCTCTCCATTGTGGTAAAGCAACACTGGGACCAGGCTAAGGAAATGCTGACTCAGTGTTTCCCATCCTAGAATTTTAACAGCAACACCACAGACCTTCCTACCCCCTTGCCAGGGAAAATTGCCTTTATTTGGCATAAATAATTTAAGTATATCTTATTGCTAAATTAGTATTCACTTCTAAATTCCTGAACATGTTTACCACAAACACATTGTTCCTTCCAGCTTAAATAATATATTACTTTAGGGACTAATTCTGTGGCTTTTTCTTAGGAAATATAGTCCCAGAAGTAAGTCAATTCTAGGCTATAAACTCACTCTAGTTCCATCATTTTTTCCCCCAATGCAAGTGCTGTTCTCAGCCTGTGTTAATAATGATTTGTTGGAAAGATGTGATTATTGTTTTTATTTTTGAAATGGGAGTTAGAGTTTGTTAACATAATTTCTTCATTAGTTTACTGAATACACAACATTTTTTTAGACATAATTTTTAAATATAATAACTGACTTTTTTTTATACTAGGAATAAAAATTGGTGAACAACTTTCTGTATAAATTATTTATCTCCCTTGCTCTAATCTCAGTACCTTTAAAAACACAGATTAAACCATTAGAAAAGTTAGTTAAAACCACTTTCTACTTTAGAAAAAAATCTCAAAACTTTATCAAGATGCATAGATCACCTTTGCATTTTGTGTTTTGCTTTTCCCCATCTGTATACAAGACATGTTCATGTCCTGTAGTTACTGATTTGATTAATATTACTTTGAAGTGGAATTTGAAGTGGAGTCGCTCAGTTGTGTCCCACTCTTTGCCACCCCATGGACTGTAGCCTACCAGGCTCCTCCCTCCATGGGATTCTCCAGGCAAGAATACTGGAGTGGGTTGCCATTTCCTTCTCCAGGGGATCTTCCCAACCCAGGGATCGAACCCGGGTCTCCCACATTCCAGGCAGACGCTTTAACCGCTGAGCCACCAGGGAAGCCCAACATTACTTTAATCACCATCATTTTCTTTCCCCTCAGCCACTTTCTTGATTCAGTTCCTCACTGTTTCTTGCATTTTGAATTTTATCAGCTGCTGGACTGATCTTCTTATTTAGTTTCATTTTAANGCTGAGCCACCAGGGAAGCCCAACATTACTTTAATCACCATCATTTTCTTTCCCCTCAGCCACTTTCTTGATTCAGTTCCTCACTGTTTCTTGCATTTTGAATTTTATCAGCTGCTGGACTGATCTTCTTATTTAGTTTCATTTTAAGTTGTTAGTAATAAATATTTGCACTCTTCAGCAGTATTTTGAATCTTCTCCCTCCAGCACATGGTAAAGCTGCACTGTTTTGTGTCCCTGTATGAAATATGAGCTGTGGCATGTGTCACTTCTTTTTGGGAACCTCCAATGACTCATGTCACCATACCCCCTACCCTCCTTTGCTATTACTGCCAATGACGCTCATGTGTGAAGGCTTTGTCAGCCAGCATCCTTGAATAAGGATGAAATGGAATAGCACTCTTGCCTCCACCCTAAACCCCAGACAAACCAAGAAATAAACTTTAATTTTTTAAGCCGCTGAGAATTTTAGGTTTGTTTTTGACTGCAACATAACTTAAACATTCTTTACTGATAGACTATCCCACTCAGAAAAGAAATATTCGAAGAGTGGGTTTTTTCAATATGCAAATCTTTTGATGTTACTACTGTTCTCAGAATTCTTTGGTGGGGCCCCAAGATAAATAAATAAAATTCCTACCTTTGGTACCAAAGGCCTTTATGAACTGGCTTCTAATTTTTAAAATCTATAAAAGAGTTTAATAATGTGATAAATTTAAAAAATATGAAAAACTATAAATCTCTTATGTATAATATAATGGAGTTTCCAAGGTTACTCAGCAATAAAGGATCTGCCTGCCAATGTAGAAGACACAGGTACAATCACCAGGTTGGGAAGATCTGCTGGAGAAGGAAATGGTAACCCACTCCAGTATTCTTGCCTGGAAAATCACATGGACAAAGAAGCCTGGCAGGCTACAGTCCTTAGGGTCACAAAAGAGTTGGACACAATTTATCAACCAAACAACAATGACAATAATCTTCTTTCATTCAGTCAACTAATATTTACTGAGATGTAGTGATAGGCATCTAAACCTTTTGTATTCAGAATAATCAGAGGGTAAGGTATATTTATTGTGACAAGTGGAAGGAGCTTGTGTTTGGGCACTACAAAGAGCTGGGTGGGGAATCCTGCCAGTGGCACTTAATAGTTGCATCATCTGAGACCTGATTTTTAACTGCTCTGAATTTCAGACCCCTCATGGCAACCTACTCCAGTACTCTTGCCGGGAAAATCCCATGGACGGAGTACCCTGGAAGGCTGCAGTCCATGGGGTCGCAGAGGGTCGGACATGACTGAGCGACTTCACTTTCACTTTTCAGTTTCCCGCTTTGGAGAAGGAAATGGCAACCCACTCCACTGTTCTTGCCTGGAGAATCCCAGGGACGGGGGAGGCTGGTGGGCTTCCGTCTATGGGGTCGCACAAAGTCGGACACGACTGAAGTGACTTAGCAGCAGCAGCAGCATACAGAAAAAGGATGACATTCCCTACCACAGACAACTGGCAAAGACAAGTGTCTACCACAGAGGTTTTAATCAAGCCATACATTGAAAGGGCTTGGCATGGGAGCTCAATTATTACTGGTTTAGTCTTTTGCAGATGAGAATATAGAAGCTGAGTTGAACATCAGATGGCTTTCTACACTTTTTCAGGTTTTGCAATTTCAGGCTTTGTACATTCAAAACTGATTTACATTTCCTTTTCCTTCCAGATTGTCATTTTCTGTAGTTTCTTTTGTTTATTCTTCAGTATCTATGAACCCTGCTTTGTTTGGGGGAGGAGAGGCTGCACAGAGGCAAGATTGAGATCACAAGATCGCTTGAAGCCTTCTCAGGGTCCTCTGGAATCTTTAGGTGGGAATTTGGAGAGTATGGCTGAAGCATCCCTCATCACTTCTAAATGATGTGTATCTTTCATTCTATCCATGACAGGTGCTTTAGGGAAGAACTTTCCTGTAACTACAGGTTAAACAAACAAACAGCCAAAACCTTGACAATTAAGGCTCATAGACACGAGGAAGATTCTTTCCTGTAATGGTGATATATGTTAAGGCAATATATCAGGGCAGCTTGGGATTTATTGGCAGCTCAACAAAATAAAGAAACCAGATACTTTTTAAGGTTACTGTCTTTATATTGTCAGTTGTCTTTTCTTAACACCAGAAGTTTTAAAGAGATAAGAGTTAGAGTGTCTGTTAATGTCATTTAGCTTTTGGAATGTAGGATATATGCTTGCTGCCTATGGAATCATTTCTCCCTCCTGAACAAAGAAATGTTGGCATTTTTAAGTGGTGAAACTCCTAAATTTCATTCACTTCTTTACCATATATCAACCATTATGCCATCATAAAAATTATGTGTAAAAAAACTCAAAAATGTAAAAGCATAGGAAAATGGCAATCTTAGGTAGAGAAAATATGTGAAAAAATGTTTGTGCTATACAGGCATAATTTACAAGGAAAAAACTGATCTAAATTTTTACATGGAAATACAGAAGAGTGTTCTTTAGTTTCTGTATCTTAATTTACTGTATTTTTAAAAAATTTTCAAAGACCCAGATATTTCATTGATATTATAAATATAATTACTCATATATATATATGAAATTTATCTATTTTGCATACTTCTATAATTGGTCACATTATTGAATTCTTATTCTTATTAGTGCTAGTAATTTCTCTGTTGACATAACATGTTAAATAGTAGTCATAAACATGTTAAATAGTAGTCAATAACCATAAATTAGTTGTTATTTTAAAAGAAATTTTCTAATGTTTTATTATAGGTATGCTAGCTCTCATTTTTAATATATAGGTATCATTTATTAAGTTACAGAAAGCACTTCCAAGGTGGCTCAGTGGTAAAAAAATCCACCTATCAATGCAGGAGAATGGGTTAGATCCCTGGGTTAGATCCCTGGAGAAGGAAATGGCAACCCACTCCAGTATTCTTGCCTGGGAAATCCGATGGACAGAGGAGCCTGGTGGGCTGTAGTCCATGGGTCTCAAAAGAGCCATATGACTTAACAACTGAACAACAACAAATTGGTATTTATAGATATTTTTAGATTTGGGGGTTATCTTTAAAAGCTTCATAAAATGAACTGCAGCATTCTAACTTTTTATGCCTCAACATATTTTATAGAAGAAGCATTATCTGTTCCATGTAAATTTGAGTGAATACACCCACGACATTGCTAAAACCAGGATAAATACTTCTTTTGTTACTTTAAAAATCCTTTTATGATTAACAGTATAGTCAGCAATTTGATTTCTTTCTTTTCAATAATAATTCATTTTTCCTAGAAAAACATTAATCTTCCTGCAATTTTCAAATTGAATACCAATGACATTTTATGCAATTTTATGATCATTTTAATACTTATCTTTCTGCAGTCTTATCCTCTTCTCATTTGCAGGTGTGTGTGTGTGTGTTAGTTTAGGTTAGCCAAAGGTTACTTCCACCTGGAAAAACCACATTTTTTTCCAGATTATCTCTCTTCCTTTCCTCCTTGACTGGATACCTCCTACTCATTCTTTACAGCTCAGCTTAAATAGAACTTAGGAAAGTTACTCTGATTGCCTCAGTTCAGTGAGGTTCCAACTACAGTTTGCCATATCTCACTGTATAGCTAACTTTGGCTAACTTCAGTTAAGCAGTAGATGCAAAAAAATAGTAAGATAAGATATAGTACCTACATATATATGTGGCTCAGAAGGGTTTCTGGGGATCTGGTAATTTTTAATTTGGTGATAAATTAATTTTTCACTTAATCATAATTGATTGAACTCTACGATTGCTTTTATACATCTCGTAGATTTTTGATGCTATATTTCACAGTAAATGATTTTAAAACTTGATACACTATTCATATTTTTCTCATTTTCTTCTGGTGAGAACTTTACCAGAGTTGACCGTTGTCCAGAGACAGGACGTGGGCACTACTGATGTGACAATTTGGAATTAGCAAAAGATTTAAAGTAGGAAACTCACAATAAAATTTAAGAAGAGCAAGTAAAGAAGTAGGGAAGCCAGTTATGAAGCCATTTCAATAGTTCTCATGACACTTTGTTTCTAGACAAGATAGAGTTAGAGGAACTAAATTTACCTGATGCCTGTTTGAACCAAATCACAAACAAAGTGTGTGAAATAATAGTGTTAAAGGCATTGTATACAAGGCAGTAAAGGACAGTGATTCTTGAGACACTGGAAACATGTGAGGTGAGGTCTTCAGTTTCCCAAGTGAATTTCTTGACAGGGAGTCCAGGTTCTTGTGTAGGGAGGAAGAATCCAGGCAGAGCCCAGTAGACTCCTTAAATTGATAAGGTGGAGCTGACCATCTAGGGAGATTAAGGCAGTTAGAGTTCATAAGACAAAATATTGGAGAGAAGAGAGATACACAGAAAGAGAACTTCTAAGATATGCAGAGAGCTGCCCTCTAGTATTCAGCTGAATATTCATCAGCTCATTCATGTAAGGAAACTATCAGGACAATCCAAAAGGATTAGAGAGAACAATGCCCAAGATTCATACAAGAACTGGAATAGTGCCTGTTCCTACCAGTCAGACTGGAAAGCCTTATGATACATGGGGCTTTAGGTAGAGCACCCACGAGAGTCTTGGTTCATTAATGGCCTGAACGCTTCTCTGTTTCTGCCTAACAAAGCTTAAAAACAAAACATAATAAACTCATTTGCATCCCAGAACAAAATTCAAGAATATTTATGGGAATACAAAAATATCTAGCATCAAGTAAGGTAAAATTCATAGTGTTTGGCATTTAATTAAAAATTATTCGATTTTCAGAAAAGATGAAAAATATGACCCATAATAAAAAGAAAAGATCAATTAAAATATACCCAAAATTTAAACAGATGCTAGAATTAGCAAACAAGGACATAAAAAATTATAACTGTACATATTTTATATGTTCAAAATGTTATGCAGAGACATAAAAACAAAAAAATTCAAACAAACTCTTCCCTACAAATACTACAATGTCTGAGATAAAAAATACACTGGTGGAAATGTAAATTGATGCAGCCACTATGGAGAATAGAATGGGAGTTCTTTTAAAAACTAATAGAGTTGTCAAAGTGTCATCTATGCCACTCCCACTTTTCCAGATATATATGAAAAGATGTATCCAGAAAAGACAAAAACTCTCATTTGAAAAGACACACACACACCAATGTTCATAGCAGCTCTATTTCTGTAGCCAACATAAGGAAGCAACCTACATGCCCATCAACACATGAATGGATTAAAAAAGATGTGGTATATATATACATATATATTATATATAATGGAATATTACTCAGCCATAAAAAGGAATGAATGCCATTTGCAGTAACATGGAAGGGCCTAGAGATTATCTTATTAAGTGAAATAACTCAGAGAAAGATAAATAAATGATATCACTTATAAGTAGAATCTAAAACAGTGATACAATGAACTTATTTACAAAACAGAAATAGACTCACAGACATAGCAAAGAAGGCCATCAAAGGGTAAGGGTGGGAGAGGGATAAATTTGGAGTTTTGGATTAACAGATATACACTACTATATACAAAATAGATAACAAGGTCCTAGTACAAAAAACTATATTCAATATCCTATAATGAACCATAATGGAAAAGAATATGAACATATATATGTATGGCAACCCACTCCATTTGCCTGGCAAATCCCATGGACGGAGGAGCCTGATGGACTGCAGTCGATGGGGTCACACAGAGTCGGACACGACTGAAGTGACTCAGCAGCAGCAGCAGCAGCATAACTGAATCACCTTGTTGTGTACTTGAAATTAGCACAATATTGTAAATCAACTGTATTTCAGTTTAAAAATCCTATATGCAACAAACATGATATAAGTTAAAAAAACTGGAACATTTTTTTCCTGGAAAAGGACATTATAATAATTGTCTTTAAATGTTGAGAGGATTGCTGCATAGGAGAAAGAATTAATTTTTCTGTATCTAAATAGAGATGAATGGGTAGAAATGTTAAGAAAAGAAGATTTAAAAATCCATGTAAGAAATAACTTTAGAGCAAATTAGAGCTGCTGAAAAGTCGAATGACCCATGTTTTAGCTAATGAATTCCCTCTTACTGGTAGTGTCAAACACAAGTAGAAGGACTTATGTTAGAAATGCTGTCAGTAAAATTTCTGAACTGGTGAGGGTTTGTTAAAAAAAAAAAAAAAAAGAAAGGATGGACTTCTAAATTTTTTTCCCTAAAGAGCCCAATTGAAGTAGGTCAACAAAAATATTTTTAGGAGGGAGTAAGCACTACCTTGGAGACAGAAACATTGAAATCTCTTACAGACTGAAGAGGACTTTATGTCCAAACAAGCATTTTCAAAACTCTCAGTTCTGTTCATGAAAGAAAAATTCTACAAAACCCCATTGAGTTAGAATATCAGGATCAGGTTACTATGTGTCTCTGAGAATAATGGAGATGTACTCTGTCTTCTTGCCCCTGTGTAGTATTCCAGAATGTTTGTCAAAGAATGGCTGTTTACAAAAATTAGCATATTGCTTTTCTGTCCCTTGCAAATTAGCATCCCTAAGTGGCTAAAAGATTTTTCTAGGCTTCCAAGGGCCTCTATAGCATTCATCAGAGTAACTCAAGCTGAATACATTTTTTTGCTTGCACAAATTTGTTGCTAAGCAGAAAATTTGGTACATCTAATTATGTAATGCTACTTATCCTTCTCCCTAGGAAACGCCCCAATTTTCACAATGTTAGAGAGCCCCAAACTTAGCCAAAGCATGCTTTTTGTTTCTTCCTGGATACCAGGCAACAGGGGAGTCTATGGGATAAAATAAGATTCATTACCTCTGTCATTAGAAGACTGAACCTAAATAAAAGCCCTTTAAAAATAAGCAGTGTTTATCATGAATTGCTTAATGGTGCTGGTTTCAAATAAGTCTTTATTTTAAAGGACATGAATTGTATTTTCCACTAATCTAGGGTGCTGATAAAACTTATAACCAAGGATTCAGAATACTTGAAATGGCATCTGAAATAAGATTCTTATACTGCCACTGTACCGACTTTGGTACAGATGTAGGTCCTTCAAATTTTGTGACAGGCTTAATAGAGGATGTATTTCTGGACTGCTTAGCCATCCAACTGATCTTGCATATGGAACTGACTCCTCCAGGTGGAGTTACTACACCTGTGACAAGCTGCAGGTGACCATCTAGCTTGCCTCTGCCTCTGGCATAGTCATGATGGGATTACAGATAAATCCTCTTTTTGTTGGTACTTTCTTTTTTCTGATCAGCAGTCTAATTGAATAAGAATGCTCTTTCTGTCTTTATTACAGATTGTAACTTAGTACTTTTTCATCTCTAACATGAAATTTTGTGGAAAGATATGTGTGAGTTTCTTAGAAGAGACTTTGAACTTCCTGTTTTGTATTTCCTAGCCTCTTGAACCATGTGTTTAACATCTTCCTTTGTTACAAGTTATTTTAATATTATCATTTTGCCTATGATTTCTCAGAAGCATACATTAAAAAATTCCATTTAGCATTAATGTTAAAAATTAATTTGCATGTGTGTGAATTCAGATCTGTCAAAATTCTTATCTGCAATTAATGCCTTCTTACATTCGTGATTCTGATCAAAGACATTAAGCATTAAGCTGGTTAACTGAGTAAGTAGTACCTATTTGTGTTTGGGAGTGGAGAGGATTGATAGTTTATGTCTAGTCTAGTAGTTATTATGTCACCATCAGTCCCAGTATCAAAGAACATTAAGTAGGACATCCAAGGTGCACCAAGAGGCAAAGTTAGTCTTTTTTTCTTCCTGATATTCTTTGGCTTCTTGAGCTTGACTTGGCAACCAAATGATTGATCTTTGATTTGTCAAATTCTTCTTTAAATGGGTCTCCAGGCTTAGACTTGACTTAAGGTTTCCATCTTGAATAGGGAACTTGGTAATATCAAAAAAGTCCAAAGGACTAAATCAAAGATCCAAAGAACCAAAGACCCAATCATTACTTGACTCTATACAGCAATATTCTTGTCCAAATAATAAGAAATAGCACAAAGAGTTGGCCCTTTTCTTATTCAAGGCCTTAGTAAATAAAGGATTGCTTTCTTTTCTCTATAAAGGAAAAAGCCCAATTTTGGTATAAATCATAAATTACAAGGAGGCATGCTTCAATATTAAAAATGGAATAAATGATATAAAATTTTAAATTGTGAATAATTAAGATTGATTCTTTTTCATGGTTTAGTTTTGACCCTCCCAAGTGTTTAATGGTCATGTAATTAAACAATTTTTCTGTTTCATTACTTATCCACATTTGGGTTAATATAGATAATCCAAATATCTGTGTTTGGATACTGATCAAGTCCTTTATTTTCTAGCTCTGAATTTTCCTATGTACAGATCCAATGCCTTAGGAATAAGAAATTAAATGTTAAATGGAAACTCAATTGAAGGTCATTTTGTCTTGTTCCATTATAGCAGAACCACAAAATACCACACTTAGTGAGATTTGACTTTCCATATAATTTTCTGCCCAATGATATAATTTCTTTATAGTTTGCTTCTTTTTCTGAGCCAGTTTCTTTATCAGTTAAATGTCTATTTGGCAGTGATATATTTGTCCATTTTAAAATGTGGAAAAAAACCCCCTCCACCTGCATTTCCATTATTAGCTTATTTAGAGTTTTGGTCTTTGTTTGACTTACCTACTGTTTGTCCTACTAAGAGACCTTAGCAGATGTAGGGAAATGTAGTAGGTGTTGAAGGACATGAAGTTAGAGAAAGGAAAAAATATCAAATTCAAGGACAATAGATGACAATCACCTTAATTTCTCCTGGTGGTAATTTATTACATCCGGAAATGCTGGGCTCTTCAATTATTTTATTTCGCTGTGGAAACTTTGAAGATAGAACAGGATATAACATGCCAGAAGTATGTCAAAAAGGAGAGGAAAACAAAATAATGAGACAAACTCTTCATTTTTTATGTGAAACTGCAAAGGAAGATGAGTCTATTCATCTTGTCCAAATGCCATATTCCATTATTTCCTTTTGAAAGTTTTTTTTGAGGAAATCTAGATTCTCTGCTATGGACTCCTTTGTAGTAATGAGTGCTACAGTTAACAGTTTTTTATATTTATTGAGGGTTATGAAGGGAACCTCCTTGGTTTCTCAGATTGAAGAATGTCAATAAGATTTGAGGATCAGAGATTGTAGGCAGTAAACAATGAACTGTTATGAGAAAAATTTGAAAACTATAATGTTTTATCTAATATAAATTATTGCATCTATTATTAATGCTCTTTCATAATTTGCTTGAATGTTCTGATTTATTTTTATTATTTTCATGTTTGTAAGGGTTTACATTTCAGGGAAGCGGTAAAGTCTTCAACATTTTATTAAATATTAAAGTTGGGGTTTGGGGATGTAACTCTATTTACTCCTTAGCTCATTTGATGCTTGAACCTGAATTATATTCACCCAAGTACAAGTGAGGGGAAAATGGGAATAGGAATATTTTTTCCTCGTGTTTAAATAGCTTTTGTACTGTCTTGAAGCATATATGGTACTTTTCTGGCATTTAATCATTACTGCATAGCTCAATACACATTTTTTACAGAAATATGACCTATTTCTTCTCAAAGAAGACTGTGTTTTTGAAATATGATCATTTGAATCTTTGAGTATCAGATTACGTGTGAACAGGAATAATAGTAAAAAGAATACAGAGGGGCAGTGACAGTAATATAGACAAAATTTACATTTGGTTTTGGGCTACGTTTTGAGCTTAGAGTTGAATAGCATCAAAATTGATATTCTATAAACTAAAGTACTTACAACAAAATAATGTCTCAAGATGTGTAAGAAAGCAGCTTACTCCTAATGTTTTATTACTTATAATTTGTGGGGAATACTTAAACTGGTTGCTTTTGTGAACTTAGTATAAAATGTTGGCTATTTGCTCCCTCTCATCTCACTATTGAATCATATCATATTGTATTTCTTTGGGACTAGGAAAATAAGTAGGTGAGAGATTTATAATCTTTTAAAAGATATAGTTTAGCAACTGCTGACTAAATGTAGAACGAGTTAAAACAGATAAGGTAATATCAGAAAAAACAATTGCAAAGAAAAGAGATAATCAACTAGTAGGAAAAACTTGGAATATATATTAATAATTAAGGGATCTAGATTTATCTATAGATTTACAACTAATTTTCCATTTCTTCTTTTTTCAATTAATCTCTTTGAGTCTTAATTTTCTTATCTGCAAAGTGTGGCTTAGAACTTCTATTACTTCAAATGTTTGCAAAAGGGGGTGGGACATCAACCAGAATGCAGCCACAATAAAAAGATAACCTTTCCCACAGGCAGACTCCTGAGTTGTTGTATGAATCAGGTTAATAGTATAGAACTTTATAAACTCTAAAGCACTAAAGACATTACCATTTTTAACAAAAAGATAACTAGGGCATGCTAATAACACTGAACTGTGAGTTTGGACTGTAAACTCCAGTGAAGAGACTTGGAGTTTGTGACTTTATTGTGACTGTAAAGCTTGTTGACATATGATGAGGATTTGATGAGAGGATGAGTGACTCATTCAGACAAGACAGGGTAGGGTACGATTGGCTACCATTTTCAGGGTTGGTCTTTGATTCACACACAGCAGCATAATCATGTACTTCAAAAACTGTAAACTTTTTGCATAAGCATGACATAATTATTATTTGTCTTATCTTTGCCAGGGAGATACATTATAATCCAACTGACAGATGAAGAGGCTGAGACACCCAGTGGTTAAAGGCCTTAGCCAAAGCCATAAAACTAAGGAATTTCAGGGCCAGTATTAGAACTTCTAAGGTGGTGTTGTTTCTGCCACATTGTCAGTGGTGGTTTAGATACGGGATGATAAAGTGATGAATATGGATACAAGTTCAAAATGCTTAAACTTAATATATCTTTTTTGAATCCATCACTTTCCTCCAGAAGGGTGCTGGAGCCAGGAATCTACTCTCTCAGTGAAAAATAGAGGAAGAAACCACTTGAATCACAACTGAAATATTCAACCCAGTCAAGCAACCTTCAAGAGCTGACAAGTAGCCACAGCTTTGAGAGTCCATGTAAGTAAGCCAATAAATCATGATATTTATTAAATGTCCCATTAAGATGACACTGGAATCTAGTCCTTTGCCTACATTATTTCAGAGTTGCCAAATTTAAAGATGGTAACAACTAGCAAAATACCCAGAACTTCTAGCAAGCATGGGGAGGTAAACCATTCCTTTCCTGAAAAAAAAAACCAAAACAGCTGTTGTATTTGTGTAGTTGAATCCTATGAGGATGATATCATAAAGAAACTTCTTGGATGATGATAGACATTTTGAGATTCCTAAAATATGTACTATTTTAAGAAATATTTAATGTCATAAGATCATGACATAATTTGGACACCTTTTAGAGAGTGTTATATGAGATTTTAATTGCTTATTAAAATACTTGTATTAAAAGGGTTTATATTTCTATTATACTTTTTATCTTTCTCATGTTTTTTCCTATGTAGATATCATTTGAACATTTATTGAGCATGTTTTCATAGTTAGAGAACATAAGTTTATCATATTAAAATTTATATTTGATGTATACATAAAAGTCACTTATATAGTATAGAAAATAATTTCACTTACATAAAGTTTTGAAATAAATTATGTTGGATAGAAGAGGATCCAGGTCTAGAGCCTCTGCTTTTTATGCTAATATTTTGTAAACAGAAGACTCTCAATAAATGTTGCCTGAATGACTGAAAAAATAAATAGGATGATCTCTGAGCTTTAATTCCCTCATACATAAAAGACAAAAATACTTTTGATAATATTTTTTGATAGTGTTTTTTTTTTTAATGGGGAAGTTTATATCTAATTTCTGTTGTAGTGACTGGACCACAACAGCTGCTTAAAAATGATAGCTGTTATATAAATATCAATTTCCTCTGCTACTTCCTATTCTTTTTCCTTTGATTCATTTTAGATGGAAATCTTTCCAAAATGTTGCCCATTCTTGTAATAAAATGAAGTTATCTGTGCTGTGCATTGTGTTTAGTCCCTCAATCATGACAGATTCTTTGCGACCCCATGGACTGTAACCCTCCAGGTTCCTCTATCCAAGGGGATTCTCCGGGCAATAATACTGGAGTGGGTTACTATGTCCTTCTCCAGGGGACCTTCCCAATCCAGGGATCGAACCCAGGTCTCCTGCATTGCAGGCAGATTCTTTACCATCTGAGCCACCAGGGAAGCTCAACGTAATTTAGTACTTTTCTACTAGCTCACCCCAGCACTTAGAAACCACTTTACCTTTTCNAGGGATCGAACCCAGGTCTCCTGCATTGCAGGCAGATTCTTTACCATCTGAGCCACCAGGGAAGCTCAACGTAATTTTTGTGTAGAAGACTAACAGCATAGCAATGACTAATATTTATTGAGTTTTACTGTGCTCAAAGAATTCCAGGGATGGGGGAGCCTGGTGGGCTGTTGTCTCTGGGGTCACACACAGTCGGACACGACTGAAGCGACTTAGCAGCAGTAGCAGCAGCAAGAGCCATAAGAATCATAACTTTTTCTTAAATATAAGGAAATCAAAGCTCAGATAAGGAAAACAACATCTTCAAAGCCGTATAACCATTTATTGAAGAGACAGAGTGTAAATCTAAGCATTTGGACCCCTAAATTCCTGTGCTTGGCTCTAATGCCCAACCATGGTTACGACAGTGGGCTTGTGTACAGGGAGACTGTTAGAAGTTACTAGTGCTTGTTTGTCCTACACTGAATGTTCTTAATAGACTAATACTAAAATCACTGCAGATGGTGACTGCAGCCATGAAATTAAAAGACGCTTACTCCTGGAAGAAAAGTTATGACCAACCTAGATAGCATATTCAAAAGCAGAGACATTACTTTGCCGACTAAAGTCCATCTAGTCAAGGCTATGGTTTTTCCAGTAGTCATGTATGGATGTGANACTGAACTGTACTGAACTGAATGTGCTTTTAAAAGTTCAGGCTGTTTTTGATGATTTTTTTGGTTTGATGCCTGTTAGCTGGTGACTTACGTCATTTTCCCCTTCATAGTCTAGGAGAGAGTGCTTTTATTTCACTGCACTGCTATTTTGTAGGTTGAGAAATCATTTAACAACATGTTTAAGACTCTAGATAAGACAAAAATAAATATGCCTGGGGAATTCTTCTCTTACCAAAAGATATAAAGTTAGCAACTCTGCTTTTAAGGCGAACTCATTATGAATCTGACTAATGCTTATTAAGTGTTGGGCATGAGGTAGCATATAAAAATGGGAGAGACTTGTCTGTTACCCATAGACCTTACAATCAAGTCATTCGAGGTGCCATATTATGTGCAGTAAAAACTACAAGATAAGTTATATGTTTAAATTAGAGAATACTTGTTTTTGAGTCAGAGAGAAGACCATATAAAAATTGTGAGCATACTTAGAACTTCTCTTGAAACAGAGAGTATCAGTAGATTTTCCTTAAGTTGAATTGAATTATTTAAGTTGAATTCCAAGATCCTAAAGGCCTTAGTGAATATAAAGTGCAAATAATAAAGGCCAGCAAATCATGGGCAAAGAATAAACAGTAGGAAAGTTTATGTTATGAATAAATGTCTTCTGAACAAGTGCATTTTAACTCAATTCTTTATATTGGAATATAAAGATGAAATGAGTTATTTTTGTCTGAACCCCTCCTTTTACCAGAAACCTGTTCCATTTTTCTGCTGTGCTGAAATTGACTAGTAGGTATTTTTGTAGCATTTACTAGTGTGGGAGATTGTATTTTCCAAAAGTGGCTGCCACAATATTTGCCATCACAGGTACTCTTTAGCAAAGCAACAATAAAACACAATTCTGGAGTGAATGGCTGACTAAACAGAGCAGGAGAAACTATGATCCAGATCACTCTAGGTAAGGGCTACAGGGGAGGGAGGAGCCAATCTCAGTGAAAATCTTGGGGGTAAGAAAATCAGGACCATTGAAAGTATCTCCTATAAAAATTGCTTCTTCTCATCTTGCAAGGCCCTCCTGCACATGCCTGTCTGCTAAACAGGCAGCTGGAATTTATCCACATGCAAAAAAAAAATACAGCAAAGGGCTTTTCTAGAACAATTAAACAATTTTTCTGAGGAAAAGCTGACGTTGCCTGAGGTGGATTTTATAGTCTAGAGTAAAACCCTATTTACGTTGATATCTGGAGACCTAAACCTCCAGGTAAACTTCTTATTTGTACTCTCCAACTTGAAACTTGCCCTTTGACAGGTTCTGCCTGATGACTCAGCTTTCTGTCTTCCAACCCCTTCAAAAAACAGATGTATAAAAGCAACAGCAGAGAAAACCACCCAACTACTTTGAATCATCAGCCTATCTATTTATTATTAAAAATAAAGGGACATGTAGAGGTCATTAGGTATGTGAGAAAAACCAGCAGTGTAGAAGAGAAAGATCATAATTAACAAAACAACAAAACTCAGGGCAAGCAAAGATAATTCAGGCAACAAAAGAGAATATTAAATGAGAATTTCTATATTTAGGAAAATTCAAAATTTATTATAGTCACATAAATGGAAGAAAATAATTTTAAATGTGGATATTAGATGTGTATAAGAGACAGAATATCAATTTCCTCTGCTACTTCCTATTCTTTTTCCTTTGATTCATTTTAGATGGAAATCTTTCCAAAATGTTGCCCATTCTTGTAATAAAATGAAGTTATCTGTGCTGTGCATTGTGTTTAGTCCCTCAATCATGACAGATTCTTTGCGACCCCATGGACTGTAACCCTCCANGAGTTAGAAGATAAAATTAATCAAGCCTTCTAATATACAGGAAGAAGAAATAGAAAACATGAAAAAATGATAAGAGAATTCCTCCAAAAGGCCCAATTTCTGAACATCTCACTGGAGAGGAGCTTCAGAATAGAAAACAGAAAATTGGAAAAGGAGCAAATAGTCAAATAAATAATAAAAACAAAAATGTCCAAATCTGATAAAAGAAAATTTCTCCTGACTAGAAATATTTACCATAGCCTAATCCAGATACTTTTCTGCAGTTGATTTTCTGGGCTCCAAAATCACTGCAGATGGTGATTGCAACCATAAGTTAAAAGATGCTTACTTCTTGGAAGGAAAGTTATGACCAATCTAGACAGCATATTAAAAATCAGAGACATTACCTTGTCAACAAAGGTCCATCTGGTCAAGGCTATGGTTTTTCCAGTGGTCATGTATGGATGTGAGAGTTGGACTATAAAGAAAGCTGAGCACAGAATAGTTGATGCTTTTGAACTGTGGTGTTGGAGAAGACTCTTGAGAGTCCCTTGGACTGCAGGGAGATCCACCCAGTCCGTTCTAAAGGAGATCAGTCCTGGGTGTTCACTGGAAGGACTGATGTTGAAGCTGAAACTCCAATACTTTGGTCACCTGATCTGAATAGCTGACTCATTTGAAAAGACCCTGATGCTGGGAAAGATTGAGGGCAGGAGGAGAAGGGAACGACAGAGGATGAGACACATCACTGACTCAATGGACATGGGTTTGGGTGGACTCTGGAAGTTGGTGATGGACAGACAGGCTTGGCATGCTGTGGTTCATGGGGCTGCAAAGAGTTGGACACGCCTGAGCGACTGAACAGAATAAAGACAAGATGACAAAATTTGTCAGAAATATGAAGAGAATATAAGAATATAAAGAATAGGAGAATATAGTGGCAAAGAAAGAGGAGGTACCTTACTTTCAATCAATGGTGTGATGGTAAAGAGGGAGGAGAGAAATCAATGGAGAGATAATTCTAAAATTCCAAGGGAAAAAGATTTTGAATTTATGATTTTATACTCAGCTAAAATTGTCAGCTGAATGTGAAGGCCAATTAGAAATATTTTCAAACATACTAAGATTGTGAAGTCTTACCATCCATGCATTCTTTCCTTGAAAAATTGTTTAAGGTGTTACTTTAGTAGTGTATGGGAGAAATGCATGGAAGATCTGAAATCCAAGAAGGCATCAAACTCAGGAGTGAGGAAAGCGAAGTGTTAGCACGGAAGCTGTGCAGACAATCTAGAACATACTGGTTCAGGTTGGAGCAGGAGACTGGTGTGCTCAGGGGAAGTACGTCTCCAGGAAAAAGAAGAAAGATTCCATGCAGTAAATGACCAGATTAAGACAATGAGAAACTGGAATATTGTAAACACAGATTTTTTTTTTTTCACCAAAAAGGAAAAGAACTGAAACTCTAAGGGAAAAAAGTTGTATGACTCTCTCATGGTTAAAATACAAAGCAAATTAGACTGTAGTACAGAGTACTAGGAAAAAAAATAGAGTTGATTTTGATGATAGTGATGTTTCTCTTTGCATAGCACAGGGTATGGAACACTGGACCTGTGAAGAGGAAATATAATTCTAACACACAGTTTTGGAATATAAATGATTCATAGGCACAATAACAAAGCACTATATATAGGGGTTCAATGATCAGAATTAACCAATAGATTAACCTGTGGACCATTTTCATGATCTTTACCCTGAGAGTTTCAGTGACATGTCACACGACAGATTTATTGACCTGATTAAACAATGAAATCATGTCCAAAATGAAAAAAAATCAAATTTATCTAAAGAAGCATTTATGTTTTAACAACTTTTGATTAGTCTACTGGAGAAAAAAAAAGTGATCTTGAATAACATCACTCCAAATATAAAATATTTCAGTAGTTTCTGGCTGCACTTACAATAAATTCTAAACTTTTCCCCAAGACCCTGTATGTCTGGATTCCTTTCAACAATTATTTATAGGGTTTCACACCACATTCTCAGCATCTCTTCTACCTAACGTTGGTTCCGAGCACTGTGATCCATCCACAGCACCCTCTAACATTTCAGTTCAATCTTTGTTATATCAGCTCATTCTACTTATTAAAGGTATCACATTTTTTTTTCTTTTAAGCTTGTGTTTACTTTTTGTTCCCCACCAGGAGATAAGTTCAAGGAACAAGAATGATGTCTATCTTTTTCACTGCTATTTCCTTGCTGTTTGTTCTGCAAGTTTTAATATTAATACATATGGAACCCACATTCTCAGTGACATCTAGATGAGTTCTTATCAACATCTAAGACAATGAATGTTAAAGATCATAAAATTTGAAGGGACCTTGCTATCTTTTGAAAAAAATTTTCCAATGAGGTCCATCTTGAAAGCACATGTATAATACTTCAGCTTGGACAAGCTCAGGCCCATGAGGACTTGGCTAGGTTGTGGCAGAGCACTGGATAAGTGAAGTGTCTCACAGTTAAAAGGCCAGAACAGGTTATTAAGAATGCTTTGTAAAATTAAATAAAAAAGGGTGGTGTGGAATTCTTATAGTAGAATTACAGCCAGGATCTTTTTATGAATTTTAAAATGAGCAGGATGATACTCTGAAAGTATATTTCTCATTTATTGTACTCCAAAATTTCTGAGAAAACAGTTTTGAAGAAGGGAAAGCCAATGTTATCATCAAGTATGATGCCAAATGGATTATTAAGGAAACAATAAAAACTGTTGTACTGAGCCATCAACATGTATGACTTCATTTAATTTTCCTAAAGAACCTTTTCATCCCTCTTGTACGGATATTACCAATGTTCAGGGATGTTAAATAATTCTACCAAAATCTCCAATTTTGTAAGTGGCAAACTCAGGCTTCTAATCTACATTATAGAGTTATAAAGATCAAGATCAGAAGGCAATGAAAAATCAAGGCAATTTAAATGAAGGAGGAGATAATCTTTCCTAAAATATTCGTGTAATCAAAATATTCTGTATGTGTAGTTAAAAATTACAGTGTTTTTCATGATGCCAAGAGTAAATTAGCAAATTCTATGCTAAAAGCATAAGACAAAGTGACATAGAGTTCAGTGGATTTGGTGATGATTTTTATAATGAAGAGATCTAAGAGCTTTAATACTTTCTCCTAATAGAACAAAGATTTTTTAAAATGAAGTAAGAATGCTTTTGCTGAATAAGATTGTTGCAGTGAGAATATGATTTAATGGCATTTAATGCCTTGGGAAAACCTGTGAAGAGGTTACACTTGTGTATGAGGTCCTAAAACTCAAAGGGTACTTGGCCATTCATCTGTAATCACACTTCTTTTCCATTTTACTGAAGACATTTTTACTAACAGACCCTCAAGATAGGATTTGTGTAAAATTCATTGCTCTATTACTCAAAGTAAAATCATTGTAATAGGTTTACACAGAGTAGGTATTCAATATTGTTGAATATATTAATTAATGAATAAAGGATACTAAGTATTTATCATATTTTTGCATAATATCTTGTGTTTTAAAATATAGTATCTCACTAACTTCTAAATAACCCTGTGAGTTATTATTTATATTTATTTTAAACTTCTTTTTTGTACAATTCAATTTTTACTATTTGAAATAGAATTTAAAGTGTTATGTTTGGTCAGTATACCACATACCTATGATCAAAATGCTTGTACAATCATAAATTGGGAATAATTCTGTTCAAGGCTTAAATCTTGGTTTGAAGTACTCTGCAGCAGATCAGGTAGTATTAAGTACATTTTACAATTTGCAAAACAAGCCTAAGGCAGAAATGTACCTTATACCAAACAGCTTTAGGTATTTGGAACCCAACTCCTCTGACCTCAAATCACTTCTTTTTCCATAATAAACTGTTTTAGTATCTTATCGTTTTGTTGAGAGTGTTGCTCATTGGGATATCTGAAGAAGGTGAGATGTAAGAACATGTATATGTTTTTCTTTTCCAAGAATCACACGGAGTATATACCTCACTGGCTTCTAAGTATTAAACAGGGCTGGAAGTCTTCAATTTTCAGCCAGGCTTTGGTAGATCAGCATTCTATAACCTTGATAGAAGCGAAATGATTGAACAATTCTTAAAAAGAAAACTGAAGTTTGTATTGAATTTTAATGAAATGCTCTTTAAAAATACATATTGCTTGGCTTTTCTGGGCTCAGTTTCCTCATTTGAAAGAGAAGACAATTGGATTATATGGCATCTATGCTCCTGCCAAGAGCAGAACTACTTTTAGTATTATGAAGAAAGTGCGTGCATTTTTTTCCAGCTATTAGTAGCTTGTTTCTTTCTTTCTTTTCATCACTCTGTTTGTAGACAGTCTTTCCAGCATGATATATTAATATATGGTGGCTGATGGTGGTTTCCACAATGTTTATAAGACTATACATCTTCTTGTCCAACTCTAATTTGGTTAAATGCTATTGGAAATTTGGGAGAATGGTATTATAAGACCAAGTATCTGTAGCTATTCTACAGCCTGCTTCATATTGATGTGTCATTTTTAGATGTTCATGCCTATCTCCTTCTGAAGTGGATAGGGATTATATTCTTTTATTTGTATCTCCCTAACATATCACCTCACAGCAGAAGACGTGTTGGTGATATCTTGTTGACAGAAAGAATGGTTTGTGTCAACGATAACAAGCATGTTCCTATTCCCTGACCCTGCCATTTATCTTCTGGGTGCCACCTTTCATACCTTCGATAGGCTTCCTGGGCAAATTTTAAAATGACCATGCTTATCAGCCTTTTCATGTGATGAGGACATCCAGACTGCTACCCTTGCCAAATACAGAAAATGACACTTGGAATAGTCCAGAAGTCACCTCTGTTCTGCCTCAGCTGTGACCAGTGACGCAGACTGCAGCACGTGAGAGAACCGCTGCTTGTCCTAGGGAGGTACGCCCTTTCTAAAGAAAGAAAAGTATTTCGGAATTTATGGATGTGACAACCTCTCTTGTTCACACTCAATAGACACATTAACTGGATTCTTCTGATTGTCTGTTAGCAATGTTTTTGCCAAGAACTGGCATCGATGCTGTTTTTAGCACTGAAAACTCCTGTGGGAGAAATGTGGAATTTTGCACGTTGTAGGTCTTAGGATTCCTGAGTGTCTGACAGTCTTCTTGGAACTCTTATAACTAATGAAGTTTTTGTTCTGAAAGATCGACTCTTACTGTTAGGTTTCAAGAGGAGTTTCTTTGCAAAACAATAAGTACTAAGGGCTCAGACTGAATCTACTTTCAGAGGCAAGTCACACCTCTCATTATTGAGCACTTGGGCTGAAGAACTCCCAGGGCACATGAGGCCAAGGTCAGAAGTGTTCAGACATCAGTGGCCAAGTGCTGTCTTGTAAGAAATGATTCTGTCCTTCAGTTACAGTTTATTCCCTAGCCTTGACTTGCTCTCTCATTGAGAGACGGTCGTTGTACCTGACACAAAGGAGGCAAAGAGATTGTGAATGGCAGTGAAAATCATCATGATACCGAAATAAAGCAGAGAGCTAGACTGAATGTGGATTTGTAACTTCTCCTTTGTGTTAAGCTGAGCCACACAAAATTGCTAGATTTGCTAGTTTAAAAATAAGAGCTATTTTATATGGTTCAAATTTACGTTTTTCTGATGATAATACAGAAAGGAGAATTTAGAGAATTCTATTAGGTCAGCTAGGCTGATTCTTTTTCATGCAAACACAGTTTCTTCAAGTTAAATGACCAAGCTTATACTATTTTAAATATGACAACAACAACATAGGGTATTTTAAAATAAAATTTTAGTAGAAGCAAAGTGACACAATCTAATAAATAATTATTTATTTTATTTAAGCTTGGTAAATTGTGGGGGAAGTTCATGTAATTATGTGATGATGACTACCTCCTGAAGCCAGGATGCAAGGTTCAAGCTGCAGCTCTGATACATCATACCTTCACCTTGAGCAGGTTACTCCAGCTGTGGCTCAGTTTCCTTACCTTAAAATGGGCACGATAATAGTATCTACCTTGTTAAGTTGCTGCAAGGATTAAATGAGTTAATCTACATAGGACATTTAGAATGGTACTCAATAAATATTAGCTGTTATAAGTAGTTACTTGTAACTACCAATGACAGAATGAAGTCATGGTAGAAAACTAATTAGATATGCAAATCCCTGTTGTCATTTTTGAAATAGATTTTCAATCTGGAGCAATTAATCATAGAGCCCTGTATTGTATTTTAGGACTGGCTAGCGGTATTAGGCAAAGCTCACATGCATGCTGGGTGATAACACTGTCAAGATGGCTGAAACATTTCACATGATGAACTTTAGAAGAGCCAAGAACTCCGGTGAGCTCTAAAGATAGATCGTCAGTCTGCAAAGAATCCATCTCTGCTTTTTTCCAGATCAGAAGTGCCATGACCTCATTGTGAGTCTTTTAGAGGATAAGAACGATTAGATGAGGACAATGTTAGTAGCTTGGTTGGTCATGATATTTCAGTGCCTACCAATTCTTTGGTGTCTAAAATTTTGTCACATTGATTCCTGTCACCAGGAAAAAGGGGCCAACTCTCTTGTTCAGGAATTATGTGAGGTTCAACAAATACATAGCAACAAAGTTTCAAATTTGAGCAGGGTAATAGATAAGTTCTCCACCTCCTACTAGAAGAAGAAACACCCGAGAGAGCAGTGTTTAATGGTCAGATGACTGCTGAAAAAAAAAGAAGGTGGAATCTAAAAGCCAGAATTTTCAGGGCAGTGAACCACTACCTTTCCCCTCTTCCACTGAAAACTGTGGAAGTCATGGACATGGAACTGTAATTTCTGGAAAATGAGTTCCTTTCCCACACTGTTTAGCAGTGGATTTGAAGCAAAGTGTCCCTGGTCACTGTTTTACTCTGTTATTAGGGAGAAGGGAGAGTGGTATAAACATTTAACCTCCCTGCTTCTCTCCCACTCTGCCAAATTTGTTTGTTTTGACAATTCCTAGTTAAAGTAATTGAACATTGCTGGAGAAGAAATTCACAACTCAGCTAAATGCTTTTAAATTTGCGTTAGTTCTCAAATGGGCACTCAATTCTATCCTACAATCCTATGAAATCTCCCTGGGTGTTCACTTTCCCTATCTCTGGCACCTGTATTTTATGTCTGTCCCACCCTCTTCTCTTGTGTTCATCTGCTAACTTTCCATAAGCTTCACAAAGAAACCGAAGCCCTCTCATGGGAATACCATCTTCCCACCATCAAGTCAGAAACCTACCTGCGTCTTTGCTCAAATTCTCTGCTTCCCCTCCCATTCTCTCTGCTTATTGTGCATAGATCAGCCCTGTTTCCTTTATTTCATTCTGCTCTTATGGATTTTCCCCACTGGAATTATAACCTTAAAAATGTATTAATCCTCATATCTACAATCTACTAACAAATTTTTCCTCTTCTCTTTACAATAAAACCTATTGAAAGTTTACATTCTCTCTCTCTACTTTTCCACGACTCAGTCCAGTGAGACTCCCCTTACCAATCCTCCCCTAAAAAGGCTCTTGTCAAGGTCAGCAATGACTTTTGTATAGCCAAATTCAATGGAGCCTACCCTCTCAGTTGCATTTGATAGAAAAGACCACTTTCTTCATCTCCATACATCTCCTGGTTTTCCTGTTGCCTCAGTGCCTATATGCTGTCTGTTTCCTTTGCCAGCTTCACTTCCAATGTTCTACCTTTCCATGCTGGTAACTTTAGTATCCGGTCCTGTGGCTCTTCTCTTTTCCATGTACATTCAGTCTCCAGGTAATCTCAGATATGGCTTTCAGTTCAGTTCAGTTCAGTCGCTCAGTCGTGTCTGACTCTTTGCGACCCCATGCATCGCAGCACTCCAGGCCTCCCTGTCTATCACCAACTCCTGGAGTTCACCCAAACTCATGTGCATCGAGTCAGTGATGCCATCCAGCCATCTCATCCTCTGTTGTCCCCTTCTCCTCCTGCCCCCAATCCCTCCCAGCATCAAACTCTTTTCCCATGAGTCGACTCTTCACATGAGGTGGCCAAAGTACTGGAGTTTGGCTTTACATGCTGATAATTCCCACACTTGTAGCTTTTGCCCAGATTATACTACAAACCTGTGGACTCATGGAGCCAATTTTAGACTTGTCATACAAACTTAGCAAGTTAAACTTTCAGTGTTCTTAACAGAGCTATTAATGTATATTTTCTCCCTTCCCACATATCTACTTCTTCCCTATCCTAGTAAATGGCCATAGTTTACCTGGGTAGTGGAAACCAAAATTATATCTCAGCCTTTTCTTTTTGTTTGTTCACTTCTCATTTCCAGTCCAGCAGCAAATACTGTCCAGTGTTCTTTCTCTATTTTATGAAGGGATTTGTACAGATTAATGAGTTTGGGTGAACTCCGGGAGTTGGTGATAGACGGGGAGGCCTGGCGTGCTGCGATTCATGGGGTCACAGAGTCAGACACAACTGAGTGACTGAACTGAACTGAATGGTATTTCTTCCTTAAATGTTTGATAGATTTTACCAATGAAACCAACAGTCTGGATTTTTCTTTGGGGTAGGTTTTTGGTTAACAGTTTTACTTTATTTAAAAGAGGGCTATTCAAATTGTCTCTTTTATTCCCCAACAGTTTCAGCAAAGTGTTTTCAAGCAAATTGTCTATTTCCTTGAAGTTGTCAAGTTTGTTGGCATAAATATATCCATAATATTTTTATTTTTCTTGTCTGATCTGTAGAATCTATTGTGATGACTCCCTTTCATTCTTGATTTTGGTAATTTATATTCTCTTTCTCCCTTTTTTTGTGTTTTAGTCTAGCTAAGCGTTTATCAATTTTGTTGGCTTTTTCAAAGAGATATCTTTATTGACTTTATCAAATTTTTCTGTTTATTTTCTCTTATTTCTACTAAATAATTTCTGTCAAGCTAATTTAATTTTATTTTGCTCTTTTCCTTTTTTGACTACTTAAGGTGGAAGCTCAGGTCATTGTTTTTAGAGGTTCTTAAACTTTTTGTCTCAGAACTCATTCACACTCTTAAAAAACCAAAGAGAACCCCAAGAACTTTCCCTGTATGGGTTATACCTATAGACTGTCTATAATTACATATCATATAATAATATTTTTAAATGTTATAAATATTTATTTTTAAAATGTCTATAATAAATCCATATCATGTTAACAAAGTAACATATTTATAAAAAGTAACTGTATTTTCAAATGCAAAAATAATAGTGAGAAGTGATGTTGCTTTAAGAAAATTTCTGTGTTTATCATCTGGCTTTATAGAAGACAACTGAATTCACATTTCTGCTTTTGTATTCAATCTGTTAAAATATATTGTTTTGATTGGAATTTATGAAGAAAATTCAACCTCATACAAATATATAGCTGGAAAAGGGAGTTTTATTTTCATAATTTCTTTAGATAATGGTGGGTATTCTCCTTTAGTACTACACCAAAACTCTCAACAATTGTTTCAAAGGTTAGTTTCAATGTGGAATCTAAAATCATGCCTGTGAAATTTTCATACTCTCTACTGTGAACTTTGAATGGATCTGTGAATCTTTTATTAATTTTTTTTTGCAGTACCAGCATGCCTTGTTTGTCAGAAGACTGTCAACTCACAGTTACACAAATCTTCCAAAGGTTGACACATTTCATTATGCAATTTGAAAAAAATCTCACTTGTTAATATCACCGCTGATCTCCTCTATTAAGCCTTTAAACGTTGGGTATTTGGAATTAATCAAGTTCACAGTGGCAGATATCAGTTTTCCAAAATTCTAAGTTTCCTATGAAAGCTTAAATTTTTTATTACTGGTATTAATGTCAATTGTTATCCTTGAATTGAGAAGTTCANTTTTTTTTTTTACTTTATTTTACTTTACAATACTCTATTGGCTTTTCCATACATCGACATGAATCCACCACAGGTATACATGAGCTCCCAATCCTGAATCCCCCTCCGATCTCCCACCCCACAACGTCTTTCTGGATCATCCCCGTGTACCAGCCCCAAGCATCCTGCATCCTGAGCCACTTTTTCACTCTCCTATTTCACCTTCATCAAGAGGATTTTTAGTTCCTCTTCCCTTTCTGCCATTAGGGTGGTGTCATGTCCCTTCTATTAGCTTATTAAAATCTACACTGAACATCTTGAAACATGCAGTGAACTCAACTGAAGGGCTTTTAAAACAAACTTAGAAAACATTTTCTTCAGGGGTCTAAACACATATAACTGTGTTGAAGGGTAAAATGCTGTTAAATTCCTTTGACTTTTAAAGTGCTGAATCCCTCATGGGGAAGCTAAAAGCATGCAAATAAAAAGGTTTATTCCAAGATACCTGAAAACTCTCATAATATATTGCATTTATTCTCTCTATTACTTTTCCATATGACAAAGAATCACAACCTCACACTGTAATAAATACTATTTTTCTCCTTTCCTCATACTGAGGTCCAAGACACTTGCAAAGAAATACTCCTCCCTAGCTAAAAGAAGAGCAAAATCCTCAAAGAGGAGATATTTTAATATCTCAAGGGATATAAAACTTGATATCCTTATAACTCCCAGTACACTGAAATTTATTTGAAACATAATATGATAATGTTAGGAAAAATCGAGCCTACTAAAATTAGTGACACTCCAGTATTCTTGAATGTCTAACTTTAACATTTGGCTGGTGCCTGTGCACTCACCATTTCAATAACAGCAAACTAGTTCAATCTCCTTGTCTGAGAAACTTAAGGTTTAAATGTGTTTCCTGCACATCTTTACTATGACATTTAACAAACTAAAAATACAGTTCCACTGTTGGGAAGTAAACTAGGAATAAGTCACATTAAAGCTGTTTGAAATCTGAAAAATGTGATACTTTTGAGCCCATCAGAGGAAAAGTGACATTTTTTACTACCCCATCAAACTTCTAGTAACTTAAATCTGTTCCTTGTTATCTTTTCTCCATTATTCTTAGAACATTTTTCTTTATTCTACTTTCCCTTTGTGAACCAGGTTATTATACACATTACCTGTCTTAGAAACAGTCCTGCGATCCTTATGCCATGGGGTATATCGGAGCTGACCAGATCATGAAATTTATGGGCTAGCTTATTCTGAATGTTCTTCAACAGAAAGACCTTTAATCTTCAGCACTTTGAATATAAAGAATTGTGTTTCCTTCTCTGTGATTGATCATATTCTTATTTGCCATTGAAAAGGTATATTGTTTTCACTTGTCAGGCTCCCCCCACAAAAATCTCTGATGTATATGAGATTTATCTTATAGTTGTCATCCTGTTGGAAAATTTAAAAGCTATAAGTAAAACTAATGTCAGCATAAATAAAGCCTAAGCATTTTAGACAGTTTTTCCCTGAGTATTAGTTTTTTAAAATAACTTTGGTTTATTGATCAATTAAAACAAATCTGATTTACAGACTTTCAATCTGTCACTCAACCTGTAGGTCACTATTCAATTTCTCCTGAGGTCATCATTTGTGAGAGAGGCTTTCTTTGATCAAAAAAAAAAAATTATCTTGGCTGTTTATATTTCTACAAGGCCTGTTGTCTTGAAAAATGCATATTTGACATATTATACTTCCTAGAATTTTATAACTGTATGAAGATTTTTTCCCTGTACATTTAAATTTTTTGGATCAGAAGGCTAAATTCCCTGGCCAGAATTTAACCATTTATAATCATTGAATTGAATGGTTTGCTTTGCAAATGAACTGAGAAATTCTGTTGTTTTTGAGATTGCACCTAAGTACTGCATTTCAGACTCTTTTGTTGACTATGAGAGCTACTCCATTTTTTTTCTAAGGGATTCTTACCCACAGTCATAGATATACTGATCATCTGAATTAAATTTGCCCATTCTGGTCCATTTTAGTCCACTGATTTAGTCCACTGAAGATAAAAAAAAGAGAATGAAAAAACTAGCTTAAAATTCAACATTCAGAAACCTAAGATCATGGCATCCAGTTGCATTACTTCATGGCAAATAGATGGGGAAAAAGTGGAAACAGTGGCAGATCATCTTTTCTTTGACTCCAAAATCACCATGGACAGTGACTGTGGCCAGGAAATAAAGATGCTTGCTCTTTGGAAGAAAAGCTATGACACGGTAAAAAGCAGAGCAATCACTTTGCCAACAAAAGTCTGTATAGTCAATATGGTTTTCGCAGTAGCCATGCGCTGATGTGAGAGTTGGACCATAAAGAAGACTGAGTGCTGAAGAACTGATGCTTTCAAATTGTGGTGCTTGAGAATCCTCTTGAGAGTCCCTTGGGCTACAAGGAGATCACACCAGTCAATCCTGAAGGAAATCAAGCCTGAATATTCATTGGAAGGACCGATGCTGAAGTTACAATAGTTTGGCCACCTGATGTGAAGAGCTGACTCACTGGAAAAGACCCTGATGCTGGGAAAGATTGAGAGTAGGAGTAGAAGGGGATGACAGGAGATGAGATGGTTGAATGGCATAGCCGACACCAAAAAACCTCAGTTTGAACATACTCTGGCAGTTAGTGAAGGACAGGGAAGCCTCCCATACTGGAGTCCACGGTGTCACAAATAGTTGGACTCAGCTTAGCGACTGAATGACAACAATAACAAGCGTTTTAATTGACCCTTCTCAACTTTTTCCTACTCTGTAAATAAAAAAAATATTTTTATTCTGTGTTTCATTTTGATAATTCAATACTGGCTCATCTAGGAAAGCAACTATGTTTAAAGTAAGTGAAAAAAATATTTATGGAGCTTGAGGAATATTTGGTTATCAATACTCATGGAGACAACATGGCTAAACATAAATGTAACTGCCACCAATTTTTTTTTTTTTTTGATGGTTTTTCTGGTGGCTCGGCAGTAAAGAATCCACTTGTTAATGTGGGAGACACAAGTTTGATCCCTGGGTTGGGAAGATTCCCTAGAGAAGGAAATGGTAGCCCACTCCAATAATCTTGCCTGGGAAATGCTATGAACAGAGGAGCCTGGTGGGTTACAGTCCATGGTGTCGCAAAGAGTTGGACCCAACTTAGTGACTACACAACAGCAATGGAATTGTTTTAAAAGCCCCTTTTTGATTTTGAAGATAAACAACCATCAGGATACAGGTAGTCATATCACTGAGATTTTAGATAGTGAATCAAAATCATCAAGGTATAGAGATTTCCCCTGTTTGAGAGAATGTATCACAAAATATTGTAAAGCATGTATCCTCCAATTGAAAATAAATTATGAAAATAAATATGAAAATAAATTATGAAAAATTTGTTTCACAAGATAGGAAGAACTCTAGATTTTTAGCAAAATATAATATGTATTGCTATTTGAAACAAATTAAATTTACACATATGGAAGAAACACTTTGATTTTATTTTTTAAAGTTACATGGGGAGTAAAGAGGTAAATAGGAAGAGAGAAAATAAGTTAGTGGTGTATTCAAAATTATGCACTTCACTTGTTATCATCAGTAAAACTACTGAAAAACCAACAGGGTTAAAGGGAACTTGGTCCAGTTGGTACAGTGGTAAAAGAATCCACCTGCCAATCAATACACTCCTGTATTGATGCAAGAGACATGGGTTCCATTGNTTTAAAGTTACATGGGGAGTAAAGAGGTAAATAGGAAGAGAGAAAATAAGTTAGTGGTGTATTCAAAATTCTGCACTTCACTTGTTATCATCAGTAAAACTACTGAAAAACCAACAGGGTTAAAGGGAACTTGGTCCAGTAGGTACAGTGGTAAAAGAATCCACCTGCCAATCAATACAGGAGATGCAAGAGACATGGGTTCCATCGTGGGTTGAGAAGATCCTCTGAAGCAGGAAATGGCAACCTACTCCAGTATTCTTGCCAGGAAAATTCCATGGACAGAGGAGCCTGGCAGGTTATAGCCCATGGTGTTGCACAAAGTCGGACATGACTGATCAGCTAAGCATGTAGCACAGGTTTATATTCATAAAAATTAGTTATGCATTACTTACAGTACAGACAGATCTAATGTTACAAATGTACCTAAAATACAGTGGCTTAAACAAGAAGGAAGTTTATTTCTTTCTCCCACAGTGGTTCAGAGGTACGTGGGTGGTTCAAGATCAATAGATGGCTCTGCCCAGTAGGTCTTTGAGGAACCAAGGTGTCCTTTGTCTTGTTGCTCTTTCCTTTTCTAGGACGTTGACCTTGTCCATGTGGTAGAAGATGGCTGGTGGCTAAGTACATTCTAGACAGCGTATGTGGTTTAAGAGAATACTTAAGGCTGAGAAAGGAACAGGGAAAGACTGGGCTAATAGGATATGAGTGATATGGATATAAAACGTTATGTGCATAGAAGGAGGTATATGGATAGAGAATGAGAATAAAAAATTCTGAACCATTCTAGGAAAAAGTTTTAGAAATATAAAAATAGGGTGATCTAATTAATAGACTAGGAAGATTTTGGCAGTTATCTTGAAGATGACTCAAGATGAGTAGTATAGAAGATGAGATTTCTAAGAGGAAAACAGTGCCGTCTGTCTGGCAGTTTTGTAGATAATAAGTTGCTAACTAAATATTTAATGACATACAACAGTATTAGGATGAGTAGCCACTGTCTAACCACTGGGTGCCATGTAGCTCCCACTGAGAAGGAAATAACAACATGACTCTGAATATACTTACTTATTATTGAATTTCTGAGAAGCACACCATTTCTTAGAGATCTACAAGAATAAAGGGTTGGAGAAGGAAATGCTCAGGCCCTCCCAATTCATAAGATTGAGTGGATGACTCTCCTTTAAAACAGGGGTCATGAAACTCTGTGAAGTGCCAGATAATAAATATTTTAGGATTTTGTGCCACACAGTCTCTGTCACAGCTACTGAGTTCTGCTATTATAGGGCAAAGTATTCATGGGTAATATGCAAAGAAGTGGGAGTAGTGGTGTCCCAGTAACAGTCAAGTGAATAATTATCTCAGCCCTTCACTCTGAAAAGGCTTAAAATGTCTCTGCCTGTGGAAAGATCTGCTTGCCTGAAGGTCCTACTCTTGGTGTGTTTGCCCTTCTAATTTTTGAAACTCCTGGCAAGAGAGCACTTTCAATCATGGTTGCTTTTAACCACTGTCTCGATAATGCCTCTCTGTACTGGCACTATTAAGTCTCGCCGGTGAAAAATCCAATTTGGAGATCTTAAAAAAGTTGAGTGGCACTCTGATGATGATGGCCTACACTTGAGGTACTTTACACTTTATAAAATATTTTTACCTAAATGATTGAATTTCAGACTTTGGACCACTCCTTTGGATGAACAGGGTTGTGGTTCTAATTTTCTAAAGGAAAAAATAAATTCAAGGATTTGAAGCAAACTGTAGTCCATAGCAATTCAGAAAGAGCTGAAACAAAGATCCCATTTTTTGAGACTACCTGTCTAGTCTTCTCTGTTTCAAGCCTGTCAGTTTTTCTATCTCAATACTTCCAAAGTCTATCTACCCTTTTTCTACTTTTCACTGAGAACTGTGAGACAGACTTTATAATATTGATGGTTAAATCAGGGGGAAAATCACGACAACAGCTAAGGATATCAAAAACTTAAATAGCAAATATATGAAGGCTCCCATTACCAAACCTCACTATTAGCCAAGAAGCTGAAGTTCTTGGCCCTCTTACCCCAAGTATTAACTGTGTGTCCTTGGACAAATCAAGTAACCTATCTGGCTCTTGGCTTCTTTATCTCTTAGATGAAAGGATTATAGAAGATCCTTCATACACATAAAATTCTGAAACATTAGTAAAGACATACACATTCCTTAAAAAAAATTGTTCTGTATTGTTCCCTCTTAGAATTGCTGGAGTGGACTTCAGACTGCAGTATTACAGCTGCCAATTCTGTAACAGTTTGGATCGTGTAGCACTAACTTAAATTCACCTGTGGGAATAGAGTTGGAGGCAATACACCATCTCAACTTGCTGTGTTTGTGTTTTCAAAACCACTAAGGGAAGTTGGGCTGAAACTGGTTTTGGAAAAATACAGAAACTCTATATCAAACTTGACAAGAAAGTTAACTGTATGCCTTATTAATGAGTTTTGACTGTATTAGTAATTTCCTATTGCATTGTTTTGAGATTCAGTTATGTTGGCACAAAATAAAAAACAATGTGGTTCCAATTTAATTTAATCTGTTAAGAGTCCAACGTAGGACACAGGTGCACAGTATTTGAATGTATGTAACTAATACAGTTTAAAATTTACATAATTGATAAATTGCAGGATTTATTAGACTGACATCAGTAAAAGTGTCTGACTGATCTGCATTTTATGAATCTCTCTGGGGAGTCATCTTGCTTCTCCTATTTTTGTTTATCACCAGACCCAGATTTTGGCTTGAAGAATTTCCAAAGATAAAATGGTCAGTCTCAATAATCAACATCATCAACTCCATGCCTCTTATTTCCTCTCCTTTCTTCTCTTCTCCTATTTTTTTTGACTTTTGAAGAGATGATTATAATAAGATGGACAAATTTCCCAACAGTCTCCAGCATAGCTACCCACAAACATATCTCTGAACCCAGCCGACAAGCCTGTGGTCGGTTCCTATTTTGCCATTCCTTTTAAACATAAGGTCATCCAGTTCAATTGAAAGGCTAGATGCTGAACTGTTACTTCTCTAATTTCACAAAGTAGCTAGCCATCCAAACACATAATTAAAGAGGGCAGCAGCATGTGTTCCAGAATGGTGATGTAATATTTCGGGGAAGAGTAAGTTGGTGAAGTCAGAAGCACGCCCACGTAGCCACTACTATATTTGTCTAAAAAGAAGGCTATTTTTCTGACTCTGTGGACATTTAAGCTCAAGTCTGTTAATTGTTTGCAGTTCAAGGTTTGTCCATGTTGAAATTAATCATACATAGTCTAATGAATACCAAACTGTGTGGACTGCCAGAGAACTCCTATGTCAGTTTCCCTGGTGTGAGGAACTTGCCAGTGACCTTTAAAGTTATTCACTTTCTCTTTGCTCTAGAATTTTTGAACTCTAATCTTTAAAATATAATACATATCTCTTACTCTACATGAAATCATAATTAAACATTTGTGATGAATCTTAAGTCTATTAGGAAGAAGTTGTTGCATAAGTACATATCTTCCCACTAATTCACCTCCTATACATCGTCAATGCTAGCAGTTAATTTTTCTTTGTTTTAATTAAATCTGTAGAAATGTAAGTTTCTAAAGTGCTTTATTTAAAGAAATGTCTTAACAGTCCCCACGACTGAGCCCCCTTCTTAAAATTTATCTGTGGAATTTACAGAAGAACAATAGAGATTATCAACCCCAAACTGAAAATTTCGCCTTCTTTGTATCTTAATAGGGGGCATATTTAAATACCTAAGTGTAGTTTTATTTATTGTGGAAGCAGAAAGCATTTTTTTTTAACTGAAGAACTTTCAAATCTTATTACTGATGCACAGATGAAACACTGTCCATCCTCCCTTTGCTCCTGCTTCTAGATACACGTCTCTTTCCTGGAAAGCACTGCATAAATAGGGAAAATGGAAATTTAGCTCTTTTTATGCACTTCATAATTACAGGGTTACATTAGTATTACTAAGAAATTGTGTTTGTTTTTAATTATGATTCCAAAGGAAAGCAAACCCAGGAGCAGATGAGTAACAGATCAGGTTCAGTTGGAAATTTTGTGTATGTTACTTTTTAAGAATTTCTTAAAGCCTTCCCCGTACTCATCCCGCTGGTGGAGGGGACCCAAAAGAAGAAGATGAGAATATGACATACCGATCTTGTACACTGTCTGTAGCTGTAAACATTCCAGGCCCTTCGAGAATCTCACTCTGGCAAAAGTATTTTGAATCATACCACTTCCTTCCCTTTCTGTAGTGCTTCAGGAGACTAAGGGACTTTTTGAAAAATCTTGGAGGAACTGAGACTATCTAAACTTATCTTTCTAGACTTTTCTACACATCTACCATAATGAACTCCCAGCAGACTAGTCTTTGAAAAGAATAGAACGTGTCATTTGCTGACAGAAGCTGAAGGACAAGCTTTCACACCCTTTCTCTAAGTCTAGATATAAAAAAATGTAGTGGAGAGTTAATAAAATTCATATGATTCTGTTGAAGCCTCTTTGGAAACACTGAAAATGGATTTTGGGCATTTCTGCATGAAAATCATCTTCGATGTGTCTCTGAAATGAAAGAGATGATTAGAAAGGAAAAGGGACAGGGAAGTGGATGTAGGGGAAAAGAAGAAGTTGAATAGTGAGATACCATTTCAGAGAGACAAGTTTCTCCAGAGAGTATCTTAACTTTCTACTTTAGTTTGCCTGTGTAAAAACAGTCTCTGCAAGCTTCTCTTCTCCTTTCTCTTCCTTCTTTCTCTGGAAAGAAATTCTCATTTCACTGTAACTGTATTTTTGAATGTAGAAATTTGGAAATTCATTTTATATTAAGTTTTCTCAACATAGGTGCTATTTATCTAAATTTTTATTTTGGTAAATGTAAGCAAACCACAATAAGATTCAAAGACAGGTAAAATGAAGGGGCAACTTTTCAACATTTAACCATCTTCAAAAAGAGAGAACTTCATAAAAGCTTTCCTTTCATTGCCTTCATCTGGAATATGTCTTTTCATTAGGATCAAAGATTTGACAGAGAGGAAAGACCCTTCCACCCCAATTTTACACAGAAATATATATCAACCAGGAAAGACTCCTTAAGTGAAAACATTCCTACAATAACCTTCTTTATTTCCATCTCTTTACCTAATAAGTTTTCTGAGACACTTTAAAAAATGAAATGAAAGAAAGGAAATGTTCTTTGTAGGCATTTCATATTATGACTGCATTCAACAAACAGATTATAAAATATAGCCGACACAGCTCTTTTTGAAAAATCTGCATTTGTGTTATGTACACTAACAATTCAAATGACTAAGAAATATTCCACTATTATTAAGATATCTGATACTGTGTTGAAATAAAATTTGCACATAATTTATTGTTCCAACAACTGGGTAGAAGGGTAAAATTAAAATATATTTTAGATTCCTTAAAACACCCCAATGATTTTCCTGTATCACTGAAGGACAAGTCTAGTCTTTTTTGAAAAGAATAGAACTGCATATTCTATGTCTGGTCTAAACAGAAAAGTATATACACTTTTTTCTTTTGGACATATGCATAATTCTGTGTCATAGAGAGTAAAACATCTATATTGTTGGCATCTCACTTGCAGGAAACGCAACTCATCTTTCTGACCATAATTTAAAAAATATTTTTTATTACAGAAAACAGTGAATAGAGATTCAAAAAGGAAGAAACTAAACATCATTTATAATCTTCTATCCTCTTCTGCCCATAGATATTCACCTGCTGATGCACTGAAGTGGCTCAGACAGTAAAGAATCTACCTGCAATGCAGGAGATCCAGGTTTGATCCCTGGGTCGAAAAGATTCTCTGGAGAAGGTAATGGCTACCCACTCCAATATTCTTGCTTAGAGAATCCCATGGAAAAGGAGCCTGGCAGGCTACAGTCCATGAGGTTGCAACAAGTCGGACACAACTAAATGACTAAACGCACCCATACATGCCCTGAAGTGGGGGTGGATGCCATTGATGTGGATTTGAGTTTAGAGTCCATGAGAGGGCTAAAGAGGACTTTGAATCTTCAAGAGGAAGGAGATTTGAATAGAATCATCTATCAAAACCTAGATTATTTACATCAAACTAAAAAATTTCTTGAATTTTTATTTTTGCAGCAATTGAAACAATTAACAAAATTAAAACTCAATTACAGAAAGGGAGAAAATATTTGCAAATGATATATCCAATAAAGAGTTAATATCCAAAATATATCAGGCGCTCATACAACTCAATAGCAAAAAGTCAAATAATCTGATTATAAAGACTTGATATGACACTTTTCTTACAAGATATACCAATGGTGAACAGGTATATGAAAACATGATCAATAATATTAATCATTAAGGAAACGTAACTTAAAGGCAAAATGATATATCACTTCAAACTTGTTAGGCTGGCTGTTATGAAAAAGTTGAAAATAACAAGTTTTGGCACAGATGTTGAAAAATGGGAACCCTCCCTATACTTTTGGGGAGATCATAAATTGGTACAGGCATGTGGTTAATATTATGGAGGTTCCTCAAGAAATTAAAAATATGATCTAGCAATCCCACTTCTGAGTATATAGTCAAAGGAAATAAAATCACTATCTAGAACGCCCATGTTCATTTTTCATATTAATGAAGATACAAAAACATTTTAATGACAAATGTAGGTATAAACAAAATATCTTGTAAGCAATTTGATCTTAGATTGAAACTCTTCTCTTTTTCTCTATTTGTTGTAAAAAATTCTCAAGTTTAAAGATAGGTTTTTTAAAGACTGTATAAATTTTACTAATATAAAAACATTTAGACACTAGGAACCTTGGGAAACATGAGTGTCTCCCAATTCCTTCAAAACTAAGTGTTAAATGCTATCAATTTAGCTTTTCCCTTGTCTGTTGTGAAGTTTTTTTTTAATCACAAGACAAAAGAATGAAAATCGAATAGATTTTTAATGGATGTAAAACTCTTAGTCATAAAAATAAGTTAAAGAAGAATTTTTGAGAAAAAGTTTTTAAGGATAGGCATTTAAAATTTAAAGTCGTTATTGTTCTTTTGTTGATCTTTCTCATTTTAAAATAAAGTCTTTAATTTTGTGCCAAAGGACTTCTGTTTTTTGCATTACCAAGAAGTTGCTTGATGGATGATGATATTGTCCATACTCTGCCTGGTGATCCATCTCAACATTGTTCTGGTGAATTTTGTACAAATAATTTTACAAAGGCTTATTCAGTTTCTTAACACCTCCCATGGGAACTTGGGTTTGGCAGCCTTCTATTAGTGATTATAACATTTAGCGTGAGTTGAATCAAGACACAGACTATTTAAAATCCATTTGTGAGGCATTAGCAGAAGATTTACGAGAATATTGTAATAATACTGTTAAATGGAAGGTAAGAATCTCTTTAGATATGTGAATAAATAGAATTTGATTAGATTTCAAGAAGCGGTTTAAGGTTCATTATTTTCTTATATATTTGAAAAGGCAATCAACACTATAGTATTAGAAAATGTCATTTATTAACTTTTGAAATCCAGTTTATATTCATGTGGATTTTATGTACCTGAGGCCGAACTGTATCCTTAAGTAGGTCAAATAACTTCTCGTTCTTTTGAGAATTCAGGCTGGTTTTTGTTTTGGAGTGGCTAAAACAAGGCTCAGGCCTTTGTCCTCTTCCCTTAGGTAGCTCTTCAGTTCCGTTCAGTCCTTCAATTGTGTCCATCTGTCTGTGACCCCATGGACTGCAGCATGCCAGGCTTCTCTGTCCATCACCAACTCTTGGAGCCTACTCAAACTCCTGTCCATCACGTCAGTGATGCCATCCAGCCATCTCATCCTCTGTCATCCCAGTCTCCTCCTGCCTTCGATATTTCCCAGCATCAGGGTCTTTTCTAGTGAGTCAGTTCTTCACATCAGGTGGCCAAAGTATTGGAGTTTCAGCTTCAAAATCAGTCCCTCCAATGAACACCCAGGACTGATCTCCTTTAGGATGGACTGGTTGGGTCTCCCTGCAGTCCAAGGGACTCTCAAGAGTCTTCTCCAACATCACGGTTCAAAAGCATCAATTCTTTGGCGCTCAGTTTTCTTTATAGTCCAACTCTCATGTGAAAATACATGACCAATGGAAAAACAATAGCCTTGACTAGACAGATCTTTGTTGACAAAGTAATGTCTCTGCTTTTTAATATGCTATCTAAGTTGGTCATAACTTTCCTTCCAAGGAGTAAGCGTCTTTTAATTTCATGGCTGCAATCACCATCTGCAGTGATTTTGGAGCCCCCCAAAATAAAGTCTCTCACTGTTTCCATTGTTTCCCCATCTGTTGCCGTGAAGTGATGGGACTGGATGCCGTGAAGTGATGGGACTGGATGCCATGATCTTCATTTTCTGAATGTTGAGTTTTAAACCAATGTTCTCACTCTCCTCTTTCACTTTCATCTAGAGGCTCCTTAGTTCTTCTTCACTTTCTGCGATAAGGGTGGTGTCATCTGCATATCTGAGGTTATTGATATTTCTCCCAACAGTCTTGATTCCAGCTTGTGCTTC
>SJYV01033240.1:1012458-1056624 GCA_006410875.1 Neotragus pygmaeus
TCACCATCTGCAGTGATTTTGGAGCCCCCCAAAATAAAGTCTCTCACTGTTTCCATTGTTTCCCCATCTGTTGCCGTGAAGTGATGGGACTGGATGCCGTGAAGTGATGGGACTGGATGCCATGATCTTCATTTTCTGAATGTTGAGTTTTAAACCAATGTTCTCACTCTCCTCTTTCACTTTCATCTAGAGGCTCCTTAGTTCTTCTTCACTTTCTGCGATAAGGGTGGTGTCATCTGCATATCTGAGGTTATTGATATTTCTCCCAACAGTCTTGATTCCAGCTTGTGCTTCATCCGACGTGGCATTTCTCATGATGTACTCTCCATATAAGTTAAATAAGCAGGGTGACAATATACAGCCTTGATATACTCCTTTCCTGATTTGGAACCAGTCTGTTGTTCCATGTCCAGTTCTAACTGTTGCTTCTTGACCTACATACAGATTTCTCAAGAGGCAGTTCAGGTGGTCTGGTATTCTCATCTCCTTTAGAATTTTCCAGTTTGTTGTGATCCACACAGTCAAAGGCTTTGGCATAGTTAATAAAGCAGAAATAGATGTTTTTCTGGAATTCTCTTGCTTTTTTGATGATCCATTGGATGTTGGCAATTTGATCTTTGGTTCCTCTGCCTTTTCTAAATCCAGCTTGAACATCTAGAAGTTCAGGGTTCATTTACTGCTGAAGCCTGGCTTGGAGAATTTTGAGCATTACTTCGCTAGCATGTGAGATGAGTGAAATTGTGCGGTAGTTTGAACATTCTAATTGCCTTTCTTTGGGATTGGAATGAAAACTGACCTTTTCCAGTCCTGTGGCCACTGCTGAGTTTTCCAATTTTGCTGGCATATTGAGTGCGGCACTTGCACAGCATCATCTTCTAGGATTTGAAATAGCTCAACTGGAATTCCATCATCTCCTCTAGCTTTATTCATAGTCATGCTTCCTATGCCTACTTGACTTCACATTCCAGGATGTCTGGCTCTAGGTGGGTGATCACACTGTCATGATTATCTGGGTCATGAAGATCTTTTTTGTACAGTTCTTCTGTGTATTCTTGCCACCTCTTCTTAATATCTTCTGCTTCTTTTAGGTTCATACCATTTCTGTCCTTTATTGAGCCCACCTTTTCATGAAATGGTCCCTTGGTATCTCTAATTTTCTTGAAGAGATCTCTAGTCTTTCTCATTCTATTGTTTTCCTCTGTTTCTTTGCATTCATCACTGAGGAAGGCTTTCTTATCTCTCCTTGCTGTTCTTTGGAACTCTGCATTCAGATGGGTATATCTTTCCTTTTCTCCTTTGCTTTTCACTTCTCTTCCTTTCTCAGCTATTTGTACGGCCTCCTCAGACAACCATTTTGCCTTTTTGCATTTCTTGGGGATGTTCTTGATCACTGCCTCCTGTACAATGTCACGAACCTCCATCCATGGTTCTTCAGGCACTCTATCAGATTTAATCCCTTGAATGCATTTGTCACTTCCACTGTATAATTGTAAGGGATTTGATTTAGGTCATATCTGGATAGTCTAGCGATCTTCCCTACTTTCTTAGGTAGCTGTACCAATTCCTTTTTGCTCTTATTCAGTCTTAAGACATTAAATAGACTGATGGCACTAAAATTTTTATATATGGTTCAGAACTCTTTATGAACTCAGAAGAATATGTCTGATGGCCTATGTGGAATATCTCCTTAAGATGATTTATAGGCCTATTAGACTCAGTATATTCAAAGCTTAGTTCCTTATTCCAACATCCCCACCTCCAATTCAACTTTTCAGCTCATTGAATGGTAGGGTATCTGTAAACCTATTTTGCCTGTTTTCTCAGTGTAATTATTAATCCTCTTTGACTCTCAAAAGTACCTTCTTTAAGTTTCAGATATAATGATATATTATTATATGATTACTTATGTTCATGATAATTTCATTTTCAATGTTGTATCAACCTCCAAGGAATAGCCATGCCATTTTTTCTGTCTTTCCTATCCCACATTTACTTTATCAGAAATCCTGTGGGGTTTACTGTGAAAATATATGCAGATTTTGACCATTGTCAACATGCTGATTCAAGCTAGCATCACCTTTTACCTGGGTGATTGCAATGGTTTCCTAAAGTGGTCTTGCTGGCATCCAGAACTCCCTATTATAATAGTTGTTGGATGATAATTCTGCTCAGCTCTAGATCCTCAGCTACGTGACTAGTTTTATTACTTTTTGATAGACTTCCCTGATGTCAATATTTTAAAGCCTGCTTGGACTTGGGAGATACAGCCCTCTATCATAATTGAGTTCTCCATCACTATACTTTTCTTTTGTTTCTATTGAAACAACTACTGCCTCTGTTTTGCTCATTTGCCTGGGCTGCAACCTGCCACTTGATTCCTGGTCACCAAGGTTACCAGATTGGATTTTGGGTCCTGTACTTAGCATCTGCAGCTCTGTCTACCCTGTTCCTTTGCTCTTGCTTGGCTAGCATGTTGAGTTGTCTTTGAAAGGCCCTAATAATTCCTAGTATAATTCATCTTGCTTTAAGTAACCAGGACAGATCCATTTGGTTGCTTAATTAAGACTACTGACATCTTGAAATAAAGGAGAAAGCCAAGTTCATTAGAAGAGTGAACTACTTGAATAGCAATAATAGGAATGGTAATGATAATATATTTAGCTCAAATGTATCTATTGCAAAATTGCTTGTCCTTTTAATTTATTTGAAGAATATATCTAGACTTGCATTTAGAATTCACATTGTAATTTTATTATTTTCAAACATCAGGGCTACGTTTTAGGTGAATGTTTCCTGGGATGGTGAATTTCTACAATTTTAAAGAAATTTTAAAAAGTGAACTTTGGAAATAATGCACACATATTTAATCAAAATAACCAATCCAAGAGAAACGTAGTCTTGTAAAAATGATAGTAGGTAGTTTATTAGAACCTGAAATTTTTATTCAATACACTTCCCTAATAAAATGATTATGAAGGCTTTGGCAAGAAACAATGTGACATGCTTTTTTTCCCCAGTCATGCTAAATTTTTGTTCTAATGTTTAAAATTAAATAACAGATGGAAAATTTTGGCATGTCCTTGGTTTCTGAGAGATTACTTACTAGATTTATCTTCTCCAGTCCTTGAAATTTTTTATGCCCTGTAAGTATCTTTAAATTAATTGCATATAATCCTTATAAAATCGATCATAATTTTGTACATAATGTTTCTCAACATGAGTCAGTGAGAGATTCGATTAAACTTAGGTTTGTGTTTTTCCCCAAATTCACAATGCCAGGACTATTTTTTGCCTTTTTGAGAGGGAGTACTAATGTTCATATTTAGTGTTAGAGTTTGTTGCATAGTTGAATCTGACTCTTTGCAACTTCATGGGCTGTAGCCTACCAGACTCCTTTGTTCATGGAATCCTCCAGGCAAAGATACTGGAGTGGGTTACCATTCTCTTCTCCAGTGGATCGTCCCAACTCAGAGATGGAACTCGGGTCTCCTGAATTGCAGGCAGATACTTTCACCACTTGAGCCACAAGGGTTTAGTACTGTTTTATAAATTATCCTATGTGAAAATACAAGTTAAGCTAAATGACATCAAATTTAACTCAGATGAGGTCACTTTCTTAACCCTTTGGTAAACTGAGCAATTTATAAACATTGAAAAATATACCTAGAAAATTTTGTAACAGAAAATAAAGCCTGATTTTACTCAGGTTCTGGAACATTTTACAAGAAAATTAATAGATGAAGGACTAGCCATCAATCCATCGTGATGAAATAGTGATTTAACCATTTGTATGTTTCGATGTAGCCAATAAAACTTGAATGCTGAAGTCTTAACCAAGTCTTCTAACCTCATCCTAAAGATTAGTTTTATTTATGGTGTTAGAAATAATCTATTCCTCATGTGAATCTACCCAGTATTCCAGTTACATAGCAAAAATTTTAGATCATTCCCCATGTATCTATCAGAAGCTTTTCTTTATAGATCATCTTACTCAGAAAAAGAATTCATTACTCATATTCAAATCTTTAAAGTGTTATCAGTAAAACTCTCTCTCTCTCTTTTTTTTTTTTTTTTGGTCCTTTTATGAATTAGCTAAGCCATCTAATAATTGGGAAACCTGTTTCCTGTGAGCCTATGGAGTTGGAAGAAGTATCACAGGAGGCTATTGTAATGTGTTCATTTTCTCGCAAAAGTTCAAATGGAGATAAAAAACATTATCACCAAAAGGATCTCTCATGTTGCTGTCTTATAGTCACATCTACTTCTCTCTTTCTTTGAACTTAATCCCTGCAGCTACTAATCCCTAGAGCTACTTTTCTCTAAATCTACAATTTTGTGATCTCAAGAATGGCATATAAATGAAATTATACAGTGCTTAACTTTTGAAATTGGTTTTTTCCACTCATGATATCAAAAGTTGGTTCTTTTTGTAGCTGAGAATACATGGTTCTCAGCTAGAATGCTACTAACTGAGGAGTATTCTATGGTCTCTGTATTATAATTTTCAACCATTCATCTGTTGAAGGATATATGTACTGTTTCTGCTACTGCTACTGCTAAGTCACTTCAGTCGTGTCTGACTCTGTGCGAACCCAGATGGCTAGTTGTCAGTTATTACAAATAAAGCTGCTAGGGACATTCATATGCAGGCTTTTGTGTGAACATATGTTTTCATTTTTCTGGGCTAAGTGACGAGGAATGCAATAGCTATGTTGACTGGTAATTGCATGTTTAGTTAAAATCTTTTTAAAGAAATTGCCTAACTGTTTTCCAGAGTGGCTGTACCATTTTACATTTCCAACAGCAAGGTGCAAGTGATTCTGTTTCTGCACATATTTGTCAGTATTTGGTGTTTTCACTATTTTAAAATTTTAGCCATTTTTCTAGGTGTATGATTATATCTCATTGTGACTTTAATTTGCATTTGCCTAGTGGGTAATGGTATTGAACATCTTTTAATGTACTTATTTGCCAGACTTATTCTTTGATAAAATGCCTGTTCATATTTTTTGATCCATTTTCTATTTGGATTATTTATATTTTAGCTCTTGAGTTTTGAGGGTTCTTCATATAGATACTCGGAGAAGGCAATGGCAAGCCACTCCAGTACTCTTGCCTGGAAAATCCCATGGACAGAGGAGCCTGGTAGGCTGCAGTCCATGGGGTCGCTACCAGTTAGACACGACTGAGTGACTTCAATTTCACGCATTGGAGAAGAAAATGGCAATCCACTCCAGTGTTCTTGCCTGGAGAATCCCAGGGAGTGGGGAGCCTGGTGGGCTGCCGTCTATGGGGTTGCAGAGAGTCAGACACAATTGAAGCGACTTAGCAGCAGCGGCAGCATAGAGATACTAGGCCCATTAGACATGTAGTTTGCAAATATTTTCTCCCATTGCATAGTTTAGCTTTCATAACCTTAACAGGGTCTTTCACAGACAAATGCTTTCAAATTTAGTAGAAGCCAATTTATCAGTTTTTGTTTTTAGGGATTGTCCTTTTGGTGTCAGCTCTAAGTAAGAATTCTTAGCCTAGCCTAGCCTAGCCTCAATCCCAAATATTTTCTATTTTTTTTCAAAAAGACTTCTAGTTTAACATTTTGCATATGTGCCCGTGGTTAATTTTGAGTTAATTGTTATTATATAAGTTGTGACAATTAGGATGAGTTTCATTATTTTTTAAATGCTTGTAGAAGTGCACTCATTTGAGCATCATTTATTGAAAAAGTTATCCTTCCTACATTGGATTGCCTTTGCATCTTTGAGAAAAAGCAGTTTAGGATATGGGTAGAGACAATTTCTGAGTTATTTATTCTGTTCCACTGATCTATGTGCCTACCCCTCTGCCAATACTGTGTGGTCTTGATTATTGCACCTATATAATCAGTCTTGAAATTAGGTAGGCTGATTCCTCACAGTTTATTCTTTTTTTTTTCAAAATTAGTCAGTTCAGTTCAGTTGCTTAGTTGTGTCCGACTCTTTGTGACCCCATGGACTGTAGCATGCCAAGCTTCCCTGTCCATCACCAACTCCTAGAGCTTACTCAAACTCATGTCTATAGAGTTGGTGATGCCATCCAACCATCTCATCCTCTGTTGTCCCCTTCTTCTCCCACCGTCAATCTTTCCTAGCATGATGGTCTTTTCCAATGAGTCAGTTCTTTGCATCAGGTGGCCAAAGTATTGGAGCTTCAGCTTCAGCATCAGTTCTTTCAATGAATATTCAGGACTGATCTCCTTTAGGATGGACTGGCTGGATCTCCTTGCAGTCCAAGGGGCTCTTAAGAGTCTTCCAGCACCATAGTTCAAATGCATCAATTCTTCAGTGCTCAGCTTTCTTTATAGTCCAACTCTAACATCTATACATGACTACTGGAAAACCATAGCTTTGACTAGATGGACCTTTGTTGGCAAAGTAATGTCTCTGCTTTTTAATATGCTGTCTAGGTTGGTCATAGCTTTTCTTTCAAGGAGCAGGTATCTTTTAATTTCATGGCTGCAGTTACCATCTGCAGTGATTTTGGAGCCCAAGAAGATAAAGTCTCTCACAGTTTCCATTATTTCCCCATCCATTTGCTGTGAATTGATCAGACCAGATGTCATGATATTAATTTTTTGAATGTTGAGTTTTAAGCCAACTTTTTCACTCTCTTTCACTTTTATCAAGAGGCTCTTTAGTTCTTCGCTTTCTGCCATAAGGGTGGTGTCATTTGCATATCTGAAGTTATTGATATTTCTCCTGGCAATCTCGATTTCTAGCTTGTGCTTCATGCAGTCCAGCATTTCGCATGATGTACTCTGCATATAAATTAAATAAGCAGGGTGACAATATACAGCCTTGACATACTCCTTTCCCAATTTGAAACCAGTCCATTGTTCCATGTCCTAGTTTTTAACTATTCTAGTTTCCTTGTCTTTCCATATAAATTTTAGAATAATCTTCTCTTTATGTAAAAAGTTTTTCACTGGGATTTTGTTACAGAGAACAGTAAACCTGAATATCAATTTGGAGAGAATTAATACCTTAACTAATTTTGAGTCTCCCAAACAATTAGCAAACTGTCTTTCCATCTTTTTAGGTCATCTTTGGTTTCTTTCATTATTTTTTGTTTGTTTGTTTGTTTTTAGGTTTTCAGCATACTATCTGAAGCCCTGTATTTTTGTTGCACTTACACCTAAGTATTCAGCTTTTTGAGTGATTATAAATAGCATTGTGTTTTTAAATTTTATTTTAATTGGAGGCTAATTGCTTTACAATATTGTAGTGGTTTTGCTGTACGTTGACATGAATTAGCCATGAGTGTACATTTGTTCCCCATCCTGAACGCCTCACCTCCCTCCACATCCCATCCCTCAGGGTCATCCCAGTGCACCAGCCCTGAGCACCCTGTCTCATGCATTGAACCTGGACTGGCGATCTGTTTCACATATGATAATATACATGTTTCAGTGCTATTCTCTCAAATCATCCCAGCCTCACCTTCTACCACAGAGTCCAGAATAGTCTTGTGTTTTAAATTTTAGTATGCACTTGTTCATTGCTATTATATAGAAATGCCATTCATTTTGTATGCTTATCTTGTATCCTGAAATCTTGCTGAACTCATTTATTAGTTCTAGCAGGTGTTTTGTGTGTTCCCCGCGATTTTTTACATGGAAATGATATCACAAGCCTATGTGACTGTTTTATTTCTTTCTTTTCAAGTTATCTGGGTTTGATTCCCTTCTCTTGCATTAGTTACAGGCTAGAACTTCCAGCACAGTGTTAGACAAGAGTGGTGGAAACAGACATCCTTCACTGAATTTCATTCTGTTTTTCTCTCTAGTTATTGAATTTACTTCAATCTTCAAATTTTATCTAATCTATAAGGGTTCTGACCAGTGATCAGAACCCTATGACTCTCGTATATTAATTTGTACACAAGGCTGCTGACTTGTAAAATAAAGAAGCATGACTTCTATTCCTTTCAGGTCCTAAAGACAACATTAAACACTATAACAAAAATATGACTTAAGAAACACCGATTTTAAGCTTCCTTGCCTTGGCATAGATAATACTGAATCCTTTCTGTAAAAGATCTTTGATATAATAAAATAGTCAAACAAGAAAATCCCAAAGGAGCCACAAGTGAACAACCCAAATGCTTCTATAAGGAGAGGCAGGAAAGGGAAGTTGGAAGAGATTTGCTACAAAGCAGAGAATAACTACAGAGCAAAGGTCTCACTAGTAACGACAGGAAATGCTTTTAGGGCTTATGGAGCCTAGAAATTGTAACATAAACAGGCTGGGACCCAGAGGTCATTCATACTTTGACTCCATCAGTAACTAGTATACAACCTGGGCACATGTCTGTACATCTTGAAGTGTTTCCAGATGCCTTTTTCTTTTAATTTAAGGATGGAAATATCTACTTTAGAGAGTCAGTTTATGAATTAAATGAAATAAAGTATAATATTTATATGATATAATTAGTTTAGTACATAGTGAGTGTTCAGTGTTGATTTCATTTTCCTTTTTCTCTCATTGTTCTGCTAACACAAAGTGTTTTATAAAACGTGTGCTGATACAAAGAACAGAGAAGGAGACATTTTATAGAAGGTACCTGACATCATGTGACATGAACATAGTAATGCTGTTCAGTAGAAAGTACAAGCAGAAATACCTACTTATAATAAACATATTTGAAATTTTGTATTTTATGTATATGTATGGAACATCTTTATTTATTTAAACACATCTATTGAACATCTATATTTAAATATATATATATATATTTAGCATCTTTAAACTGATATTTCTTACCCAGTGAGGAAACGATCTAACATGGAGTTTGAGAAACCATGAAATAAGAGAAGGACCAACTGACAACTAAATGAGCAAAAACAGGAGTCAGATAATTGAAACCACTAGTGCCTCTGTCTAAGATTTACTCCAGTGAAGAAAAATTGGTAGTTTACTCCAGAACTGCATTAAAATTATGCTTAAATAAAACCAATAGCTGACTATTCATTGTGAGGCTATAGTCTTATTGTTCCTGGATCTAGATAAATGCAGATATGGATAAAAGAGAGATATTTTGTTTATTTTTTGTTTTAATTTTGAAAGCTTTTATTAGTTATATTCTTTCTCTGTGATGAGGACTTGTTCCCTCTTGGGTGTGCCACTAGTTATGTAGTTAAGTGTTGGGATTATTAAAAACTATGCCATACACAGAAGACTCAAAATTTTTGCAAATGTCAAAGAAGGTTAGAGTTGTAGTTTAACCCTGAGCAATATTAGTCTGTCATTAAAAAATTCATATTTACTGACTGAAATTATTGCTTCAAAAGCAAAGCTGAAAGACTGCATTTTTCTGGATAGTTTAATAGCTGATCTTTGACTCTTTCCTCTTCCAAATTTTGTAAAATAGTTTTGAACATACCCGATAACTACACAGCAAATCGAGATGCTCCACCTGGCTGTTGCCCTTTTAGTTGGCAGGGCCTGATGAGCTGTGTAATTACATAAGTGTTTCACCAATACAAGGGGCACAGTAATGTTTTTCATCTTTTCCATTATCGTACACTTAACTAGAACGCATACACTCATTTGGCATTCTAAGCACTTTTGATTGATTTACAGTGTCAGTAAAATTTACAGATTATGCATTCCAAAAGATAAGAGGGAATTAATGCCTTAGGAAAAGTTTTCAGCATAGCTCCTTTTGCTAACATTAAATTTTTTTTAGCATTAGTGTGTCTAAATGTGCAGAAGCAAGTGAACATGGATAAGTGTAATCCAAATTAAATTGCTGAGAATATTATTTTCCATTTGGTTTACTCTGGGTTTATAAGTAATAGTTCTTGATGTATACTTTGAAGTATGTCCTGGCTTTTATTAGCAATGTCAAAATAATGTTCAGAATGCTCCACTACATGTTGTCCCATACTCCCTTTGGATATGTTAGCTTTTTCTTCCCTGTAACACATTTAGATTTAAACCAAGTGAAAATCAATAAAAATAATAAAAGAAGTATAATATGAATTTCAAAGGTGGAACATCAGAGTACCTCTTGGTATTTTGGAAATTATATGTTGTCCAATAAGAAATAATATGAGATTTTTCCTCATTATATTTTAGCTTTACTTAAAAATTTTATGCACCTTATATTAAAGGCTATTCAAACAATTGAGAAAGTTTAGCTTAAATATCTAGTTTACCAAAAGATTTGACAGTTATATAAAATGCCCTCTACTCTTACATACTCTTAAATCACATTATGGACATATCAGTAGGAAAAAATATATATTTTATATACATATAAAATAAATCTTATTTAGAAGGGTTATATATTATTGAAAGTAAAAAATCAATACTTTAAAGTTCAGGTTTATATAAGCTTGGCAAGACTTTGCTTTATAAAATAACTAAATTTGGCGTTTAAATCATTCTTTCATTGATGATTTATTTAAGGCAAATCTGCTATTTAAGGGGTTAAGTTGAGTTTTAAAAATAAATATTTAGAATCTCAGAAAAGCATATTTTAGCATGGAAAAATCAGATTTTTAGGGAACAAAGGATCTATAGGGCCTGAGTAATTTTTTAGTCTGGTTGCATTTTGAGTAAATACAGACAGAATTTCTTCCTAGAAATTTAGTCTTAAGAGAGGATTTGTTTGACACAGACAGACATCAGTTGGCTTCTGGAGAAAATGAGTATCCACATAGGATTAGGACACAGACATTCCTAGCTAAGGAGTCAATGAGCAGAGATTGTTAGGTGGCAAGTTTTTATTATGCCAAAACTGTAACCTAAAGTGATTTTTCCCCTTGAGGATGTAGCTGGTTAGTTTTTTGACTCCTGGAAAGCCTCATGTACTGGATAAGAAGAGAATTTTCTTGGTTTCACTTGTTGCTTTTATCTTGATTCATTTTGAATGATTATTTTAAGCTCATTTCTCTTCAGATCTGGAGGAATCATTTAACCTTTGATTTTAGACTCTCAAGATGAAATTATTCATATTTTGTTTCTTTAAAGTCCAAACAGAAATGCCTTTTAAAGAACTGGTTAATTAAGAAGCCACAAACATTTTCCACTTATCAGAAATTATTCAGGTGTATTATGAACTAGGCCAGTGTTTACCTGTTTTGATAAAAGATTCATGAAGCTTCCCAAAGATTCTTGCAGAGGAGGAGTGCTTGGATTAAGGGGTGGAGACAAAGAGGGCTGTAATGGTATGGATGCCCTGCTTCAGTCAGACTAATTCTACCTTTATATTTTACATATTCATCTTCTGTGTAGACTGTCATTTAAGAAAATGTTTAGATCTGAAATTTGCATGCTTTAAGAAAAAGAAGATATTGACTAGAATTTAATTCAGTACAATTCATTAACAAATCTATCAATTTATTAACTGTTGTCTAGTGCTTTTCTGAGTATTTTAAATTGTTCAAAGAAATAAAACCATAAAGTTTAGCTTATGATTTTTTAAAAAGAAATAATAAAGGAAAAATTTGTTATTATAGAGTTGTCCACTGAATTCTCATTAAGTAGAGGGGGAAAAAAAATAACTCAAATGGAAATGTATGCTAAATTCTTTGAGGCCCTTGTTGATTCGCTTGTCTTAATTGATATGGGACTAGTAACTCGTTCAACCACCCTAAGAAATAAAGGCCATGAAATTAAAAGACACTTACTCTTTGGAAGGAAAGTTATGACCAACCTAGATAGCATACTGAAAAGCAGAGACATTACTTTGCCAACAAAGGTCTGTCTAGTCANGTTTCATGGTGTCGCAAAGAGTTGGACACAATTTAGTGACTGAACTGAACTGATACAATGTGAAAAAGAAAAACAGACATCACAGCTAATCTTCACATGTTCTGATAATTTAGTTAAGTATACTTCTACCGAGATCACATACTACGTATAAGCTTGTTAGCTTCTTTGGCTTTATTCACAATTTTGTGTGGAGACAGAAGATTCTTTCAATAATATTGAAACTATTACAAACAGTTTATAAATAGCAACACACAAAATCTTGTTTCCATTTCTCTGCTCATAAACTATATAACCATAAATGTAATATCATGATAGTTCCAATATTTTATAAAACCTTATATATTATTAAACACATCAAAAACTAGTAAAGAAAACAGAACCCACTTCTATACTCAATATATTAGAATGCAGTTTAAGCTAAATTGTAATAATAAAATAAGTAAGCCAAAGAATATACTACCCACTTTATTCAAATTGTGTGTAAAGCACAAATTATAAACCTTTTTAAAAAAGACACTTGTTACACTGACTATACATCTAAGTATAAGATTAATATTGATCTTCATTTGATCTTTATTTTCCTCAATGTATGAATAGGAAAACTAATACTCGTTATAAATCCATAGATTTTTGTTTAGTTTTGAAAATTTGTTACCATAAAACCAAAGCTAAAGAAATGAGCAGAGATTCACAGCTACACCCTCCAATATCACTTAAAATTTATACTAGTATGTGATTATAATACAAAGTTTTGTTAACGGTCTTCCTCTAAAAGACTTCACCATTTCTCAGCGAAATGAAGACAAATTCATAACATGACCTATAGTTATGGTAAAGATCTGTATCATCCATCAGCAGATAATCTAAGAAGGTCAGACAGAAAGTGATAGATGTAGTCTTGTCCTAGGGGCAGGAAAGTAAGACCATCCAGGGTAAAAAAGGATCACTGCTGGACAGTAAACTGAAATGAGTTAGAATCAGGGAGACTAGCCACATTACACTGGACCTGAAATAGTATATTGGAACAGTGATACACTTGAATATTTAATTTATTGATGTGAGCAAAAAGACTAAAGCCTTAGATATGGAAAACTAACTCATATCTGACTTTTCCAAGAAGCTAAATTTATTTTAGAAATGTAATCTAAATGATTTCCAATGCCTAAAAATAATTAAAAACCAATGCTGTAAGCATTTAGACAACTTTTTCTATAGGTTTTTACTAATGTTTTTCCAGAGTTACATTTTACAAACAGTTTTAGAACAGCTATAAAATAAAACTTGCAATAAAAAACAGTAAAAAATTAAAAGTTATAAGCATTAAGAAAGGTTTTTACATTTGTAAAATTTCATTTGATAGAAGTAGATCCCTAAAAGACTTCCCTGGCTGTACAATGGTTAACATTCCACATTTCCACTGCAGGGTACAAGAGTTCAATCCCTAATCAAGGAATTAAGATTCCCATGCTACATGCCTGCTATGTGGCAAAAAAGAAAAATAAAATGTTACTAAAAACTTGTTCTCTGGCTTTTTAAAGACTTTAAAATTTCAAAAATGCTAATATCCAAAAAATTCTGCAAAAAGATTGTTTCTCTACTGTCTATATTAAAGTTCTCTCAGATCACATTAAGGTAGCCCTAATTGAAAAACAAATTTCTGTGATATAAATGCCAGAAATAAAATATCTCTGTATTTTAGGTATTAATTTAAAGAAAATACCTTAAATCTCATGACAACTGGAGAGCTATTTAATAAAAAAATTACATTTTTCTTCTCACTCTGGGATAAATTCTAAATTGATTAGAGAATAAAATGTAAAAAATGAAAATATATATGAACTAGAAGAAAATTGGTGTAAATGGAAGAATATTGTAGAAAAAAAACGCAATAAGCTAAGTCAAAACCAAATAGCAAAATGAAAAATAATCCAGTTTATAAGAAACTGAGTTTATATCCCATTTACCAGGAGTTCTTAAATATCAAGGAATAAAGAACAACCTGTAGCATAATGAATAAATGATATAAACCATACATTCACTGAAAAAAAAGCCTCCTTAAACATAATAGTAGTTATTTTCTCACTTATAATAAGAGAAAGATGAATAAATGTTTTATTTCATCATTTTGGTAAAATTCCAAAAGCATGACAAAATATTTTGTTAATAAAGCTGTGAAGAAATTTACAGTCTTATACACTGCTGATGAGATTGGGGGGAAAAAGTCATTACATGAATGGAGGAATAGTTGACAACATTAGTAAACTTTACATAGTGCAAATCCCCCTTGATTCCACTTCTAGAAATCCATCACTAAGATACATTGGCAAAAGTATGAAATGACTTAAAATCATTATGATACTCTTCTTAAAAACAAATGACTGAAAAAAATTTATGATCTTTCAATAAGGAACCCAGTGATTAAATCCTGTATATAATGCAGAAGGATACATTGCAGCCATAAGAAAGAATTAATATTACCTTTACAGAGTGATAAAATGTTATCTCTATTATATATAGGCATACCTCATTTTACTTCACTTTTTAGAAATACAGCATTATTTTCTAAACTGAAGGTTTGTGGCAACCTTGCATCAAGCAAATAAATTGGCGTCATTTTTTTCCAAAAGTCCTTGCTCACTTTGAGTCTCTGTGCCACATTTTGGTAATTCTTGCCATATTTCAAACTTTTTCATTATTACTATATTTGTAAAGGTGATTTGTGTCCAAGGATGTCTGATGTTCTACTACAACTCACTGAAGGCTCAGGTGATGGTTAACACTTTTTTAGCAACAATCTTAATAATTATGTGAAGTTAAAGAGTACTGTAAACAATGTTGAATAAATTTATTTCATTGTTGTCTGATTTGTTATTGTGAACAAACTCAGTGGCAAAAAAAAAAAAAAAAAAAGCTTTTGGAAAAATGGCTTTTACTTTTTTTAGCTCCAGTGGGAGAATATNGGAAATGGCAACCCACTCCAGTGTTCTTGCCTGGAGAATCCCAGGGATGGGGGAGCCTGATGGGCTGCCCTCTACGGGATCGCACAGAGTCGGTCATGACTGAAGCGACCTAGCAGCAGTAGCAGCAGGCCACATGGAGAGAAATGAGAAAGAATACCCAAAGACCAAAATATGGGGATAAATATTGGAATATATTTTGTGAAAAAATTTTTGCAAAGTAGAATATTGAGAACATAATGTTACAAACAAAGAAAATGCCTCATAGCACTTCAATGTATTTGAATATTTTATTATGTAAACAGTTATCTGATTTCATTATCAAGAATAGAAATAATGTCAATGAATCTGCTTAAATTTAATTATTCAATGATTATTCAGACTACACAGCCCAGGATCAGAGGCTCACAGTGGGTTCCCACAAAAGTAGGGAATAAAATAATTTTCTTCTCCCTTTAAATCGAGACTCTATCCCCCCCTTTTTTATTACTAAAAAAGTTTTATAGAAAGAACACGTCTGAATATCATTGTATTGGTGATGACAATCGAAAAATACTCATAAAACATAACTGTTCTTGAGTAACTAATAATTATCAAAGATTATTGTACAATATTGAGAAGTATAGAATAAAATACAGTTATTGGAGGACAGTTGCTCTACAAAATTGTGCTGGCCTCTGCCACACGTCAACACAAATCCACCACAGGTATACATAGACTCCCTCCCTCCTGAACCCTTCCTCCTATATTCCTCCCCATCCCACCCAACTGCATTCCAAGTCACTCCTGTTGAGTTTGGATGAACCTAGAGCTAACTATGCAAATTGAAGTAAGTCAGACAGAGAAAGACAAATATTGTACATTAACGCATGTGTATGGAATCTAGAAAGATGGTGCTAATGAACCTATTTTCAGGGCAGCAGTGGAGACAGACATGGACAACAGGCTTGTGGATGGGGGTGGGGGGAAGGAGAGAGTCGGGTGAATTGAGAGAATTGCATGGAAACATATACATTACCATATATAAAATAGATAGCTAATGAAGATTTGCTGTGTAAAACGGAGCTCGGCCCACTATTCTGTGCCAACCTAAAGTGCAAAAGCTACCTTTGCACTTTCTCCTTTTTCCATCCCATTATCTATGTCTTTTCTTAATGCCAACAGAACCCCTCAGTAAACATACACAAATAAATGTTGATGAATGAACCTCTCTAGCACGTTGACAGGCGATCTCCTAGGTGCTAGGAATATGCAGTTCAATAACAAATCTTATCCACAAGGAACCACATCAAAATACCCGATTCTTTCACCTGAATACATTTGGGGGATTTTGTCTTTTTCTCAGTTGACTTTTTAACCCTTTCAACTCTTTCCTTGGCATTATTTCAACATTTATGGAAACATAGTTTTCACACAGAAAAATCTCTTATAGGCACAGACAAAGATTTCTCCAAAATAAGCTTCATAAATTTATGAAAAGATTAATTATTTCCCTCACACAAATATTCTTGGATATTGGATGGTTAATTCCTTATGTATTTTATATTTTCATGCAAGTGAAGTGTCTTTTGAAGTACCAGTTCCATTATAGCAAAAAAGAAAACTAGTGATATAATCATTAAGATTTCTTAATAGCAATTTTTATAACATAACAAGTGAGAATATCATTATAAAAAATTCAGATTACAAGATTTTAGCCGTCTGTATTAATGGTCAATACATGAGTGAAAAACTTTTATTTTAACCCATATCATATTAAAATGGTCAAGAAATGGAAACCTCAGATATAAAGGAAAATACTTTGTTTTCACTGCTCTCAAAGGTTTCTTCCAAGCAGTCGTAGGGTATAATGGTTTATCTTCATTTGAAACATGATTTAGAAAATTAGAAAAATGAAAAACCTTTCAAAATAACAATTTTTTTGGACTCTTTATAAATGTTAATATGGAAATAATTCCCTCAGATTAGATGGTCTTTAAGCATGTACGCTCCCTGTGGTAAAATACCACTGCTTTGTTTGTGTAGAAAACAAAAATATAAAGTGTTCAATAAACTGTTTTAAAACATAGTCCCATGCTGTAGAATGATGAAACAAATTTGTAAATTCACTGAAAGTAACAGCCTGTGTTACAAATTTGATCACAAAGAGAGTCAGAACAGTTCAGACTTCAGCCAGTTATCCATTGAGGATCTTGAGCCATTACTAAACCTCCCTGTAAATGAAATAATCACATGCCTTACCCTATGGGGTATTCATAAAGATGAAATGGATTAAGACATGTAAAGCCCTTAAGACAGTATTTGACACATTGAAACTGGTGTTAAGAATAGGTTTTTTTTTTTTTTTTTGCTTATGCTTATTATATTATAATAAAATATAGGTACCATTCTTTGGTACATAGAACTCTCATTTCTACACCTCCTCCAGAAAAATGTTAAGAGTTTTGTACGCATTGTCTTTTTTTTTGTTTTTTAAGTTTAATCCTTTTCCCAAGCTCTGGGTACAGTTTTCCCTCCCTTTGTCTCTATGTTTGCTATCTCTCTCTCTCTCTCTTTTTCAGCAAGAAAATGTGTATAACACCCTTTGTATTTATTAATTTATTAGGCTATACATGCTCCATAATATTAAACCTAAATATTTGTAGATGAACTTTTAACTTGCTTTGCAGTATTTGCTGGAAATATTTTTCTAGTTTGGTGGGCTTTTTTCCCTGATTTATCAGATTTTTGACATAAGGTCATTTTGTAACTGATTTTCTTAGAATATTCTTCAAGGAAAGTGTAAAAGAGATGGATTTTTGGTTGCCATTATCTCCAAACATGGTATTACTTTTATCATTCTATCATTTTCTATGAGGTATTCTTTGGGGGAAAATACGCTCAATTATTCTGAAAGACATTTAAATTGCTGGAGGTATACAAGTTTATAGTCTTGTCTATCTGATTGTATAAGCCCACAGGTGAAGATCAGGGAGCCAGAAAAATTCATGGGCATACTGGTCCCTCTTTGTCATGCTCTTTCCCGTTGATTTTGAGCAGTGTCGTCAAAAATGTCAAAGTTTAAGTCACTCTTATGGGGCATCTGTACTATAATCTGTATATGTGTATACAAACTGACTTTTCTTATGATATAAATCTGTATGTGAACTTATCAAAATTCTTAATCATCTCCTTAAGATGGATTATAAAACTTGTGTCAAAGGTAATGTATATAAAGGGAATTGTACGTACTGGACACCTATTATTTGGACTATGTAGCACCCCTCTGCTGCTTGTTTTGGCAGTGGTGTATCATCCTTTTCTAACCAAGTGATTCCCAGAGAACCTTCACATGCTTATTTAACTCTACTCTTGCAGCCACTGTTCATTGGCTAGGGCCAGCAATTTGCCCAATATAGTTCAGTGAGTATCTCCCCATCATTTATGGATAAGGGGCCAAGATGGAATGTATGAAAGTGAAAGTTGCTCAATTGTGTCCGACTCTTTGTGACTCCATGGACTACACAAGTCCATGGAATTCTCCAGGCCAGAATACTGGAGTGGGTAGCCTTTCCCTTCTCCAGTGGATCTTCCTGACAGGAATTGAACCAAGGTCTTCTGCATTGCAGGTAGATTCTTTATCAACTGAGCTATCAGGAAAGCCCCAAGATAGATTAGTTTAGTATAAAATTTAAACACCAAAGCTATTGGAGCCCCTCATTTCCACAATGTAGAGCAAGTCAACATGACTTGTATTGAGTCAGATAAGCAAATTGCTAGTCAGAAACCTGTGACAACTAACTCCTACTAGAGGAGGAGATGAAGGCATCCTGATGACTGTATTTTATTTCTCTCAAGTTAATAATTTGTAATTATTTTCACTTGTATTTATTTAATTACCTGTGAGAATAGATTTTTTTCATGTTTATTAGATATTTATGTTTCTCTTTTATGTATTTTGGTTCAATTTTTTATTACTAATTCACTTCTTTCCTTAATTTGCATAGGCTTTTTTACATTTTTATCAATATATAATTATAATATAAAATAAACATGTAATTATTGTATATCACTGTAGAAAATTTATAAAACTTGGAAAAGTATGGAGAAAGAATATTAGTGCACGATAATGTAAATGTTTTTTATTCTAAGCAGCCTCACTAGGTGTCACAAAATTGAAACGACACTGTAATACTGTGTTGTTACCTGCTTTGCCATTAATATACATCAACCTATTTTTCATGGCATTAGTTAGTTCAGTCACTCAGTCATGTCCGACTCTTTGCAACTCCATGAACTGCAGCACACCAGGCCTCCCTGTCCATCACCAACTCCCAGAGTTCACTCAAACTCATGTACATCGAGTCGGTGATGCCATCAAGCCATCTCATCCTCTGTCACCCTGTTCTCCTGCCCTCAGTCTTTCCCAGCATCAGGATCTTTTCCAATGAGTCAGCTCTTCACATCAGGTAGTCAAAGTATTGGAGCTTCAGCTTCAGCATCAGTCCTTCCAATGAATATTTGGGACTGATTCCCTTTAGGATGGACTGGTTGGATCATGGCATTAAGCCTTACTATAAAGTACAACGTGTAAACTTTGCTAAAGCAAACCCTTATTATTTGCCATTAAAATCATTTGCACTCTATTTCAGTTATAAGTAATGCTCAGTGACCTTACAGATACATATTTGTAGATGACTTTTTTATTGTGGTATAATACACAACATAACATTTACCATTTTAGCCATTTTTCATGTACAGTTTTGTGGTATTAAGTATATATAATCATGCAACCGTTACTGCTATCTATCTCTAGAGCTTTTCTCATCTTGAAAAATTGAAAGTCTATAGCCATTATACAATAATTCCTACTCTCCCCTCCTCCAACTGCTAACGACCACCATTCAGTTTTCTGTCTCTATGATTTTGACTACTCTAGATAAGTGGAGTCATACAGTATTTATCTTCTTTCCCTGGCTTATTTGACTTAGCGTAATGTCTTCAAGGTCTATCCATGCGATGTCTTATGCTAGAATCTCCATCCTTTTCTAAGGCTAAAGAATGTTCCATTGTAGTATATACCACATTTTGCTTATCCAGTCATCTGTCAGTTGAAATTTGCATTACTTCCACATATTATCTATTGCGAATAATGCTGCTATGAACATGAGTATACAGATATTTCTTCAAGACTCTGTTTGCAGTTCTTTAGGGTATATTCTCAGAAGTAGAATTTCTGGAAATGGTAATTCCATTATTAATTTTTTGAGGAACCACCAGACTCTTTTCTATATGCCCATACCATTTTACTTCCCCACCAACACTTCCCAGGGTTCCAATTTCTAGGCAAAGCACAGTGTTTGGTAAATATTAGGTCATGTAGCAATGAAAACGTGAATCAAGTGCTTTCTTTGTAAACTTGAAGATTTCTGAGTAGTCTTTTGGCATTCAATTCACTTTTCCCTTCAAAGTTTGTGAAAAACGTTATAGGCTCCCCAGAAAGTCTTTACTATGATGCTCTAGGAAACAAATCCACTTTGCACATATGGAAACTATCTCCCCCTGACCTATTTATTTACTGAAACTGAATAGGGCTATATCATATTGAAGGCTGCTGTTAGTAAACTGGCTGATTTTAATCTATTGGGCTGTAGTGTGCAACCTAAAGTGTTTTATAGCTCACATTAAGAAAATTTTTACTGAATTCTTATAACACAAGCCATATAATACGTCTTGTGAGTTCACCAAGAGGTTGCCGCTACGTTCATGTCATTATTACTATTATTTTGTGTTTTGGTGCATATTGTTGGTAGGTTCTATATATGAGCTTCTATATATAATTCTTCACTCTTGACATTAAAAAAAAATAGTTCTTAAGTGATGGAGCTTGCACTTTAGATTCAGACCACATGAGTTCCAAATCCAACTATGCCATTTACCACGTCTTTGATTTTAAACAAATCACTTTATTTTCTAAGAATCAATTTTCCCATATATAAAATAGGGAGTTGGGATAGTTGGGAGGATTAAATACTATGATTTATATTAAATGTGTAGCCCAGGGTATTTACAGACTAATCAGTGATTAATATCAAACCACTGTTTTATTATTACAAGTGAAAATATTTCCCCTGCTAAACCTTTAGCTACTTGACTAATGCATAACATTCAAAGTGAGAATTCAACAACAAACTTATCATCATCTAAAAAGAAATAATTTGAGTTATTGTTAAATCACATGTTGTTAGTATTTTCAAACTTGAAAATTATTCATCTTGACTAAGATGTATATTAATTCTGGTTTAATTTTTATTTCAGATTCAAGCATACGTTTCATTCAAGGAAAACAGCTAGAGAATGATTACTTTTGGTAGACTTCTGAGAGAATTTTTCATGAAGAAAGGACAAAGTAATGTCTGGATATCTGGTACAATTCTAAGTCTACAAACATATAACTTAAACTTTTTTTCCCATAGGGAACTATAAAATTGCCACAGATCCTCAGTTCTGCCATTTCTCATGCATAATGTATCAGTAACTTTCTCAAGATTTATTGCATTAAGGACAGAAATAGTGAATAATAGCACATAATGTGCTTAAAAAGAGGCTATATTTTTCTTTTTCCTTAGAACCCACTCACTCCAGACAGGTTTACCTTTTATGCTTCTAAAAAATCGTGAAGACATGGGTTAGGATTTGGGGATCATTTATCCTTGGCTCTGGTTGGACAAGAAAACATAAGGAATTGGTGAGGAAGTTGCAACCTATAAATGAGTACTTCTACTAGAGGTAGAGGAATCCCAAGTATTGTAAGCTGTAAGATCCTGGTTTGTGGGTTGTACTGGGCAGAGAAAGTCTCAATAAAATCAATATAAAGAATTCTTGGAGAATTTTATTGTTGTAATTAACTTGTTTGTGTCATTTGTTTATGCTAATCGTTAAAGTTTCATTTCCAAACTCAGTGCACTTTGAGTGATGATGTAGCAGATGGATCTGGCATAAGGGTGGCAGAAGCAAGATGTCTCTTCATTGAGAGACAGACACCAATTGTGACTTGGTATCAGGAATCTAGTCCCAATAAACAACTTTGACATTTCCTTTTTGCCTTCCTTCCTTATTTTTGTTTCCTCGGTTCCAGCTCTAGTATTATTGTTTCCAACCACTTGTGGAGACAGCACATTATTCACCTTCACCCTTGCCTCTGCAGTGTCGATTCTCTGTCTCAGGTACCAGTCCTTCTTGCTAAGTCTATAAAAATATTAGTGTCTCTCATATCTCTTCACTCTGACTTCTGCTCAACTAATTTCATCATTTTCTTCCATTTTGATTTAAATTTCTTGATTAAGTAGTCCATTTCCTCTGTCTTCACTTTCCTTCTATTAGAATTCAGTGTCTCTTCTCATCTTTCTAATAAAATTGTTCTCTTATAGGTCTATAAAATATTATAAAATATAATAACTAGTTAACTCATTATAACACAGTGGGTAGTATGGTAAGCTCTGTGGCCAGATTGTGAGCTACTTGGATCGAGGAATTGTGTCTTTTTTATTTTTGCAACCTAAGCACCTAGAATGGTGTCTGGCACATGATAAACACTCTATTTATTGAATTAAATATTAAAATTCCTTGATAAATGAAAACTTCTGGTGTTCTAATAGGGAAGAAAAACAAATCTGAAATTACCTTTTTAAATCCTCAACAGGTGCTATGGAATAAATTAACTAGTATCTATGCTAAGAAGTGAAAAAAATCTGTTAAAAGTAAACTAATATTTCTTGAGTGCTTTTTCCAGGCTCTTCATTTTGGGATTTACACATATTGTCCTATTTATTCTCTCAGCAATCCTGAGTGTTCAGAATTATGATTTTCACTTTTACCATTAGAAACCCGAGACTCACAGTTTAAGTGATGTGCTTAAGATCACACAAGTTATGAGCAGCAGCAGTAGGATTTAAGCCAACATCTGATTGATTTTAAAGTTGGTATTCTTTCCACTCTCCTTTTTCAACATGTTTAGTAACATATGTCAGCAGCCTTCCAACTTGGACATGAGTACTCCTGAGATAGCTGAAGGCTTTCCAAGGGATTCATTGCTCTGGAGAGTTTTAGGGACTCAATTTCTAGTTAGGGGTGTCATATGGGTTCGACTTTCTACCTTTCCTTTCACATCTACCATTCTTCCATTTTAAAAAGAAAAACATCCTAATCTCTAAACTCGTCATGGAATATTGTCCCAGAGAGTACAAAAAAAAAAAAAAAAGGAAGGGGTATAGGACTAAGTGGAAGAAAAAAAGAATACTTCTAATAGCANCTAGTTAGGGGTGTCATATGGGTTCGACTTTCTACCTTTCCTTTCACATCTACCATTCTTCCATTTTAAAAAGAAAAACATCCTAATCTCTAAACTCGTCATGGAATATTGTCCCAGAGAGTACAAAAAAAAAAAAAAAGAAAGAAAGAAAAGAAAAGAAAAGAAAGACAACTTCATGATGAAAAAAAGATAGTTGAGAGTACTAAATATCAATGTCTAGGAAATGTTCTTTTTTATCAAGGTGCCTTCTATGTCTCAGTTTTATTTTTTGAATGGAAGAGGAGTTAAAATGTTTCAAATCTACTGGTGAATCAGTATTATTAAATCTGCAAGCTTAAGAAAATAAGTCAAATGTATAATTTATGTAACATTATAATATAAAATAACACTATCATGTCTTCAATATTATTTTCTACTTGTTGAAATGATTTCTTCACCATTTTTTCTTAACATGGGCAAAAGTCTTCTGCCCACTGTCACTCCTCATCACTTTTTTCCTCTTTATTAATTCATATTAGATTTTGATTAATTTAATATGATCTGTATTATATAAGACTTAAAAACAATGACTAATACACCTTTGGCAAATCACACCCTAAAGTGGTGAAATATTTTCTTTTTGCTACTTTTACTGAATCCTTACTCACTCTAGCAACAATAATTATTTATTCATGGATGCATCAACCACTTGGAATAAAGCTCCGTCCATATTACTATCAAACAATATATTCTTCATAAAATTGTACTTTTGTTGTAGTAACTATCAACATAGGAATTCCCTGACAGTCCAGTAGTTACGATGTGGGCTTTCACTGTAGTAGACCCAGGAACAGTCCCTGATCAGGGAACTAAGATCCCACAAGCTGCGGCCAAAAAAAAAAAAAGACATGGATTATACTTATTTGTTTTGATCAGTTGTACGCCAATAATATTTGAAAAATAAATCTGAAAAAAGCTGTGCTAACTTTTATAACCTAAAGTAATTAAAAGATATGCATATATTCATATGATTTTGTTGTAGCAAAGTAGGTTAGAGTGATTTTAAGCATAAAGAAATATGACAAGAATAAAATTTTGTGAGGGAAAGTGGAATGGAAATATGAATTCAAAGAGAGAAAGGGAAGAGGTCAAAATAGTAACTTTAAAAAATGTGCTCATGTCTTTAAAAATGAATAATGATTGGTGTTAAAACACTACAATATATGTTACATTGGATAGATTAAAATGATAAAAGTATACTTTTAAATGTCTATTTTTAAACTGCATCAGAAATCACCACATTTGTAGCTATTTAAACTTTGAAAAAAATACAGATGTTAACATAAATGTTCCAGGGAAGAGAATTGTTTTCAGAATTCTTTTAAAAGTTCAGTTCAGTTCAGTCACTCAGTCATGTCCGATTCTTTGTGACCCCATGAACCACAGCACGCCAGGCCTCCCTGTCCATCACCAACTCCTGGAGTCCACCCAAACCCATGTCCCTTGAGTCGGTGATGCCATCCAACCGTCTCATCCTCCATTGTCCCCTTCTCCTCCTGCCCTCAATCTTTCCCAGCATCAGGGTCTTTTCCAATGAGTCAGCTCTTTGCAAAGTATGGAAGCCAAAGTATTGGAGTTTCAGCTTCAACATCAGTCCTTCCAATGAACACCCAAGACTAGTCTGTTTTAGGATGGACTGGTTGGATCTCCTTGCAGTCCAAGGGACTCTCAAGAGTCTTCTCTGAAACCACAGCTCAAAAGCATCAATTCTTTGGCGCTCAGTTTTCTTTATAGTCCAACTCTCACATCCATACATGACTACTGGAAAAACCATAGCCTTGACTAGATGGACCTTTGTTGACAAAGTAATGTCTCTGCTTTTTAATATGCTGTCTAGGTTGGTCATAACTTTCCTTCCAAGGAGTAAGCATCTTTTAATTTCATGGTTGCAGTCACCATCTGCAGTGATTTTGGAGCCCCCCAAAATAAAGTCTGACACTGTTTCCACTGTTTCCTCATCTATTTGCTATGAAGTGATGGGACTGGATGCCATGATCTTAATTTTCTGGAAGTTGAGCTTGAAGCCAACTTTTTCACTCTCCCCTTTCACTTTCATCAAGAGGCTTTTTAGTTCCTCTTCACTTTCTGCCATAAGGGTGGTATCATCTGCATATCTGTGGTTATTGATATTTCTCCCGGCAATCTTGATTCCAGCTTGTGCTTCCTCCAGCCCAGCGTTTCTCATGATGTACTCTGATGTCACTTTTAAGAGTTACACAAGCCAAAATTATGAAGACAACTCTGTAAAAGAGATACAATGTGGTGGGGAGTGCCCTGAATATATACAGTAAACTCTGACGTCTCTGACAGCTTCCACCTTCCCTGAGGACCCACTAATCCTGTGAATTTTGAATTTGGTCAAGTTCCTAAACTCTTCTGGATTTTGTTATCTTCATCTACATAGTAGGGATAAACACACCCACCTCACAGGGTGTTGGAAGAAGGCAGGAGCTCGTCTATGTAATGAAATTAGTGCAGTCTTGGCTCACAGAAGAATCTCAGAAAATGATCACTATTAGCACTTTTTCTGATAGTATTGTTGTATTTTAACAGCCAAGCTCTAATGGCTCCAGTATCAATTTGCAGTGAATTTTCAGGCACTTAGGATGCTCAGGTCTGTATCAGCTCTCCACATCCAAGTTTCCCTTAGTTAGTTGGGGTACAAATGGTCACATTTCGCTGAAGTGTGAATGTGCTTTTTGTTTAAAATTCTTCTGGCCTTTCCTGTAACCGCCTTTCCAGTGCTCTTCCTTCCCCTCCCCAAACATTGGCCCTAGTCCCACTCCAAAGTTTTTCTCTTCACTTTTATCCAGAGCTGCTGGTCTCAGCATGACCTTCCACCATGTTGACTTCCTTCATCTCTCCTCATGCCCAGGCCTCCAACCCAATTTAGCCACCCTCCAACTTTGCCCTTGGGGCCAGTGGAGCCCTCATTCCATCTTGAGCAAAGTTCTCATGGAGTAACTCTGTGCAAAAGTATTTTGAAATTAAAGGTTATTCATCCTCATGCTGTGTGTGCTAAGTCTCTTCAGTTGTGTCCGACTCTTTTCGACCCTATGGACTGTAGCCCGCTAGGCTCCTCNTGGCTGCAGTCACCATCTGCAGTGATTTTGGAGCCCCCCAAAATAAAATCAGCCACTGTTTCCACTGTTCCCCATCTATTTGCCATGAAGTGATGGGAGCAGATACCATGATGCCTCTTGAGAAACCTGTATGCAGGTCAGGAAGCAGCAGTTAAAACTGGACTCGGAACAACAGACTGGTTCCAAATAGGAAAAGGAGTACATCAAAGCTGTATATTGTCACCCTGCGAGAATCCCAGGAACGAGGGAGCCTGGTGGGGTGCCGTCTATGGGGTCGTACAGAGTCGGACACGACTGAAGTGACTTAGCAGCAGCAGCAGCAGCTTATTTAACTTATATGCAGAGTACATCATGAGAAACGCTGGGCTGGAAGAAGCACAAGCTGGAATCAAGATTGCCAGGAGACATATCAATAACCTCAGATATGCAGATAACACCACCCTTATGGCAGAAAGTGAAGAAGAACTAAAGAGCCTCTTGATGAAAATGAAAGAGGAGAATGACAAAGTTGGCTTAAAGCTCAACATTCAGAAAACTAAGATCATGGCATCACATCCCCTTAGTTTCATTTAAGCTGGAACTTTAGAGGCTGGGCTTTTTAAAGGAATATTACCATCAGCAGACGTCTAGATTGTTGAAATCAGGACATCATCCTCTCTCTGTTCCCATGTTGGTGTGGATTTGAGGACTGTTGTCAATATCCTCTCTCCCTTGAGATAATTTATAGCTTTTATTTATATTTCTGTTGTCTTCTGAAGATTCTCTGATATATAGTTCATCTCATGTTTGTAGATTTTGTTATAATACATTTATTTCTTTTGGTCATTTTGTCTTCCACTGTATCTGCTCACATCGTATATTCTTCCTTGGGCAATTTACTGTGTTTATTATCTGTATTGTAGTTGCTAGTTTAAAGGCGCTGAGGCCATAGCATGGTCTTAATAGACATTCCATAGCGTGACCTCTGCCTCTAGCAGCAGCATTAATTACTGTTGGTCTTCTCTCAGATACCATGGCAGTGATTCATGAGAGTGGAGATTATGGTTGAAGTAGTTTCAGTTTTTTTTTTTCTTCTGCAAGAAAGGCAGTCGATAAAAGAGAAATCTTTTTCGAATGACTTTGTTCATTAGAAGAATGATTGAATGGCTCGTAGATCCATTTCTGCCGCCTTCTCTTATACCCTAGAAGCCAGAAAGTGGTCATATCTTTTTAGTGATAAAAGTCAAGGGTGGTAATGTTAAAATTATATGGACAGAAGACAACAATTTGAATATTAGGAGGACTGTGAATTAGGTTGTGGTGAGGTGTGGAACAAGATAAGCATTTTTACGAGATTATCTTTGGATTTGCTGAATTTGGCTGCAGTGTGGTCCAGTTAGGAAGTCTCGTGATACCATTGTGACTACATTCTTTTTAAGTGTGTTCCCCCAAATCCTGGCCCACAATCCTGGAAGAAAACATAAGAACAAATTTAAAAAAATCTGAAAAGCAAAGCCATTTTCTAATATGGTTTTAAAAATCTTTCCGTTTGGTCATCAGGAATACAGTGCAGACGTGTGGTCTAGTGGTTACAGCCAAAGACTGAGCAGAAGGAACCAGTCCCTGACCATCCCCCAGCTGGCTCCCCTGGCTCCCGCATGCTGTGTGGTCCTGATCCAATGCCCAGAAAAACGAGTTCTCCCTATCTTTACCTCTATTTTTAAAGGCAAAGAAGAGAAGGCGGTGAGGGGAACCAAAAGCGGGGCTAAGATTCCTCAGATTAGAAACATGCTCTCTTATAATTAATCATTGCTAATTCGTTTTGATTTTTTTTCTATAAGTCTTAAGAGAGCTTTACTTCTGCCAGACTAAGGAAATCATCAACGTTCTTGGGGTAAATGAACATGGGTTTTTTGGTTTTGTCTTTTTATTTGGGGGAAGGGTGCCTAGTGTTGAAATATATTGGAGCAATTTTTAACTTTCCCTCTTGAACTGGTTTGTGGAAATGAATACCATATTTCTCCTAGTTGTTGGCTATGCCAGACATCTGGATGGATTATGATACCTGGCTTTGGCAGTTTCTCCACTTAGCTCACACCTCTATGTGTTGTCATCTCAGGAAGATGTTGACTTGCTTATGGCCGGGATTGATCATGTTCTTTCTGTCCTTACTATTACTTACCTATAGTGTTTGGGTTTGGAGTGCATAACAAGCACTCCTGACTTACTAAATTAACTTGGGGGCCGTGAGTTGAGTTGGCTTCTGTTAGGTACTCTACAGTTCAATTCATTTGTTAAATGTCTCGGGTTCTGGTCACTATTGTGTGTTTGCTTATTTGCTCAGTTGTGTATGGCTCTTTGGGACACCATGGACTGTAGCCCACCAGGCACCTTTGTCCATGGGGATTCTCCAGGCAAGAATACTGGAGTGGGTTGCCATTGCCCTTCTCCAGGGGATCTTCCCAACCCAGGGATCGAACTGGAATTTCCTGCATTGCAGGCGGATTCTTTACCAGCCGAGTCACCAGGATATCCCTCTGGTCACTGTTGGGCCATTCTAAATATAAATCTGTGAAGGCAAGGACCTTGCTGTTCTTGTTCTTCCATACATCTCTAGCCCTAGAACAGCCCCAGGGCAAGATCACTGTAGCATATTGACTGAGAATCCATGTTAAATAAATATTTTTTGAATGAATAAAGAAAAGGATACCCAGAGGTGGGTTTCTGTTTTTAGTCACAGGCTTTGAATTTAACTACATTACTTCCATGCGGCTCAGGGTTTCTTCTCCATATTTTAGTTATTGTTCGTGTGTGGCTGAAATCAGTGTCCTGAACCAGAGAAAGTATCAGTTTAGAAGGCTTATTAGAGACCAAAAATATGGAATTGGTTGAGAAGTTTGTAATCCCCTGACTGTTATATGCTGTCTGCAGCACTGACAATGAAGTTAGAATTCATATACGTATATATAATATCAGGGAGCTTGCCTGGTTGGCTCAGTGGTGAAGAATCTCCCTGCCAATGCAGGAGACACTGGTTCCATCCCTGGTCCAGGAAGATCGCCTGGAGAGGGAAATGGCAACCGACTCCAGTATTCTTGCCTGGAAAACCCCATGGATGGAGGAGCCTGTGGGCTATAGACCACAGGGTTGCAAAGAGTTGGAAACGACTTAGCGACTGAAGGACAACAATATGCAATGTTAGGATATATGTGTGCTTGTGTATGTATCTTCTTGCTGCTGGTTTTCTATGAATTTATGCAAAATGCATAATTATGGTCACAGGTGTGTTTTCAGTGGTCATATTGCCATGTTGTAGGAGACTCTGTGACCATCAGTATCCTTGTGGCCATGCTGAAGAAGCAAGAGTGATAGGTAAGGGCTGACCTCAGCCTTCCATTTCCTGAGATGATTCCTTTACTTTGACCCTTTTTTTAAAAGTGTAAAAAATATAAACCCTAAGAAAATGTGTGTGTGTTGTATACACATATGCATGTGTGCATACACACACATAACTGCAACAATTAGGTACAGTACAGAAGCTGGCAGTAGTCATTTATTATAATTCCACAAATGGATTTCACTCTGTATTCAAGTGGATTCCTGCTGTCCTAGTTCACTTCATTTGTGGTAGGAAAAGGGTTAAATACATGGGCTTTGAAGTCAACCAACCTGAGTTTGAATTCTGCTTCTACCATGGACCCTTGAGCAGCTTACCTAATATCTCCAAATCTCAGTTTACTGAGCTGTAAACGGGGGAGAATAGCAGTGCCTATGAGACTCGAGAAGATAACACATTGTTTCACATCAGTTCTGTAAAGATTAGCTGTCCTCTTAAATGTGAATTCCAGAGACCTTTAGTTTTTATATGTGCCTGTGTATAGATTATGTCATTGTCCAGATGCAGGATCTATCCGGACTCTATACTGACTGCCTTTTGGGTTAGTTATAGTCAGTGGAACTATCAGTTCAATTGCTCAGTCGTGTCCAACTCTTTGCAACCCCATGGACTGCAGCACGCCAGGCCTCCCTGTCCATTACCAACTCCCAGAGTTTACTCAAACTCACGTCCATTGAGTTGGTGATGCCATCCAACCACTGCATCCTCTGTCCTCCTCTTTTCCTCCCACCTTCAATTTTTCCCACTGTCAGGGTCTTCTCAGATGAGTCAGTTCTTCGCATCAGGTGGCCAAAGTATTGGAGTTTCAGCTTTAGCATCAGTCCTTCCAATAAATATTCAGGACTGATTTTATTTAGGATGGACTGGATGGATCTCCTTGCAGTCCAAGGGACTCTCAAGAGTCTTCTCCAACACCACAATTGAAAAGCATCAATTTTTTGGCACTCAGTTTCTTTATAGTCCAACTCACATCTATACATGACCACTAGAAAAACCATAGCCTTGACTACACGGACCTTTGTTGGCAAATTAATGTCTCTGCTTTTTAATATGCTGTCTAAGTTGGTTATAGCTTTTCTTCCAAGGAGCAGGCGTCTTTTAATTTCATGGCTGCAGTCCCCATCTGCAGTGATTTTGGAACCCAAGAAAATAAAGTCTGCTGCTGTTTCCACTGTTTCCCAATCTATTTGCCATGAAGTGATGGGACTGGGTGCCATGATCTTAGTTTTCTGAATGTTGAGGTTTAAGCCAACTTTTTTCACTCTCCTCTTTCACTTTCATCAAGAGGTTCTTTAGTTCTTCTTTGCTTTCTGCCATAAGGGTGGTATCCTATGTATACCTTTTATTGATATTTCTCCTGGCAGTCTTGATTCCAGCTTGTGCTTCATCCAGCCTGGCATTTCGCATGATGTACTCTGCATCTAAGTTAAATAAGCAGGGTGACAATATACGGCCTTGATGTACTCCTTTCCCGATTTGGAACCACTTTGTTGTTCCATGTCCAGTTCCAACTGTTGCTTCTTGATCTGCATACATATCTTTCAGGAGGCAGGTAAGTGGAACTATANCTAAGTTAAATAAGCAGGGTGACAATATACGGCCTTGATGTACTCCTTTCCCGATTTGGAACCACTTTGTTGTTCCATGTCCAGTTCCAACTGTTGCTTCTTGATCTGCATACATATCTTTCAGGAGGCAGGTAAGTGGAACTATAATGATTTATAAAATCCCAGGTGGCGCTAGTGGTAAAGTACCTACCTGCCAATACAGGAGACATTAAGAGATGTGGGTTCAATCCCTGGATCCCCTGGAGGAAGGCATGGCAACCCACTCCAGTATTCTTGCCTGGAGAAGCCCATGGACAGAGGAGCCTAGAAGGCTATGGTCCATAGGGTCATAGTTGGACACGACTGAGGTGACTTAGCTTGAATACACGCACACAAAGCATGATATATATTTTTTATTTATCGGTATGTTTTGTAGCAGACTTTGGAATATGATATAAAGCAAGAAAGCAAAAGTAGTGACACTAGAAAACAAACTTCGGGGTTAAAAATTGGAGGGAAATGTGATTCTCAAATTGTCTGGCCAGTTTTGTTAATTTATGTCCATATGACAACAGTACATTATGCAAGCACAGAAATGACCTGCCGAGGTTTAATTCCCAGATGCCGCTGAAGCATCTTGACAGAATGATGGGGCTACTAAGGATGTACTACTGTCCAGTCTTTGTTGCAAAGGGCTCAGAGGCCTGGTGATTAATACCTTCCTCTTTGTGAGGAGGCTCAGGACCAGAGCCCTTATCACTTTCACCTTGAACAGAACACGAGCTATTTCTTTGGGTAGGTGTATTCTTACTGGATTCAGGACTCTTAACAGGTTGTTCTAGACTCCATCCACAATGTACTTGACTTGGTCTGTATGCTCATCACAATCCATAGAGAATTGGTACAACCAGAGGAATTAGACACAGAAGGTAACTTTGAAGGGTAAGGGAGTAGCTGGCACTTGAATCTCTACTGATGTGGTGAACAAGGGCTGCTCATTCTGGGAGCTGAAGACGGACTGGAGTGGGGGGTGTAATGATGATGTCTGTGAACCCTCAGAAGTGGCATGGAAGATGTCTGTGTATGGGGCTGCTAAGGAAACACACTCAGCATTCCTTAGTCCATCAGAGAGTGCTGTGGTCCATTGCGGCCTGGTCAGTTCATGTGGACCTGGTTGTTTCATGAGAATATTTGAGGGAGGGCTCTCTCTCTCTTTTTTTTCTTTTTGTTGTTGTGGGTTTTTTTTGGCTGTGCCATGTGGCTTGTGGAATCTTAGTTCCCCACTGCAATCAAACCTGAGCCCACAGCAGTGGAAGCGCCAAGTGTTAGGCAGTGGACCATCAGGGAAGTCCTAGCTTTCTCCTCTTACTACCCAGTAAAGGGGATGGCATATTGTTTGGTCTGGCTCCATGAAGGAGACTTGGGAAGGCTTTACAGCTAAGTGCGTTTGTCTGCTGTCTGCTTGCATTTTGAGTTTGCTCAGAGATAAAACATAACCACATTTCTTTTATAGATGAGTTACACAAAGGACAAACTTTAAAGCATGAGTGAGTGTGTGTGAGTTTGTGTGAGAGACGGAGAGGGAGGGCGGGGAAAGTGACAGGCAGAGAGCTGGAGGCAGAGGGAGGAAGGGCGCACACGCTTGGGGGGGGAGCTTTCATTGGGTTTCCCTGTCCTGTTGATTCCAATGATATTCACCTCCTTTTGGTTAGTGCTTGTATTTTCATTTTTTGGCTGCCACATTCACAACTAAACTCAAGGTAGTGTGTGATTTTTTTAAAATAACTTTAGAAAGTTATTCTTACAAGAAAAATAGAATCACCATCTCATTTCCTTTTTCCTGAACAACTCTGTTCCTTTCAGTTTCTATTCTTGGTTCAAACAAGAAATCCTTAAAGTGAACCTTTCTTTTCTGCATGTTATTCCTTGTTTGGTTGTGTTTTTGTTAGGAGAGTGCTGTGTTTCTGGCAATGACAGCCAATCTGAGTCATTGACCAAGAAAGTCTCGTTAATGATTGTAAGATGTCTGAATCTGCTCTTGTTTCAGTTCAGTTCATCCTAGGCCAAGTTATGACAGAGATCTGGTTAGGTAAGAGAAGGCCGTCTCTCAGGTGACATAGAGCACAGAGATGGCAACATGAGTTTCATGGAGGAAAGAAACACTGGTTTGGGAATATGGGCTGGGTCCTGTGTAAGGACAGGTGAGGAGAGTACATCCCACACTGGGGCCGTTGCTCCCTCGTTGCCTTTTGGTGAAGCAGTTCTGAGGTGGTAGGTGCTCGGGAAGTGTAAACTCAACTTTCAGAATGGTCATTGCCCTTGGAAGACCTTTGAGGAAGGCTGGAAATGTAAAGTGAGGAGAGGGGGGAGGTACCAACTGTGTCCCCACACCTTTGGGGAATAGCTGTTTGGGGTCCTAGCACCTCTGGTGTCGTTTGGATTCGTAGTGGGGAGCATCACATTGAGATTTGGGCTGGAGTCTAGTCTGATAGATGTGAACTCTGGGCAAGGGACTTGTAAGGATGGTAGGCATGTCAGTCTTCAGGATCTTATCAGTCTTAAGGGGGTCCCTTCCATCTCTGAGATATGAATCCAAATCTCTGACTAAAGAAGCAGTCAAGATCTGACCACATAGAGTAGCTGAGGGTCCTGCCCCAGGGGGTTCCCCTGCTGCTCCGGCTGCTCATGCAGGAAGTGTTTCTGTGTCTGCTGGATTGGAGATGAACACACCATAAGAGGAATCCTGAGGGTAGGGCAGGTATTAGTTTCCTGGGGCTGCCGAAACAAATTAGCACAAACCAAGTAGCTTATAATTACAGGAATGTGTTCTGTTGCGGTTCTGGGGGGTTAGAAGTCCTAAATCAATGTATCAGCAGGGCTGTACTCTCTTTCAATGCCCCGGGGAGAGTGCTTCCTTGCCTCTCACCGCTCTGTTAGCTCCATGCACTCCTTGGCTTGTGGCTGCATCACTTCAGTTTCTGCCTCTGTCTTCACATGGCATTCTCTTCTCTGTGTTGAGAACTCTTCTGTCTCTTATAAGGGCACTTGTCATTGGACCTGGGGCCCATTGGATAGCCCAGGATTATCTTTTTATAATTACATCTGCTAAGATCATTTTGCCAAATAAGATCACATTCACGGGTTCAGAGGGTTAGGACACCATCCAACTCATTAGAGCAGATTAACTTCCTTTGTTGGTTTCTGTGTTTAGAGGTGACATACATCATCTTCGCTGCCAGCATTCAGCTATGAGGGAGGCCTTTGCCTGGGGCGCTTTCTTTCTGGGTGTGTTTCTGTCTTGTGTCTTTTCTGTTGTCTGAGTCAGAGGCACTCTATTCTGTCTTCGTGTTTGTTGGAGGTGGCCTTCTCATTCTCCTGTGGTCTCTCTAGACACTGTGGCTTGGCTAGAAGTGGATAAAAACCTTGGTTCTTTAGTGGAGGAAGGGGGTGGAGGTGGAGGGGGCAACCGTGGATAGAAAGGAGAAAAGTTATTAAAACGAAAATGGATCCTGACCCCATCCATGAGCCATTCTGTTGATTCAGAGGCAGATACAGGTATTTGCTGTGTGGGTGCTCTGGCACTTGGTTGTTACTGTGCTTGCTTGCTTGTTTTTATTGAGATGGTAGCAGCCAAGCGGAGGCTATAGCTGTTATCCCCTTGCCCCAGCCAGTGCACTGAAGCCGTGCTGTGGTGTGGCATGACAAACTGAGCGCCCCACACCACCCAGGAGGTCCCTCCTCCACTGTCACTCTCCTTCCTGACACACGACAGGGCATAAACTGATCTTCACCCTTTTGAACCTCTGGAGTTTACCTCAGTGAACATGTACTGGGTATAAAGTATGTACCAGCCACTATGTAGGCCTTGAGAGAGTTAACAAGCCAACAGGTTAAGATACCTGCCCTTGTGCCGTAAATAGTTCTCTTTTCCCGTCTCTTGTCGCACCTTTTTCCAGTCCTGAGCACTACAGTAGTTAGTTGTGGTAAACTTAATAACTTTTTTGTTTTTAAAGCCTCCATGCAAGAGAGTCCCTGGCACCACATGTTGATGGATGTGGTGTTTTGTAGCTTCAGAGCCTCATTTCCCATAAGCTGGGAGCTTTCACCAGCCTATTTGAAACACCTGCTGATTTCACCAGCTCTGTCCTATTAATTGGCTGGCCTTTCAAGTCCTGACCGTAGAGGATGCTGGTTTGTGTCCTGCTAGTTCAGTGTTTTAGGACTTGCCAAAATTAAGACAGCTTGTCTTATATAGACAAGATTTTTTTTTTTTTTTTTTTTTTTGGTGAGGTGGGACTTATGGAGTACCAGTTGACAAGAGATCAGCCAAGAGTTTCCTATAAGATGTGCTGACTAGGTATTCCCTCTGCCTGACAGGTGAGCTTCAACTGTCCATGAGGCTGCAGAGTTGTCTCAGTTTGGTACAGAGATTCCTGCAGAACCTCTGGACCACTGAGGAGCATGATTCTGCCTATCATTTTATAGATGATGCAAGGCCAGCAAGTATCTAAACAAAGGGATTTTTCCAAGGGATTTGCAAACACTGCGTGTTTTAGTTCCACATCTCATCTCTGGGAAAGGGCATCCAGACTTTGGGGTGATTATTGCAGACCATTAGATGGTGGGGCTTCCTAGGTGGCTTAGTGGGTAAAGAATTCACCTGCAGTGCAGGAGACTTGAGAGAAGAGGATTCAATCCCTGGGTCAGGAAGATCACCTAGAGAAGGAAATGGCAACCCACTCCAGTATTCCTGCCTAGAAAATCCCATGGACAGAGGAGCCTGGCAGGCTGCAGTCCATGGGATCACAAAGAGTCATACATGACTGATCAACTGAGCACACATACATGTACTAGGCTGTAGTCAAGAAAATCTGCTAATTGCACTCTTCCTAGGAGGTAGAAGAATGTTACGCCCCATAAGTGGACTTTTTTCTGAGCACTAATTATAATATTCACCCAGTTTAGAGCTCAGATCAGGCTATGCTTTTTTGCTCCGCTCCTGTGATGAGAGTCCCTACATCCACTTTCTTGGCTTCTGGTAGAATCCCTTTGTCTTTATAATTGAAAACTCCCAAGGTTTCCTCTCTCCTGTGTTATAATATGTTTTCTATAATAAGCTGATGAATTATCCTCTAGCAGCAGCAGCAACCCCAGCCCTTTTGGAGTCATTCATTTGGCCCTGTTTTCTCTCCAGCTCTCTGTTTTCTTTCTATCCTAATGATGCTCAGCTTCCTTGTTAGGCCAGCCTACCTGCTTCCCATTGGGATCTCTATATCCTCCCTCTAAGGAACTTATCTGATTCTCTTGCCTAGATGAGTAACTTTTCCCAGTAGCAGAGTATCTGGCCCAGGGTCCACTCAAGATATGTTGGGTAAGAGCTTGAAACTTGACCAGTGTCCATTGGTGATAGAACATCAGCTCAGTTGTGTTTCAGGTGTTCTGATGCCCATCCTGTGTTCTCATGGGGTCACTGAAGTATCCATATTAGGCTTTTTCTTTTATTATTTGTTTAGGGACATGCAATTTGCCTATTTACTGATGCATTTTATACAGAGCTAATTCCTCTATGGCTTTGGTGACATCGATTCAAAGGTACACTGCCAGTTTAATAATCACTTTTGTTGATCATGAAGGAAACATTAAATATAAACAAGGATTATGAGGTGCATTCCAATTTGGGGGAAAACTGTTTAGAACTGAAGAAATATGATGTATTTATACTTTCTTGATGGCTCAGTTTTAAAGAATCTGCCTGCCCTGCAGGAGTCATGGATTCAATCCCTGGGAAGATGGCCTGGTGAAGGAAATGGCAGCCCTCTCCAATATTCTTGCCTGGAGAATCCCATGGACAGAGGAGCCTGGTGGGCCACAGTCCCGCAGTCCCTCAGACAGAACTTAGCTTTTGGAGGAGGAGGTGTATATATAAACTCCTGGTGATCTGGGGTTGATCTGGAGGAAGATTATGTACACAGGAGGTTTTGGAGGGAGGAGGGACATGAGAGACTGTTTTTAAAATCCAGTGGATACTATGGTGTATGTGAAAAATAAATGTATCCAAATAAGTAAGTTTGGCATAATATTTATGATCATTTATGTTTATGGACCCTCTGTGTCTGCCCAGGTTCAGATCTCCAGTGTCACACATAGTAGATTAGAATGTCCTGGTTTGACCCAGTTGGGAAACTTTCCAAGGAATGACTGAAGAAGACATCTTAGGGTGTTTTGTATCAGGAACCTTACTTAGGTTATTAACACTAAAAACTCCATAGGCCTCTACTGGGAAGAGTGAGAGGAGATGATGACCGTTTCCAGATGTTAGTGTCCTTGAAACCTGTCTCTCTGGCCAGGACACGTCTCAGGCTGTCCCCGTGCAACACGCAACAGACTCAGAGCGAATCCTCTACAGCTCGCTGCTTCCTTGGCTTGATTTGCTCGAAATGCCAGAATCCTGGCTGTGGTGAGAAGTGGGGTCCAGCTAGCCCAGCTGTGTCTTTAGAGCAGTCTCTGGAAGGGTTTGTGTACTCAGGACTTTAGAAGACAGCTGAGAATTAGTTGTGAATGCTTAAACCCACACTATGTAATGAAGCCAGGCATGATTTTAAGCCTAACTTTAGGGGTAGGAGTATTTGTTTTTCTGTGTTTTCATTATCTCAGTCTCTGAAGTTAGGAGCCTACCTATGGAAGCAGAGGTGGATTCATTGAAAAGGTCAGCTGCTGACAGACACTAAGAAAGTCAGTCACAGCGTAACCCATTGTCCTCCTCTCTCCGTGCTGTCAGTTATTGTGAGCCATCTTGTCTGTGTCCTGGTTTCACCCTGAACAGCAGATAAATACTCAGAAGCAGGGCACAGGGAGATTGTAAATCCTTGGAAGTGGTATTGGAGAACTCCTTGAGCTGTGTGCCTGGTCATGGACAGAGGAGAACCTTGGGTGTTAAAACAGCAGCTGATGAGGAGAAAATACGTGAGCACGGCAACTTGATAGATGCTTGAAATGAGAATGAGTTGAATCAGAGGATTAAGAATGGACCTTGGGAAAATTGATGAGGCTCTTAAATGCAATAAAGACCATTTTTTAAATTGTGCAGTTAAATTCAAACTTACGTCATTTGTCATGGCATCTTGTAGGAAAATTTTTGTTTCTCATCAGCTGTTAGTCTGTTAATGTTTTGTGCACAGGTGAAATATGAAGTTCAGTCTTATATAAAGGACCCCTTATTTTGATTGCTATTTCGTTTTCTAGATAAAGTCCTATTCATCCCCTTCACCCTCACCAAAGACCCCCATTTGATCATCGAATGTTGGTCTTCTTATTAGAGATATTCACCTTGTGTCTTTGATTTTGTACCAATCATCCTATGATAACAGGTCCCTCTTTCCAGTACATGCACACAGTACACAGAGGCAGGCAGGTCATCCTTACTAAGAATGGTGTCTTTTCTGATTTGATCTAGATTTCTGTGCAGTCCTGTTCTTATTCCCTGCTGCCCTGTATTGAAAAGTATCTTCTTTTATTGTAGCACATGCTACTTTTTACAGGAAGCCCTCCAGCACTCTTGTGTGACAATTCAGAGTTCAGCTTGAGGTACAGAGAATTTAGCGGTTGAGCTGCTTGTGCCTGTGTAAACATGGCAAACCTCTCTCTTTCTATCTCTCTCCCTCCCCCTTCCCACCCTCTCCACCCTCTTGCTCTGTCTGCATCCTTTGCCCACAGTAATTCCTCCCACTTTCACACATTATCTTTTCATTCGCACATGCTCAGGTTTCCAATCTGGAAAAGTACTTGAACTGTGACAAAAGTTTCTGTAGAGAGATCTTTATTTCATAATGTTTCAGTTCAGAATGACTTGCAACTTTCACATGGCATGAGCACATTGAAGTAACAGAGGGGAATATGTGTAAGGGCCCTTCTCTCTGTTTGATTTAAAATACAAATTAGTAGTGAAAAATCCGAATGGTAGAAATGGGAATTTGAACAGAAGGCCCCAAACATGTATGGTCATTTTTTATTCAGAGAACATTTTTTAGGCTTTAAGACATGTGTTTAGAGAACTATCCTACCCCCTCCACCCCTAATTGACACTCAGATCATGTTTTACATAGGTTTAGGATTATGTTGACTTAGCTTTTACATGAAGATAAGCTGTGTAGACTGCCTAAATATTTAGTTAACTGTGAGACTGAAAAGCCTCTGAGATGCTGTTATATCCTGTGATAAAAATAAATGCAACAATCATCTATTGATTATATTTAAAATAAGAACATTAGTAGATCTTTGTTCTGCACCCTTCCTTAAATACTACAGCCTGAGACACAGATGTACACAGGAAATGATGAGTATCATTTGAAAATAATATACAGAGAAAAATGTGCATGTTTGTTTTCAGTTCGCTTTTCTTATGTAATAAGGAATGACTCAGCTTTCAGAATGTCAGAGCTGGACATTCAGTTTGAGCATCTCCCTCATTTGTAGAAAAGACAGGCTGAGGCGGAGAAGGACTACCTCGCTGACTGCCCAAGTACTTAGTGGCAGAGCCAGGACTAGACCTCAGCGCTGCTGGCTCCTAATTTTATGCACTTTGAGTATCCTGTGCTCTTACTCTCTGCTTTCAAGGGGCTTGTGTGATTAGATTAGGCCCATTCAGATCATTTCTGTGTCCTAAGGTCAGCTGACTTGGGACCTTAATTGAGAAAGCTTCTTTGAGAGTTGTACCTGGACTAGCCACTCCAGTGTTCTTGCCTGGAGAATCCCAGGGGCGGGGGAGCCTGGTGGGCTGCTGTCTATGGGGTCACACAGAGTCGGACACGACTGAAGTGACTTAGCAGCAGCAGTATTTGAATAACCACAGGACTGAAGTTTTAGGGAAGCTGTCTTTAGAATCCTACCTATCTTGAAATAAAGACAACTATTTGGGGTTGATCTATGTATTCCAAGGTCTTCGTGATGGTAATAGCCTTTGGACAGCAATAACTGTCACAATATCCATGCCCTTGATTGCATAGAAGAGGCAGTGTCTTGCACAGCCTGATGGTCATAGCTGAAATTGTTGTCAATAAGGCAGCTGGAACAGTCTGAGGGAGCAAGAGTGACTTTTGGTAGCAGAGGAAGAAGAAAGAAACTGGATTATAAAAGCCCAGTTATCTTGGTTCAAACACCTCTGCTCTTCTCATGGATGACAGTACTAAAGAGTAATTGATTGAGCCTAGGTCAGCAAGAAAAAGTTAAGCTCCATATCCCCAGTTTAAGAAGAGAAAATCTATGATCTAATGTGAAAGGAATTCCTGTCAAAAAATGGTTTAACATTTTGACCTAAAAAGGCTAAGTTTAACTTAATGAGAAAACTAATCTGCTTTAGTGGCACCCTAGCGGCTTCCTACTCACTTGAAATAAAACCTAAAACTCCTGGTGTGGCCAGAAAGGCCAGCTTCATTGGCCATCTTTCTGTTCCCAAGTTCGCTAATCTGTTTCCCTCCTCATGACCTTTGCACAAGCCTTTCTGCCTATCAGCTTTTCACGTGCTTTTATTATTTTTTTTGCATAGCTCACTCTTTCATCATTTCTCAGCCTAAATTGTACATTCTTAATTTCCTGATTGCCCTATTTATAGCATTACTATCTTGCCTCTTCCTAACCTCTGGTACCTTCTGTCTCATCACTCTGTCTTCTGTGCAGTCTATTCCTTTTGCTTGTTTATGATTTGTTTCCCACCTTTAGAATTGCACTCCTTGAAATAGGCCTTCTCTAACTCACCTTTAAGCCAACTTTTTCACTCCCCACTTTCACTTTCATCAAGAGACTTTTTAGTTCCTCTTCACTTTCTGCCATAAGGGTGGTGTCATCTGCATATCTGNGAGCTTTAAGCCAACATTTTCACTCTCCTCTTTCAATTTCATCAAGAGGCTTTTTAGTTCCTCTTCACTTTCTGCCATAAGGGTGGTGTCATCTGCATATCTGAGGTTATTGATATTTTTCCCAGCAATCTTGATTCCAGCTTGTGCTTCCTCCAGCCCAGCATTTCTCATGATGTACTCTGCATAGAAGTTAAATAAGCAGGGTGACAATATACAGCCTTGATGTACTCCTTTTCCTATTTGCTCAGTCATGTCCAACTCTTTGAGACTCCATGGACTATATAGTCCATGGGATTCTCCAGGTCAGAATACTAGAGTAGGTAGCCTTTCCCTTCTCCAGGGGATCTTCCCAACCCAGGGACTGAACTCAGGTCTCCTGCATTGCAGGCAGATTGTTTACCAGCTGAGCCACAAGGCAAACCCAAGATACTGGAGTAGGTAGCCTATCCCTTCTCCAGAAGATCTTCCTGACCCAGGAATTCAACCGGGCTCTCCTGCATTGCAGGAGGATTCTTTACCGAGCATATATGGTCACAACTATGTGAAGGAAGATATGCAAATAAATGCCTGCTCTTACATTTGCTATCGGAGAAGGCAATGGCAACTTACTCCAGTACTCTTGCCTGAAAAATCTCATGGATGGAGGAGCCTGGTAGGCTGCAGTCCATGAAATCGTTAAGAGTAGAACACGACTGAGCGACTTCACTTTCATGCATTGGAGAAGGAAATGGCAACCCACTCCAATGTTCTTGCCTGGAGAATCCCAGGGACGGGGGAGCTTGGTGGGCTGTCATCTATAGGGTCGCATAGAGTTGGACACAACTGAAGTGACTTAGCAGCAGCAGCAACACTTACTATATGCGGAAAGCCTAAATATTAATTCAGAACTAAATACTGGAAAAGACTCGAGAATCCTTTGGACAGCAAGGGGATAAAACTAGTTAATCCTAAAGGAAATCAACCCTGAATATTCATTAGAATGTCTGATGCTGAAGTTGAAGCTCCAATACTTTGGCCACTAGATGTGAAAAGCTGACTCACTGGAAAAAACCCTGATGCTGGGAAAGATGAGGGCAGGAGTAGGGGGCGACAGAGGATGAGATGGTTGGATGGCATCACCAACTCAATGGACATGAGTTTGAGCAAACTCTGGGAGATGGTGAAGGGCAGGAAACTCTTGCATGCTGATGTTCATGGGGTTGCAAGGAGACACAACTTAGTGACTGAACAACAACAAAACATTAATAGATGCGCACTCACAACACTACCACAGAATGAAGAGTCATAGCAGTTTCCCATTTTTCTAGTGAAAATATGGAAACAATGTCAGAGAAGTAGCATAGATTGCAAACTTTGAGGCTACTGATGGTATAATATTGAGGCTAAATTAGGAGACAAAACATCCTGGCAACAATAAAAGAAAAAAAATAAATTAGCTCATTATTAATTTTTTATTTCTTTTTCCTATTTTAATGTTGGGTTTTATTATTGTTTATGAATTTGGGAGAATGGCTTTCATGTTAAGATATATATAGATATAGATATATAGATATCCAGCAATCAGGTCCTTTAGGATCTACCCCAGCTGTATGCCCCAAGATTATTCCATTCCAAGGACAACCTATAGTTGCTGACTGAGCAAGGTCAGGGTATAAAGCATGACCATTTCAGCTCAACATAAGACACTAATGGGCAATTTTTGCTCCATAGCCTCATACTCAGTTGGTATATGTTTCCTAGGACTACTTAAAAAAACAGGAAAGTATGTCTCAGTGCTGGAGGTTAGAAATCCAAAATCCGGATGGTGGTAGGGTTGTTTTTTCTGACGGTTCTTGGAATAATCTCTTCCGTGCCTCTCTCCCACCTTCAGATAGCTTCAGGCATTCCTTGGCTAATAAATGCATAGTTCAATTTTCTGTCTTCACATGCTATCCTCCTTGTGTCTGTGTCTTCACATAGCTTTTTTCTTAAAAGGACAGCACTCATTTGGCTTAAGAAACCATTAGACTCTTGGGGACTCTCCTGGGAGTCCAGCAGTTAAGAATTTGCCTTTCAATGCTGTGGGTACTGGTTTGATCCCTGGTTAGGAAGCTAAGATCCCACATGATTTGTGGCCCAAAATCAAAACATAAGGGCTTCGTTGGTGGCAAAAATGCCTTGGTTTTCTGGGGCTAATAAGAGAAAAAATTATTAAAAACAAAAGAGAGAGAGAAACGATTTTACTCCATTGTGACCTCATTTTAACTTAATTGATTACATCTGCAAAGGCCCCAAACAGGGTCACGTTCATAGTTATTGGGAGTTAGAACTTCAATATCTTTTTGGAAGGAGGGGCATAGACACAACTCAATGCATTCTTCCCTGCAATTTGACTTGTCTCTCTCTAGTTCTGTTTATTTCATCTTATTTTCTTATCTTCACAGGTTTTGTTCTTAAGAAAAATCTTACATTTAAAATATTTCAGCTTCTGCTTTGAAAAAACCCAATCTGTGACTTAATATTCAGATTATTGTTGTTTTTAGATAGATAACTATTATTATTACAAGTTATTTCAAAACTCTTCACTGATTTTCACTTATTCCCATAAAAATATTGCTGTTGTTTAGTTGCTCAGTTCTGTCTTATTCATTCTCTTTCCATATATATTTCAGATTATTTTCCATTATGGGTTATTACAAATTATTGAATGTAATTCACTGTGTGATCCTTGTTGCTTATCTATTTTATGTATAGCAGTTTGTACCTGTTAATTCCATACCTCTAATTTATCCCTCCATCTTCCATTTCCTCTTTGATAATCGTAAGTTTGTTTTCTGTCTGTGAGTCTATTTCTGTTTTGTATGCAAATTCATTTGTATTATTTTTTAGATCTTACATATAACTGATATCATATAATATTGTCTTTCACTGAATTCACTTAGTATAATATTCTCTAGGTCCATCCATGTTGCTACAAATAGAAATATTTCATTTGTGGCACCCCACTCCAATACTCTTGCCTGGAAAATCTCATGGACGGAGAAGCCTGGTGAGCTGCAGTCCATGGGGTCGCTAAGAGTCGGACACGACTAAGTGACTTCACTTTCACTTTTCACTTTCATACATTGGAGAAGGAAATGGCAACTCACTCCAGTGTTCTTGCCTAGAGCATCCCAGGGATGGGGGAGTCTGGTGGGCTGCCAACTATGGGGTTGCACAGAGTCAGACATGACTGAAGCGACTTAGCAGTAGCAGCAGCATGGCTGAATATATATATATATATATATA
>SJYV01033240.1:1056692-1070634 GCA_006410875.1 Neotragus pygmaeus
TTATTGATGGACCCTTGGGTTATTTCCATGGCTTAACTGTAGTAAATAGTGCTGCTATGAATATTGGCATCCATGTATCTTTTTAAATTAGAGTTTCATCTTTTCTGGATATATATACCCAGGGGATTGCTGGATCATATAGTAGCTCTATTTTTAGCTTTTTAAGGGAACATCTATACTGTTCTCCATAATGGCTATACCAATTTGCATTCCTACCAACTGTGTGGGAGGGTTCCTCTTCCTTTGCACCCTCTCCAGAATTTATTATCTGTAGACTCTTTGATGATAGCCATTCTGACCTGAGTGAGGGAATATCACATTGTGGTATTGATTTGCATTTCTCTAATAATGAATCATGTTGAACATCCTTTCATGTGCCTATTGGCCAGATGGATGTCTTCTTTGGAGCTTATTGGTATATCTCATGATCAACTCATTTTACTCCCTGCCTCACTGTGACCTTTTATTTACCTACCACTGTAACTTTGAAAAAAATGGAGACCATGGAACACTTCTGGGTTCTCATTTATCTCCAAAGTTAATTGTGTCAATAAGCTCTTTTTAGACTCAGGGCTTTTATTGCTCCTGAGGCTTACATTAAAGCGTAAAATTAACATCAAAAACAGTGTAGTTAAATATAGTGAAAATGTAAAACCAGGTTTTTGTGGTCAATTGAACCTTAGAATTTAGAATTGTTCTATATTTAAGATCAAACTCAGTATAGCATATTATATAAAAACATGAAAATTTGAAGAGATGTTTATATTTTTATGAACTTAGAAAAAATCAATTAACCATTTGTTGCAAATAAACTGTATGATTATTATAAAACACAATACATATTTCTATTACTTAAAATTTATTCTTAAGAAGTGTAACATTAGAACTTTGGGTTGCATGTAATAAAAATATAACCATATTTTTGATTTAAGACACAAGAAGAATTTAAGGATATGGTGATCTTCACAAAACAAGGACAAAGTAACTACTACATCCAAGAACAGAAGAAGCATTGACTTCCATTCTTCTTTAAACTTGTTTAGTCTTTTCTTTCTCTTCCCAGACCACTAATGCTATTCTTCTAGTTTTTTGAGCAGGGAATATGGCTGTTGACTTTTCCCAAATTGCATATAGTAGAGCATTAAATTCCTAGAGGGAAACTGATTTTGTATATGTCTTACTTTTTCTAAATGCTATGAAATTGTCTGATGGCTTCAGCTGGTTTATACCTACTGCTGGACAAGTGTTTGTAGCCAGGGGATGGTAACTAAGGAAGGAGCTACAGTTTGTTTTACTTGGATTAAGAGTCCTTCCTTGAACCTATCAACTAAAACCAGAAGTCATATGCCTTCATACTACAGGGCAGTATATATTATATTCCGGTGACAAAAGGGGAAATATGGGCAGTTTTTCAAAGGAAAGAAAATACTTTCCCAACAAAACAGGAAGTAGACATGCTGGGTCAATAAAGTCAATATGGTAGCACTCATATGCATGAGCACTTAACAAAAGTGTTCTCCTTATGAGAATGAGGATGAATCTTGTCTAGTTTTTTTTTTAATGATGATCTCATTTTAACTTCTTAAGTAAACATTATTGAGCTTGTTTCTGATTTGAATTCACATTTGTCATCTGCACATGGAGAGGTAATATCTCCATTTTTCTGAAGAGAAAAATGATGGTACTTTGCCACTCTTGGTAGAATTTTGGGACCTTTTGGTTGCATGTGACAGCCAACCCATTTCAAACAGGTATAAGTAGAAAGGGAATTAAATACAATGTTACTTTTAAACTTTTTAAAAAAATAGACATTTACAAATAAGTGGTTTAGATTCACTGGAAATATATTGAATGCTTGACAATTGAGAATTAGCCATAGACGTTGAGTTTACCATCCTGGAGCTGAACAAGAGTGACTGCGGGATCCTCCAACAAATTTGGGCAAGGAAAACCTATGAGATGATAAAAAATATAAAATTATCAGAGTCTACCTGTGAAGATTAACTCCCTGCTGAGCTTGTCTCTTCCCTGGAGAAAATAAAGAGAAACTAGTCAATATCAGTCAAGCAAACTCAATTATCTGAACCTCCATGAGGTTTTCAACATTGAGGTAGCTTTCTTTTGGCCATTATCTTTGTTTTTGCCTTGACAATTCCTAGATAATGAAACAAAGTATTATTCTGGTTGTTAAGAAGAGGCCTAGGCTCCACCTGACCTCTTTGAGAGTTCTCTGGGACCATGATACAATCTACAGAGAGTAGTGAAGATAAAGAAAAAAACAAAACAAAACAAAACTAATACTCTTCAAGCCCCTGACATGATAACTTTAAAAAAAAAAATTAAAGTTTGTCAGACTTAACCCTAAAACTATTGATAATAATACATTTTGAGAAAATGGGTTAGCATTGTTAATATAGATAGAAAACATTATTTCATCTCCTTTTTTCGTTTCTAGTTATACTAAAACTTTGTAGAAATACTACTTATAGATCTGATTATGTATTGTGTTGGCCTCAGCCTTTGGTCCCTGTTATGTCTGTGCAGCTAAGGATTAGGATCAAGAGTTCTCTGACATTGCAGATCTATATTCTGAGTGACCGTAAAATTGTGCTGCCAATAGCCTTTACTTTTACAGCTCTGCAGAGAGAGGAAGAAAACAAGATTAAGAGAATTGAGATGCTGTGATAGAGAGCATCTTAGGCTTTCCAAAAAAGTCCATCAGTCTATAAAACTAGAAATATACATATATGTTCAGAACGAAATCATTCTTGCCAGCATCAATGAAAGGAGTTTTGAAGGGACTGTACCCTAGCATTCAGTTGGATACAATTCAATGGTTTCCGGTGCTGATTTGTAAACTAACAACTTTTTAAAAGCTCTTTGTTGCTTTACAAATGTGAAGCGATGTGATTCCTCTGGGAATTCGGAACAAGCAAACATTTTTGTTAGACGTGGCTGTGTTTTACAGGAATATGTTATTATCATTGGTTTTAGTGAAAATCCTGAGAGGATGTTTTACTTAATATGTAAGGGGCTTGGCAAACCATTCCATCTGGAGTACAGGAATCATGCCTATTAATATGAGAATTACATACAAATCCTCCAAGGCGTGGATGGGAGAATAAACTTCAGACTGTGCATATGCTGAGCAACATTAACATGATAGATTTTCAATGCTCTGCAGGATCCATTACTGTGTTTTGGGCCAATAGTCCATGAATTTGAAGGATTTATACAATGGACCATAACAGCTCCATAGGTACAATTATGTCCCATCAGATGAAAAAATGTCTTTTTAAAACCTTCCTATTAACCTGTTTGCTCCATAGACCATAATCCTTTGAAGGTTAAATTATATACATAGAAAAATGGGCCAAATCACCTCATTTTGTGTTTTAAAATGTATTTATGGTGAAAAAGCTTTCCAAAATGGGAGAATAGAAATTGTACCCAAGAGTACCATCAAATCAAGGTGATTTTTAAATGTGAGTGCCAGGCACTACTTGCAATTTCTGCTCAGGAGAGAAATCTTGATAGCCCAAAGATAACACTTACTCCTTTATGTACCATTTACGTTCACAATCATCTAAAAATAGATCAAAAAATTGAATACAATCTGAGTAGTCAGATAAGACAAGGTAACAGCTCTCAAAGCATGGGCAGGCACAAAGAATCATAATAACGCTGTAACCTATCAATTAAATGGTAAAACATGCAAAAATCCTTTATACTGTCTATATCTATACTTGGTACTTAGATGAGAAAAAGTTGAGCACATGATTTTTGAAATATTAATACAATTTTATTCCTTTCACAAATACTGCTGAGCTGAGTATTGTGCTCAATACATGCTAAGTATTTAGCGCATTTTAATGAATGTATCCATGGGGTCTAAATAATTAATTTAATATCTCTCTCAAATAGTAGGAATCTTCTGATAGCACTTCCTTAAACTATATGAGCGACTGTAATGAGTTACTGGAAACAAGTGCTTGATGATAAGGGCATTGTTATACCCCTTGTGGTAAACCACAGTTCAGTTCATTTCAGTGGCTGTCATGTCTGACTTTTTGTGACCTNGAGAAGACTCTTGAGAGTCCCTTGGACTGCAAGGAGATCCAACCAGTCCATCCTAAAGGAGATCAGCACTGGGATTTCTTTGGAGGGAATGATGCTGCAGCTGAAACTCCAGTACTTTGGCTACCTGATGGGAAGAATTGACTCATTGGAAAAGACTCTTATGCTGGGAGGGATTGGGGGCAGGAGAAGAAGGGGATAACCGAGGATGAGATGGCTAGATGGCATCACTGACTCGACGGACGTGAGTCTGAGTGAATTCCAGGAGTTGGTGATGGACAGGGAGGCCTGGCGTGCTGTGATTCACAGGGTCGCATGGTCTGACACGACTGAGCGACTGAACTGAACTGAACTCACCTTTGTCTCCCCGGTGTCTAGATTGGAGCCCAGCATGGAGTTGACACTCAGTCACTATTTGTTGAATGTTAAACGGGTCCCAAGATATAAATGTTCCTTTGTCACAAAGGGAGGTCATGGTGTAACAGGAGCAGCACTGTCAGCATGTCCCTGACCTGTTGGTATTCCTGGTGATCATTTTGGCAGTCAAGATAAGAAAGGCTTCATGACTAGCCTGAGGTCATACAGTTAATCAGAGAAACAGCTAACTAAGATTGACTTCCCCAACACTTGATGTTTTCCATCTTCCCATATGGAACTGGTCTGTGTTGAAAACACTCAGCTTTTAGAGGTCTTCTCTTTCTCAAACAAAAGTCTTTTACTGATAGTCTTCTAATGTCCAGTTTGAATTGTTTCATTTCACCCTCCTTACTCTGTTCATATTTTTTTTGCTTGTAGATTCTCTTCCAGATATGTTGTTTTCATTTTCAGTGTCTGTTAAACAAAAATGATGGCAGATTCATCTCCCAGTGGAAATTACACATCTTTTGAACTCTGGCCAATGTTCCTAACTCTTAGCACTCCTGGCTTTGTTAAAAATATCATTTACCCTTTAAGATACTTGCGCAGTTGGTATCGAGAGTAAATTAATGAGAAACTTCAAATGTTGGTGCGAAGTAGGGGATATATGCTGATGGCAGAAAGTACATAGAAATTATTTCCCAAATAAAACTTTCTCTGTGCTTGTCTTCTGCAGATGATGCCAGATACTTCTTTCTCTTCTGAAGCTTCTTTCATTTAGGCATCTCCACATGAATTTTACCCTGGCAAATATGAAACTGTGCTTTTGGGTTTTCGCTTGTTTTGCCTTTATTGCATCCTTTAATGCCCCTCAACTCTCTCCCCTCTGGAGTCTGTTGAGTAAACAGGAATGTACTATTTGGGTGGGGTTGCTTTTGGCTGTTGCATGTGTAGAAGAATGGGGTGGGGGGAAAGAATAGGAAAAGCCAGGACCCTTTTTTGCCAAGTTTCCAGATCATCTGCATTGTTGGGCAGTGATATGATGACTTATATTTGGTATCTTTATAGTCTTAATCTATTCCCAGCTTATGGGCTGCCAGCCAGAAGATCCACAAGAGTTTTCCTTGTTTGACTAACAAGACTGAATGGTGACAGTTTTTCTTTCTTTTTCTTTTCTTAAAAAAAAAAAAAAAAAATCTCTGGTTGATAAAGCTATTTATGTACAAAACATTGCTTCTACTTGAGTGGTAAGAGAAATAACAGGAACCCCCAAACCAAGTAAGCCAGATGAACTTGGGGTAGAACAGAGAATAGGCACAACCTTTTAAACAACCATAGAGATATTTAACTTTTAATGTCTGAGTATCTTGGAAAGATAAACTGGGGGCAAAGTAAGCTAAGGGTCAAAAGGATTCCACATAGTCACACATAAAGGGATCACCTGATGTTTTACTAGAATGTCCGCCATATTCTTTATAGATTATCAAATAATTAACTAGGGGAAAAACTGAAATCTGAAGGGGTCTATGTCATTAATGACCAAAAAGCAATCAGAAGTGAAGATAAAGTTAAATTATGATGATTTTTTAATTGGACAAAAAGATCAATGAAAAATCAAGAAAAAACAAATCTGAAGTTACGGTGCTTTCATTGGACTCACACTGTCTAGTTTTAATTTTTTGTTTTAACAGAAATTAGAAATGTTAGATAATTTGTTTCTATGTCAGGTTCCTGGCAATTGAAATAAAACATGATATTAAAATAGAACCCTTTCCCCTTAAGGATTTAACAGTTATGTTGAGGGTTGAGGGGATGAAGATGTACAAAAGGTGACAAGTATAAAATGTAAATAGGCCTAATGCAGTTTTATAAACGTCAACCTTTCTCAATATCGTTCTTGATTTTGGTCATATTCCCATAACACTTGTTCTGTTTGTCTTTTTGATTCTTTTCACTTTCTTTACTTAGCAAAACCATGTAAGCTAGTATCACTTACTGTATGAGGATATCCTAAAGATAAAGAAAATGGAAACACACTTACATTGGTAAATTTTAACTAGATACATTTACTTGCTAAAACCTTTTCCTTTATGCCCAGCTTTTCTCTCTGTTAAAAAAAAGAGAGTATGTTAGCAACTGTTAAATGTTGAAGACATGCCAATGCCAGATAGACACTTCTTTTAGATCTATCACAAACCTTAAAAGGGAATAGGAAGGGAATATCTTTCATATGCTGTGAAACAGTGTGTTTCAAGGATGCAGCCCTGGGTCAGGTGAAATCACATCTCACACAGGAGCATAGGTGCCGCATGTGGGGATGCAGACTGAGTGCAGGATGATGCTGAGATCCAGACAGGGTGCATTTTGTCGGTTTTATGTGTGCTTGGGAGTGGAGGCAAGCTTCTGAAAACCATCCAAGGTAAATAGGAGGAGCATGGTGATTTAAAGGGCTTGTAAAAATGGGTAGTTTAATCTTTAGTAGACAGTTTTAATATAGGACTTTTATTTTCTCTCCCAGTCCTTTCCCCCGTATATTTTAGACAGTTTGGTTTCTGTTTTTAGGGATTTGCTTTGCAGCATACAGAATGGCAATGACTGTGGCTGGGATGATGAAGAGTACAGAAGAGAGTCAGATATTGACACACACTTTCCTTTTTCTCTTTGGGGACTCAGAGCCAAGTGGAGTCACAAACAGGGAGACTGTTCCAGTGGCATACTCACAGTGTACTGTGGGAGAGGGCATCTGTACGTAGACAGGCAGCTCTCAGGTATCTGTGTGTGGATGGCTTCTGGCCTTCCTGCAGTTCTTGCACTGGTGTCCCCTGGCTTCTCAGCAGCGTTCAAATCTGTGTTGGTCTTTTAATATTTCATAGTACTTTCACATACCTGATCTGTTTTTTCTATATGTTCTCTGTTGGTGTGTGAAGTGTAATTAAGAAGATAAATAATCTATAAAAGTATGTGTAAATATTTGGTCTCTCAATTGCAAACAGAAATAACTTGAGTTATCCTCAACTCTTTTTTCTTCTATTAGTGTGTATAATAGTGTTGACTGTAGGCATAATTGTTAAAACTCTTTAATTTAATAGCCTATGGCTGTCAAAAGCCTTACATTTTTTTTCATAGCTTTGGGTCTAGTAATCCTAGGGCTGGAAAAATTTGTTCCAAGTCTATAATTAAAAAGAAGAAAAGGAGTATATACAGGAAGATCACCTGTCAATGAGTTAAGTTTTAAAATGGAAATAATTTATGTTTTCATCAGTAAGAGAATAAATAAGTAAAGTATGGTGTGACAGCCCTTTGAAACTTTATACTGCTCTTAAAACCATAAATATTGAATGCAGAAAAATGCTTTCTCAGTAAGTAGAAAAGTAATATGAGAGTTTATGTGTGCTATGATTAGAAATGCGTAAATTGACACACATGTACAAAAGCAGAGAGAAGACACGAGAAAATAGCTGCTGTTAGTGTGGTGAATTTTTTTTTTAATTATTCTTCTTAATGTTATTTTAGTGCTACAATATTTTGTCTGTAATAAAATTCAGGAGAAGAAAAAAAAGATACAACTTGACCACATATGTATTAAAACAAGTGACACTGAAACAAAGTCAACTCCAGTTGTTTAGGGTAGTCAAATAATGGAATCTTTTTAAAGTTAATTTTTATTGGCATATAGTTGATTTACAGTGTTATATTAGTTTCTACTGTACAGCAAAACTATACATATATGTGTATATACTCTTTTTTAGATTCTGTTCTCCTATAGGCCGTCACAGAGTACTGAGTAGATCACAGAGTACTGAGTAGAGTCCCCTACACTTAATAGTGCCATTAAACTACATGGTTGTTAGAAGCTATGTATATAGCATCAGTTTAACTGTTTATTGTATGATGGTATTCCTAGTCTCAGATGCCCACCCTGGCTTAGCACCCAGCAGGATGATTGGCTTGCTATTGTTAATCACTAAAGGATGGGTAGGTGAATGGATGGATGGGTGAGGGAGTGGGAGGATAGTTTTCTAAGAACACTAATTGAAATTGGAGTTTAAGGTTGAAGTGGTAGGGAAGAAGAACATGCCTCAAACATCAATATATTTAAAGACCAATCAACCTAGGCACTTAAATATGTAGAGTGGGAAGGGATGGGAAGGGAAAGGAAATAAAACAATAACAGAACCAACAGGATCTACTTGGATAAGCCTTAATGAGCACCAGAGAGAGATGGAAAGAATCCAGTTTATTGGAGAACAGAGAAACTTCAAGCCTGGAGAAATAACATACTTTTAGCCATGGAGACAGGAGAGGGTAGTGCATGGATATGGGTCATACTGGCTGGGAGGGAGATCAACTGATGGGGTTAATGATGAGCAGGAGTTTGCTAAAAGCTCTTGATACCCTTGAAGAGGTGGTCCTTGCTGTTATTAGAGGAATAGATCACAGAAAGGCCAGAAGGGCTTCAGTCAGGCTTGTACTCAGAGATGTTTCAAGTAGGGTGGCATGTTCATGGATAATATGTCTGAGGCAGCTTGATCTCCTTATTCTCTATCATCATCATTGCCTTCTCCCTCTTTGTTATTAATTCATCTAATGCTCATAACAGAAGCAGAAGAGATTAAGAAGAGGTGGAAAGAATACACAGAAGAACTGTACAAAAATGATCTTCATGACCCAGATAACCACAGTGGTGTGGTCAGTCACCTAGAGCCAGACATCCTGGAATGTGAAGTAAAGTGGGCCTCAGGAAGCATCAGTATGAACAAAGCTAGTGGAGGTGATGGAATTCCAGCTGAGCTATTTCAAATCCTAAAAGATGATGACGTGATAGTATTGCAGTTAATGTGGCAACAAATTGGGAAAACTCAGCAGTGGCCACAGGACTGGAAAAGGTTAGTTTTTATTCCAATCCCANATGTCACTTTTAAGAGTTACACAAGCCAAAATTATGAAGACAACTCTGTAAAAGAGATACAATGTGGTGGGGAGTGCCCTGAATATATACAGTAAACTCTGACGTCTCTGACAGCTTCCACCTTCCCTGAGGACCCACTAATCCTGTGAATTTTGAATTTGGTCAAGTTCCTAAACTCTTCTGGATTTTGTTATCTTCATCTACATAGTAGGGATAAACACACCCACCTCACAGGGTGTTGGAAGAAGGCAGGAGCTCGTCTATGTAATGAAATTAGTGCAGTCTTGGCTCACAGAAGAATCTCAGAAAATGATCACTATTAGCACTTTTTCTGATAGTATTGTTGTATTTTAACAGCCAAGCTCTAATGGCTCCAGTATCAATTTGCAGTGAATTTTCAGGCACTTAGGATGCTCAGGTCTGTATCAGCTCTCCACATCCAAGTTTCCCTTAGTTAGTTGGGGTACAAATGGTCACATTTCGCTGAAGTGTGAATGTGCTTTTTGTTTAAAATTCTTCTGGCCTTTCCTGTAACCGCCTTTCCAGTGCTCTTCCTTCCCCTCCCCAAACATTGGCCCTAGTCCCACTCCAAAGTTTTTCTCTTCACTTTTATCCAGAGCTGCTGGTCTCAGCATGACCTTCCACCATGTTGACTTCCTTCATCTCTCCTCATGCCCAGGCCTCCAACCCAATTTAGCCACCCTCCAACTTTGCCCTTGGGGCCAGTGGAGCCCTCATTCCATCTTGAGCAAAGTTCTCATGGAGTAACTCTGTGCAAAAGTATTTTGAAATTAAAGGTTATTCATCCTCATGCTGTGTGTGCTAAGTCTCTTCAGTTGTGTCCGACTCTTTTCGACCCTATGGACTGTAGCCCGCTAGGCTCCTCTGTCCATGGGATTCTCCAAGCAACATTACCAGAGTGGGTTGCCATGTCCTCTTCCAGGGGATCTTCCCAATCTCTGTTTTGGCAGGTGGGTTCTTTACCACTAGCGCCACCTAGGAAGCCCTGTTCATCATTATGCATCCTATTTTCATTCATTAAAATGTTAAAATTGTCAAAAGAAAATGCTGATAAACAGGCTGACGAGTTTATGTCAGCTTCCCAGCAAAAATGCATTATGTCAGTCAAATAGCGGGACAACAGTGGAGGTTATTGTACACTTCATTCACTTTTGGTCAGTTTAGTTATGAGCTAGATCTCATACAGTCATGTGATGAAGTGATTAAGAAATATGGTAACGGATTAGTTAAGAGGTAGTCTCAAGTTTCTGAGATGAAAGAAAGTATAGAAAATGTAACAACGCCATTTTTCTACAGCTTTATTTGAAAATATTTCGTATTATTAAGCCCACAAGGACAGTTGCAAAATGTTAACACAGAAATAGAAGAGATAGCCAGAAACGTGGGATAAAAAGTTTTTTCCATTAAACAGAAATATAGGCACCTTCCCTTCACTTGGCAATTTGACATGCCAATCCTTCCTTTCCAGCCCTTGCCCACTTAAAATACATTATTTAATGTTTGACACATACAAAGAAATACATATGCCATATGTGTAAGTTATGAAGCATAATTTTTGATGACGATAAAACCCTTGCGAATTCACCATCTGACTTTAAATAATAGAATATTATTTATTCTGGTTACTGCCTGTGCTCTACCCAACTTTTCCTACACTCCCTGCCTTCTCCCCTGCCATTCTCTATTTGCTTGAGTCAGAAATGACTTACGTAGCCTCATCCAAATGTTTCTACTCACCCTATTTTTTTCATCTCTTCTCTTATTCTTTATCTGTTAAAATTTATCCCATTCATCAAAGGCCATGTCAAATGCTAGCTCTTCCATTACAACCTCCTGTACCACACTCACTCAGAATTGTAGTCTTTCTGTGTAGCAAAGGTAACACATATGTCTGTGCATTTACCTGCTGCTTTCCTTCCTAAAACAGTAACTCACCTTAGCTAATTGTTGGCTGCTTTCTGTTCATTCGTTCAGTAGTTTTCTGAGCACCCACCAGGCCTCAGCACTGGTTGGTCTGTGTGCCTGCAGATAGACAAGAGCTGTGCACCCTCCTTATAGGCATCGTCTCCAGCCTTGCCTACAGCCATCCATCCTATGTGCTAGCCCTGGTATTATCCACAGTTTACAAACGAGAACACTGCAGCTTGGAGAAGGTAAGGGACTTGATGAAAGTTGCACAGCGAGTAAATAAGGGGGAAAGCTGAGGCTGGTTTCAGAGCCCATGTACTCCTAATGCCAGACTCTCCACCGCCACAATGACCTGGCTGGCTGGATAGTCACAGCTTAGTACCCGTAGCTGTCTTTTGGTCTGGAGATCATTCCTAAGCCTTCTGGGTACAACATGTTCTTGGTCAGAGTTCTTTTGAATCTTTTCCTTTCTCTACCCTGGCAGCAGTTTTCTTTCCATTTTGCTTCAGTTCCAGCCATTCGTTGAAAGACACTGCTTTAAGATGTTCACATTTTCTTTGATCCCTGTGGTCTAAAAGGCTGCATTTTAGAGACTCAGAGGCATTTAGTGTCTGTTAAGAAAAAAGATAATAACCTTCAAATCCTTATTGCCTTTCCAAAATTATTTACAGATTTCAGTTGCTAACTAAAAAGAGGGCCTTCATTCAAATATGAATAAAAGAAGTGATGTGGCATTTACTACACATTTCATTTTTGGTTCTTTTTACCTCCCAGTTGTTCAATGCCCTTTCTCTTATGTCCCCACTGTATACTAGCCTTACCAGTCTTGGCAGAGGAGAGACGTCTGCCCCCAAAGGAAAATTGGACTTTCTTCTGTCGTTTGCTTACAATTCATCTACACTAAGTTCTGTTTCTAAGGATATTGGTCTTTCCTAGCTGAAATGACAGTAAGTGCTAGGGGGCTCCTGCATTTTCTCTTTGAGATACCATCAGTATGTTAAAAAGATGTTACAGTTGTAGCTTATACTGATTATAAGAATAATACACATTAACTAAAGAAATTTTGGAAAATTTGGGAAATATAATTGCCATCTGTTTATAGAATTATGATTAGATTGTTTATATAGTTTGTATATATTTTACACATGAGCTATAGTAGTTTCTACTTAATATTTTGGTAAGAAGGTTAAAATAATATGAGAGGTAGAATTGTGTAGGAAAGTATTAATAAATTTGGCCATATAAAATTGAAATTCTTTCAATAGAAAAATATTATAGTTATGTTAAAAAAGACAAGTAAACATCAGAAAACATCTGAAATCTATAATAGATTAAAGAACTATAAATCAAATAAAGATCTCCCACAAACAGATAAAAGAGCTGAACAAATTAATTAAAAACAATATAAGTCATCAATTCATTGCAGAACCACACCCTAACAACACTGTATTTCCAATCTTTAAATCATTGTCAATCAAAAAATTTTTTAAAGATATGTTATTATTTAATTTGTGATTCTCTCATTGTTAATATTAGGTTACTTTTTTGCATAGCATTTACAAAAAAGTTTTGGTCATGCCTGGAATTTCCGAATAAAGCCTGAGAAACTATTTGTCGGTGGTAACTTGCAATTAACTACCTTGTGGATAGTTAACTGCTTGCCTACTGGTCTTGCAAGTTCCTCCATGTCAGGGACCATTTCTTTTGGTCTTCAGCATCTGGTTTAGAGCAAGGGGTTAGTATAATTTAGCATGTATTTTTGAAAGAAAACACAAAAAGCTGATGCTATCGAGGCTTTATTATATAAAGTGTGCATTGTCTAAAATTAATTGGTAATGGTGTCACCATGGAAATAATTGCTGTTTTAATCTTTGTTTCAGCACATGAGGCATAGAGGTGTCTAGCAAGCTGTGGAAGTAGGAAACAATTATCATGATATTGCTTAAGGTTTATCGGATTAGATTATTGGCTAAATCATTACAAGTGACCTGTTAAAGGAGACTGGGGCTTCCCAGTGGCAAAGAATCTGCCTGCCAAGCAGGAGACACAAGAGACTCGGGTTCAAACCCTGGGTCAGGAAGACCACCCTGGATAAGGAAATGCAACCCAGTCTGGTATTCTTGCCTGGGAAATCCCATGGACAGAGGAGCCTGGCTATGGTTCACGGGGGTCTCAAAGAGTCTGATACGACTTAGTGACTAAAAAACAACAGCAACAACAAAAAAGGAGACCTGGGAATAGGATGATGAAATAAGGCACAGTAAGAAAAGAATAGTGGAAAGAGACAGGGTGACCAGACATTAGTTGAAAAGTAAGGGAAATTTTTAGCAAACTAAGCAAAAGGAAAGAATTAAAGACTAGGAAGAGTAACTAATGAGTTATATGGTTCTGGCATCTATTCTGCCTTGTAGACTCATTCAGCACATTCATGTCTGTCTGACCCAGATCCTGGGGTCACAGCTGTTCTTAGCAGCCATGTGGGTGGGAGCTGGGACAGTACCCAAATATGACAGCATTCACTGACATGTTGCTAACTCTGTGTCGGAGGTGATTGTGTGCTGAGATGCTACCATTACGTTACTACAGCTTTCCTAGGAAATCTGTGATTAAATTTTGAGGTTTTTTTTTTTTTTTTTTTTTTTTTTTTTTTGTAAAAAAAGCATGACTCCT
>SJYV01033240.1:1070727-1086232 GCA_006410875.1 Neotragus pygmaeus
TTTTTTTTTTTTTTTTTTTTAGATTTTAGTAAAGAAAGCATGACTCCTCACTCCTTTAAGTGTGGGTTGTACCTTTTTTTCAAAAGAGTTCGAAAAAAAAGAAAAACCTACTTTATAGAAGGAAACTTCACAAACTCTATGTTAGCTATATAATCAGGGTTAACATCAAAGGTAGTAAGTCATGTGGAGAGCATAAACCCTTGATATGACGTGGTGAAAATTGTATTTTGCTTCTTTGTTCTTCCTTCTAATCCCAGTCTAACTATGGAGAAAATATCAGACAAATCTCAATTGAGAAACCTTCTAAAAATGGTTCAACACTTCTCAGAACAAGCAAGGTCATCGAAAACAAGGAAACATAGTTTTACCATTAGGGATTGGCAGTCATGTTGCTGAAAAGGAGGGCTAATTGGGACATTATGTTAAAACTCAAATTTTGAAAAACATGAAGATTTTTTAACTAAAAATATCAAACTGGGAGTTATTTCTATAAGCATGGAATTGTTAATAATTTCAAGTTATGTTAACATTTTTTGTTATATAACATAATCTGATCCCAATTTTTATTTGTCAGTGAAAGCTGTCTTTAAATATCACAAGTGTCAGTTACACTTTTGCTTTTTCTAGCTGAATTATGTTTCCTGGTACTGTATAATTCTGGAAGACAACACACTGGCATTTAAAAAACAGATACTTTATAAATAAAGCAAAAATAGAAGCCTAATTTTCTCAGAGTAAGTTTTCTGTTAACAAATATTTTAAAGAAAGAAACTTCTTATACACATTTTTCCTCTCCCTGTACCTCTGGATTGACCAAAAACACTCCCTAATGAAAACCTGCAAAGTTTTCTTTTTCATCCTGCAATGTTATGTGGAGGAGCCATTAATCAGAGCACTGTTGATTTAGTTGCACGCTCTGGCTATGGTGTAATTTATCACTACAGGTCTGTGCTGTGGTCCCTTTCCTGTTGTTTCCTGGATGTTTCCTTGCCTGTGACAACATGGTGATTGATTTTTTTACATTCTCCAGTGGAAAAGTGGTAGATGCATGCTTATGTTTTGGTATTTTATGGACAATATTAAGAGTGAACACCGAAATAAACACAAACTTGAAAAAACATTATTTTGTAAAAATGTTAAGAAATCAGGATAATAACGGATGATACAATCTCCCAGTATATTTCATCATTGTCCTTGAAATTAAAGACATCAACTAGAAAGCCAGATTGCCATTTCTATTCTTCTGTTGCTATGCATTTGTTTAACATAGAAGGAACATACAAAACAGATTAATCACATTGATTTTATTATCTGATAATACCAAACACATATACTTGTGGTTAATAAGTTTTACCTTATAGTTCTATATTGTAGAATGAATATTCGGGAGCTCATTTTAAGTTTGGTAAGAGCTCCTATTAGGACTAAAATGAAAATCAGTGCTATTTGATCAAAACATGTAGTGAATAATGAATTAAAACAATGTCATAAAAGTAGTTAGAAAAACTCCTTAACATGATCTTGTAATGAAAAATAGCATTAAGGTTTAAAAGTGTGTAATGGTAGCTTTGGACAATAGAAAGAACATGTAGGAAGCTAACATAATACAGAAATAATTTTGTTCACCATGTTAAGTAGTCAGTGTGTTGACATGCCATGAAAACATAGACTTTCATGATCTCTAGGACTAGAAGGAAATCCCAAGGTCAACTACTGCATCAACTCATGCTGGGCTTGAGATATGGCCATCCATTATTTACTTGAATTTTTCCAGGGAAAAGGTTAGTGACTTGCTTATCACCAGTTCTTTTGTCTTGGACATCATGATGGATAGAAATTCATTATATTAAATTAAAATATGTCTCCTTGAAATTACTATCAGTTTTTCCTGGTTCTACCTCAACTGGCTAAATTTTCCAATGACAACACTATGAGGATCATATGGACTAATGTGTTAATTGTTCGGTAAATTGTTTCTTTCTTCTTTTTTCTTTCTTTCTTGAAACACAACTTTGGTTATATCATTGTGCAATACAAACATTTCCAGTGGCTGCCCCATTGTCTGCAAAATGTAATCCAACTTCTTTGATTTCTGCAATTGACAGTGACAGATATCTATCCCAAACATCTGCACTGTTTTTTATTGCTATCTTCCTTAAGTCATTTATCTCTTTCTCCTTTATATGTTAGTTATTTACACATATGTAAGTTCTCCCTTACACCACTGTGACAGCCTTGAAAGGAGGATCTCTACTTGATATAATTTTGTATTCCTACAGTCTCAGTCTTACATGATACATTGTAGCTACTCATTAATAAAATAATAAATCATGGCCTCAAAAAATGATCCAAATGGCTTTGATCAAAACAGAACACCATAGAACTGTCTCTTCTCTTATCCTTGACACTGGGCTATTATTAATGAAGCTTAAAGTTGTCTTTACTATTTTAGCAGCTAAATCATGCTGCAAGTTCATTCTGACCTTGCAGTCAACTCTAACTGCCAAATCCTTTCACATGAATTGCTGCTAATCCTGTATGTGTGAGGTTAATTTTTTTAAAAGCAGAAATGTAGAACTTCATATTTCTACCTTTCAAATTTCTTCTTGTTTTTTCTGGCCCATGTAAGCTTGTGGAGGATATTTTTGAGTCCTGATTCCAACATCTCTCCTATAAACTCTCTCTTGTGTCATCTATAACATTCTAGATGGCAGCAGGCCAGTCATCAAAGTTTGTTTGATACAGTCAATCAGATATGACTATGTGTAAGTATTATTGCCAAGTTCAGGAAATTTTCGTTCTTTCATCAATCATCAGGAGAGATTTTATTAAATGCCTTGCAGAAGTCACAATGCACTACATAGTAAGTTTTTGTTTTTTTTTTTTTCAAATATTCATTAGTCCTTGAAGGTATTATGTAGGGCTTCCCAGGAGGCTCAGTGGTAAAGAATCTGCCTGCCAGGGCAGGAGACATTGTCTGATCCCTGAGTCAGGAAGATCCCTGGAGAAGGCAATGGCAACCCACTCCAATATTCTTGTCTGGAGAATCTCATGGTCAGAGGAACCTGGTGGACTGTAGTCCATAGGATCTCAAAGAGTAGGACACGACCAAGCTACTGAGCACACACAAACAAAGATATTGTGTGTATTAAATATCTATTGAATTTGAGGCACTCTACTAGGCATGGTATAAAATTTAGCTTTTTTGAATACTGTTAATTCTAGACATTATTATCCTGATTTTAGAGTTGAGAAAACAATTTCAAAACAGTCAAATACTTACCAGTGATTTCACAGCTAGCAAGTGTCAAGACTAACTAGGCTTCCAACCTAAGGCACCGCTGATTTGCTGATACAATGCCAAGTCTGTACTTTGCTGTGTTCTTTGTCTTAGTCCTCATTTCTCATCCATCAGCAGCAAGTTCTCCCAGTCCCTCCTACAAAATTCCAAATTCAGTCTCTCTTTTCATCTCCACATGGTATTCTGATCCCAGAGTACCATCAGCTCTTCCCTGGATCTTGCAATAATTTCCACATAGTTTCTTTGTTTGCATTATTGTTCACTTATAACCAAATCTGTACAGAACAACCAAAATAATCTTTTAATCCTAAATCAGATTATGTCATTCCGCCCCTTAAACACATTCCAAAGGACTTTCATTGAATTAGAAAAAAATTTTAAACATATTTTTATGGGTCTATATGTCCGTAAAAAAAATTAGGCCTCTGATTATCTCTCAACCCATTGCTATACTGTTTTCCATTTCTCATATTGTGTCCAGACTGAAACTTTCTGACATTCCTTACATATTAACAAGTATACTTTTTCATCCTAGAAAGTTTTTCTAGCATATTCTTTTGCAGCTGGTTCTATCTTATATCATGGACTCAGCCTAAATATCTCCTTTTCAGGAGGCTTCTCTCATTTCCCTATTTTTCTCCTCCCAGTTGATCTTTGTTATTTTGATCTGTATTATTTCATTCAATTCTCATGTACTTAGTTATAATTTTTGTATTTATTGATATATGTTTATAAAAACAGTTATTCCCTCTTAAGTATAAACTCCATAATGGCAGAGAATTCTATTGTATTTTTTACTACTATGTTTCCCCCAATCTAGCTGATAGACTCTTCTATCAGTGGGCTTCCCTGATAGCTCAGATGGTAAAAAATTCGCCTGCAATGCAGGAGACCCTGTTTCAATTCCTGGGTTGGGAAGATCCCCTGGAGAAGAGATAGGCTACCCACTCCGGTGTCCTTGGGCTTCCCTGGTGGCTCAGATGGTAAAGAATCTGCCTGTAATGTGAGAGACCTGGGTTTAATCCCTGGGTTGGGAAGATCCCCTAAAGGAGGGCGTGGCAAACCACTCCAGTATTCTTGCCTGGAGAATCCCCATGGACAGAGAAGCCTGGTGGGCCACAATCCACAGGGCCGCAGAGAGTCCAACACAACTGAAGTGACTAAGCAGCAGCAACAGTAGAGTCTTGGGAAATTACTAGTTAAATTAATGAAAACCATTTTCTGATTTCATAAGAAACTAAAATAAAAAGTCTTTCTCCTAAAAAAAAAAATCAAGCACTTTATTAGCCATATATGTAGCATCTTAGATTAAAAGAAGGGGAAAGAAAAAAATGAGTGGGGCATAATTAAAAAAAAAAAAAGGAAGAGCACATTTTATACCAATGACTCAGGATACAAATGAAAATAAAACCACATTGAGAAGGAATGTACTTTCACACATCCTGACAGTATTTTTCAATTTCAGGATGTATTATTTCTGGCACACAAATTAGAAAAAATTAATGCAAGTGGAGTGAAGGTTAGCAGTAAAATTGCAGGAGGGGGATGTTACTTTATTTTTTTATAAACAAATATTTAAAATCTTTCTTCAGTAAATTATACAAATTGATCTATAAAGCTAAGATTGTATAATAACTTAACAGACATTAATATTAATGACAATAGCTCTCAAGTGTTTTTTCTATTTAAAATAATTTTAAAAATTGTCACAACAAAATCATTTTCTATAACTCCAAATATTAAGAAAGCTATGACTATTATATACCAAATGGCTTAAATATATGTAAATATGCCTAAATCTTAGATGAAATTTTAAATTATTTATTAAACTTCAACATGTTACTTACATCCTTATTTGTATCTAAGAATGTATGCTGACAAAATAATTTTATTTTCATTAGAAAAATTTTAGGGGAAAATTTGAACATTTTTTTCCCAAATATATATTTCATTGTTCAAATTCTAGTTTAACATATTTGTCTGCCAACATTTGCCTACTGTATTTCCTGGAATGCCCTTCCCTCTAAGCAAAACTACATAAATACCCCAAGATTTAACTCAATTTTCACCTTCTCTATGAAAATTTCTCTGATCTTCGTCCTACCACATATACAATGTTATAAATATTTGTTCCTTCTCTAATACCTCCAATATAGCACTTACATTTCATTTCTATTTTCAAAGAACTTTTCACCTAGTGTGAGATGACAAATACACAGCTTGTATTATCCATGTTGCATTCTCCAGGACCTCTAATAGTGTCGGAAACATAGTAGATTTTCAAAATTGATTCCTTCTTTCCTTTCTTCCTCTGTTCCTTCATATATTTATTCAACAAATAATTTCAAGTGCCTACTGTTTACCAGGCCCTAGTTTTAGTGGTGAAAACATAGCTGTGATTATGCCATACCCTCTGACACTCCAGAGAAAAAGAGAATAGAAATGTTAAAAATAAATAATATGTTAGCTAGTGATAAGTGCTGCACATAAAAAAATAAAATAGTCTAAAAGAGGGGGGAAAATGGATGACTGGAAAGAAGCCTTCCATTTTAAGGTCAGGGGAAGGCTCTCTGGGGATATCATTTGAGCTTAAACATCAGCAACAGGAAGAAACCAATTATGTTAATCTCCGGGGGAAGAATCTTTCAGCCAGAGGACCAATGAGTGAAAAATGCTGACGGAAGAATAAACTTGTCTCGTTTTAGGGACTCAGCAACAGGTCGAATGATTCTACTGATATCAATCAGTGTAGATCTTAGCAAGGTTTATTTCTAAAAATACAGTCTTTTTACAGTACTAAAGTGGTATTTCATCAAGAGGACATGACAGTTCTAAATGTCTTGGCACATAATAGGAGATCTTCAAAATATGTGAAGTTAAAAAAAAAAAACTTGAAAGGAGAACCAGATAAATCTACAATTATAGTGAGAAATTCCACTGCTTGTTTCTCAATAATAGATGAGCAAAGAGACAGAAAATAAGCAAAGTTAGAAAAGACCTGAAAAATACTACTAATTTAATGGCAATTATTGAATAATCTACCCAACAACAGCAGAACACACATTTTTTTCAAGTGTAAGTGGAGCATTTACCAAAGTTAACCGTATTATGAGCCATAACATGTCTTAATAGACTTTAAAGGTTTATGTCATATAAACTGTAACCTTGACCACCATTAAATTAAATTAGAAATAAATAACAAATATCTAGAAAGTCAATAACAAACTGGAAAATAGGAGAAAATTTAACCTAAATTATGCAGAAAGGAGGAAATAATAAAAATAACAGCAAATGTCAGTAAATAAAATTTAAAACACAGTAAACCAATAGAAAAAAAATCTATGAGACGAAAATGTGGTTCTTTGAGACGATCAATAAATCTGATGAATCTTAAGCCAAACTAATCAGGAAAAAAGAGAGAAAGAGAATACCAAAGTACTGATATTAGAATGAGAGAATGAACAACATTTTAGTTCTTACAGACATCAATAGGTTAGAAGGGGAATATTACGACAAAGTCGATGATCATAGATTGGACAAATTACATGACATGGGACTTTTCATAAATGATAAGAGCTTCCAAAGCTCACTCTCATCTCATCTCACATCTCACTCTCATCTCATCTCACGAGAAGAGATGTGCTCTTCTTTGGCTTTGATCTTATTTTGTCCTTCCTCGAAAGGCTTCCATCACAGGGTGTGGTGCTGAGGGAGGAATTTGTTTCTCTTTTTCCTGAAAGACGGCTATTTTGTCTGTGGATACTACTCACCACCCCAAAAAAAAAAAAAAAAAAAAATTCTTGGATAAGATTTCTGCTTAAGTTTTTTTGTGTCAGGTACCTAAGCTTTGGAATAACAGTGGCCACTCCTGGGTCACAATATTCACCCTTTAGGAGAGAATACTGCCTACTGTGATTGGCAGATTCTCAGAGCCACGAAGGGTGGTAGAGGATATTGCCCCCAGTAAAGGAATGGGTGACATCAATGGAAAGGAGGGTGTATTCCACAGGCAAAATCAGCATATGTTCCAAGGAGATCTATAGTTAAAGAATTTCTATGGGAAGTTTAAGTGACTCTACAAAAATAAAATTTGAGCAATATCAGCGTGAAATTAAGTTGTTGCCTGGGTGTCAGAGAAGGTCATATTTTATTTCTCTTATGAATAGAATTGAAAAAGGAAACTTAACTTCCCTTGGGTTAGATAGGGGTACATTATTAATAAAGTAAAACTATTTTCTTTATTGTCATAATATTAATACATAATTAATGTAATGCAATGGCAACCCACTGCAGTATTCTTGCCTGGAAAACACCACGGACAGAGGAGCCTGGTAGGCTACAGTCCATGGGGTTGCTAAGAGTTGGACACGACTGAGTGATTTCACATTATTTTATTTTAAAACATAATTGGGTACAAAACAAACAAAAAACTAAAAAAACTTACATGTCCCCTAAAGTGATTATAAAAACATCTTTATAATGTACAAAGGATAATAATGATTATCATACTATTGTCTGTTGACATTTCTGTCATCCAGTAATGCCTGCATTGGTTGTTGCATTTCTTAGTGATTTTAAGTTCCTGATTCACTGCTACTTCCCCAATACTATTACTATTTTAATTATTGGCCATTTCAATAAACGTGAGTAATCCCTCTAATACCTCACCTCTTAGATATATGAACCAGAATTTAGTGGATACCAACTACAATATCCACTAAACATGTTTCCTCAATGTCATTAAAAAAATTCTCCTTCATTCAGTTAAGGGGTAAGCTTTTCTGCTACAGACCATTCTGAAAACATTTTATTGCAGTATCCATCCATGACAGCTCTCTGAGTATCTAAGGTCTCAGAAGTTATGCTTCTTAAAAGATGTTGAGGGATTGTTAATATAGTTAATGGTCCATAACTCCTAACATAAGAAAAGCACATACATTTATGTAGCATGCATAGGTTAGAAAGAATTTGCTTCATCTCTTCTCACAAATGATGAAAGTTCAGAAAGTAAGTGACACTATCTAGATCAGCTATCTTTAATCTCAACACTATTGATATTTGGGCCCAGATAATTTTTGTTGTAGGGGGCTTCCCTGTGCCCTGTAGGATGTTTAGCAGATTCCCTGGCCTCTACCCACACCATCTGTGAAAATCAAAACTGCATTGGTCATTGCCAGTATTGCTAAATTGCCTCAGTTGAGAAGCACTGATCTAGAAGCTGATAGAGCAGTGACCAAAATGATCTTTTACCTATTTATTAGTAGGAACTTAAATGTATCTTATAAAAATTATTTCCTTAACATGACATACATTTGATACGCTTAAACATACAGATATAGAGTCTAGGTATTTCTTAGAAACACCCCAGTGATGGTAGGTCTCTCTGAAAGTGCTGATATATTGCTATGGCCCAAAGGTTCAATAACTTTATTGAAGTCCTGGATCCAAATACCTATGTGTGCTGACTAAATAAACAATAGAATGGCATCTTTAAACAAATTATTTAAAGCTTTATACCTTCAGTCCAATGACAATTTAGAGTCTCCCCAAGAATTAAAAAATGTGCTTCCTGTCTTTAGTGAAGTGGAAAATGAAAGAATCACTGGAGAAAATGCAATGAACGGACCAGTCAGCCTAGCCCAAATAAACACTTTTATTTCCTCTCCTTTTCTAAAACAAACAGAACTCAACCAAAAGTTTATCTTTTCTTCATTTGGAATTCTATTGTGGTGCTCACATCTCAACAGAAAATGTGAAATGTTAGTGAACAAGCATGCCTTGGTAGGGGAACATAAGGCATTTATTACAAACAAATTCCAAATAATTAGTGGAGGAGATCATGAAATGTTCAGAGGGGGGAAAAGGCTGAATTTCAAACAGAAGGGGGTCTGAGCCATTAATGGGTAATCTGCACGACTTTTGTTAATCCCCTGGGGCTCCTGTTACAGGTGGTTCATATTTGTAAGCAGTGAAGTATGTGAGATGAATGGAAAATTTCTCCTTAACATTTTCCACTACCCAGCCTTAGCATGAAAAACCATATAGCAGATCAGGCAGCTGGTATATTATAACTTCTAGTTCAGAGATACATCACCATCCAGTATTCCTGCCCCTTAGTACTAACCAGAGATTTTCCTTTCTACATTTCCCTGGTGTCAAATTTCTTTTAGAGAAAGGATGCAGTTAATCTTTAATATAGACTAGAACTGTTATTTTGTTCATATTTGTTAGATCTGAGGAGATTCCATGTTTTAAGAAAAGAGTTTACATGTATTTTACATATGAAATGTCTCATACCTCTGCCAATAGTTGCAGTAGAGATAAATTAGAAAAATATGGATTGCTTTTCCTATAAATATATCTGAGTTTTTAAAGCCCTGAAGAAGTATGCAGTGAAATGTCTTTAATTTTATTAAAAATTACAAAAATTAATTTAGATGAGGTAGATTGATGAATATGCAGATACATACAGAATCAAAACTAAAACAAATCAAAACACAAGAGGTGTTTTACCTGTCCTTGAACTAGGAAAAGAAAAATATTACACTGGCACTTTCATCTCTCATTTAAATTATGCCCCTACCACATTCCCTGATTCTAGTGAAGCTAGAATTATATTTTGTTTTTTAAAAGTTTATTAAATGTATTTAAAATTTTTTATTTTATTAAAATTCCACTTTCTTTCTCTGCCTGTGCTGTCTCATTTTCCCTTCCAGAAAGCATTTCAGTCTCCCTTCAGCACAATTTACCCTATACAACCTTCCTGATATGAATTAATCAAAACCTGTTTGTTGTCGGTTTCTTAGTATACGTGGATCTACAGCTTTGCTCCCTTATCAGGAGATTTAAATGAGGTACAGCCTGGGCCCTAAGCCTGGAATCATTAGAGGAGACCTCAAGGAGCTGAGATGCAAATAGGACTTTAAAGATATGGAGGATATTTTAATGGGAAGACTATAAATAGCACCAATGTATCTGTTTCTTATGTTGTTTCTCCCCTCCACCCCCTTTTCTATTGGTAGTATCCATTTCAAACTTTTTAAGCTTCTTATTAAAAACATAGTAACCATAGTCAAATTCTGCCTGAGTTCTATTAATAGATAATCATGGCAACAATTTGCTTGTGAACTATTATCTCCGTCTGAAATCTCTTTACTTCTAGTGATTCATTTTCTCCATTGCCACTAAGATTCTTTTGCTGATAGGCACATTGTAGTACATCACTTCCCTGCCTTAAGGATTTCATTGGCTCTCCTTTCCCTACAGAATAGAGTTCAAACTCCTTGTTCATTATTTGATCCCCACTCACTCTAACAGTCTCATTTCTCTGCACTCAAGGGCAGAGAGTATTTGTCGGTCCTAAAATACACTCTGATATTTTACATATCTCTACAATAAAGCTAATGCAGTTCTAAGTATTTTGTGTAAATTAACTCATTCAATGCTAAAGCAAATACTATTTGCATATAAAGTAAATACTATTATATGCATTTTGTAGAAGTAAGAGAGCTGAAGCACAGAATAATTGACTAACTCAGAGAATGTCACTCAGACACTATGTATCGAGGTAGAATCAGGATTCAAATCAAGGTATTCTAGTCCTGAAGTTAGTGCTTTTCCTCTTCCTCCACCTAGATCTTCCTGACATAGTTAAATTCATTCTTTAAGATCTAGATTCAGTTCCTTTGTTTCCTTAAATTTGATTTGACATATCCCATAGGCAATGGCACCCCACTCCAGTACTCTTGCCTGGAAAATCCCATGGACGGAGGAGCCTGGTAGGCTGCAGTCCATGGGGTTGCTAAGAGTTGGGCACAACTGAGCAACCTCACTTTCACTTTTCACTTTCATGCATTGGAGAAGGAAATGGCAACCCACTCCAGTGTTCTTGCCTGGAGAATCCCGGGGACGGAGGAGCCTGGTGGGCTGCCGTCTATGGGGTCGCACAGAGTCAGACATGACTGAAGCGACTTAGCAGCAGCAGCAGGAGCAGCAGTATAAATAATTGATTATTTACATGATTCTTCTTAATTCAGATCAAATTCCAAGTCTTACCTAGTTTTTTTTTTTTAAACTCAGCATGTAGCACTGTATGTTTACTTGATGAATAAGTGAATACATAAATAGCTAAATGAGCATTCTTAATTTAGTTAATGTAGGTACATAGTGCTTTGCTGAATTCAAGGTCATTGTAAACCTTCTGGAACATCTGGGTGGAGAACAACGGGTGATTTTAATTCTTTTTTTTTTGCCTATCTGCATCCAATTTCATTTAAAAAAAAAAAGTACCATAGGTTACTTATTTTTTTTAGATTTTTGGGAGTCTAAAATAATAATAATAAGTCTTTGGACATATAAAACATTATCTTGAATTAAGAAAGATGTTAAAGTTTTTTATTTAAAAATTATAACTTAATTAAGATGTAAAAAATATTAAAGTATAAATTAAATATACCAAAGTATTTTAATTTATTTAACAAAGAATACATGAAATATTATGTATGGAAGAATTTTACCTTTATCTTCTACATTAAACCATCCAGTCAAGAGTGAACTAAAAATGCAGCTGAATTTTCCAGGTAATGACAACTTTAGTGGACTTGACTGAGAAAGGTACTAATTTTGAATTATGACACTAACAACTCCAACAATGGTTCCCTGTTTCATCTTGCCCACTGTGGGTGATTGTAGGATAAATAATGTCTGGGTTAAAATGTATACAGCTTCATAGATCAAAGGCAACCCTTTGAACTGCCTCCAGAAATACCCTAGTAGCCAGTACAAGCCGTAGTGCATGGACGTTAATATGATCCATCTGGCTGGGATTTTTAAGAAAGCAAGCTGCCACTGCATTTTGTAGTAGTTGAAATGATCTAGTAGCTTGCACGATAATGTCCACTGGATCACACTGTTGTAATATGCTCGAAAACACAAATTATGAGTGAGGCTATTCTGAATAAAAAGAGAAGTCATAGTGCCTATATAAATCAGTGAAAAAAAAATTCTGTTTTTTTTTTAGTTACACTAACTTGCAGATATTACAAGATTTAATATTAAATCATTGTGATGCATGTTAAATATGTGTTTATGTATCAAAAAATGGTTCAAGTCTTAAGAAAAAAGCTGCATTTCTTTCTTGAGCTAAATTTTTGACATTTGGTATTATAGGCAAACAATTTTTTCCAAAGGTAGTTGACATTCATCACAGAAATTTAGCTGTGCAGCTTAAATATTATGACATTTGTAAGCTAATAAAAAATGAATTATTACTCTTATAGTGTGTATATCCCCAGAACACTACATGGGTGTTCAGAAATCAGTTAAAAGTAAAATGAAACCCATTTTAGGATTCTAGTTCCTACTTTTCAAAAAAAGAATTTATTTGAGATTGCATATTATTTTGTTTTCATCATACAATTGTAATTTTTTCTAAGTAGGGATATTTTAAAATGGGAACTATAAGTAAGCACTTTAAAAAATATATTTGTAATTTTTTGTAGAATTTCCTCAAGTGAAATTTCCCCGACTCTTTCGCTATCTCTTTACCAAGCTACTAAAGAGAATTAGGGAAATTGTCTGGTGAAGAAGAAGAATTTAATACTTAATACTGTTTTTAAATATGTGGATATACAAATCAATGCTCAAAAACAAGAAAAAGGCAGTGAACTTTACTAATTTCAAAAAAGGAAAGAAAAATTGTCTTTTAAAAATTGTATATATATATTTTTAAGGTGCTGTGCTGTGCTTAGTTGCTTAGTCCTGTCTGACTTTTAGAGACCCCATGGACTGTAGCCCACCAGGCTCCTTTGTCCATGGCATTCTCCCGGCAAGAATACTGGAATGGGTTGCCATGTCGTCCTCCATGGGATTTTCCCAACCTAGGGATCGAACCCAGGTCTCCCCCAGTGCAGCCAGATTCTTTACCATCTGAGCCACCAGGGAAGCTCAAGAATACTGGAGTGGGTAGCCTATGCCTTCTCCTGGGGATCTCCCTGTCCTAGGAATCGAACTGAGTTTTTCTGCATCGCAGGTGAATTCTTTATCGGGAAGTCCCCTTTTCTAAATCACCATACTTTAAAAGAACTACTGAAGAATGAAGACATTAGCACAATGGTGATTCTCAATTAGTTGAGGGGAGAGGGTGAAGTCCATCAGAATTGTCAACCTCCATCAGAATTTTCTCAAACTCTCCAGGCCTTCATTGTGCTCACCACCCATCCTTCATCACTGAATGATGAGAACAACTGAAATCTCCTGGGAAATGAGACTAAAAAAGAGCCTTCATCCCTGAGGGCAGAAAACAAAGGAGAGTTTCTTTTATTGGGTAAGCCCTGGGAACCAAAGCACCTTTTCTGGCTTTCATTCTAATGCTTCTTTAGACTGATTTTTTCTCCTTACACCAACTCAAATTCAAATTCCAGTTCTAAGGTTGGATAAAAAAAAACAAACAAACCTCTAAGCCCCTTGGAATACGGAATGAAGCAGGGCAAAGACTAATAGAGTTTTGCCAAGAAAATGCACTGGTCATAGCAAACACCTTCTTCCAACAGCACAAGAGAAGACTCTACACATGGACATCACCAGATGGTCAACACCTAAATCAGATTGATTATATTCTATGCAGCCAAAGATGGAGAAGCTCTATACAGTCAACAAAAACAAGACCAGGAGCTGACTGTGGCTCAGATCATGAACTCCTTATTACCAAATTCAGACTTAAATTGAAGAAAGTAGGGAAAACCACTAGACCATTCAGGTATGACCTAAATCAAATCCCTTATGATTATACAGTGGAAGTGAAAAATAGATTTAAGGGCCTAGATCTGATAGATAGAGTGCCTGATGAAGTATGGACAGAGGCTCGTGACATTGTCCAGGAGGCAGGGATCAAGACCATCCCCATGGAAAAGAAATGCAAAAAAGCAAAATGGCTGTCTGAGGAGGCCTTACAAATAGCTGTAAAAAGATGTGTATAAGAGACAGGGACATGGAAGCAACCTAGATGTCCATCAGCAGACGAATGGATAAGGAAGTTGTGGTACATATACACAGTGGACTATTACTCAGCCATTAAAAAGAATACATTTGAGTCAGTTCTAATGAGATGGATGAAACTGGAGCCTATTATACAGAGTGAAGTAAGCCAGAAAGAAAAACACCAATACAGCATACTGACACATATATATGGAATTTAGAAAGATAGTAATGATGACCCTGTATGTGAGACAACAAAAGAACACAGACATAGAGAATGGACTTTTGGCCTCAGAGGGAGTAGGAGAGGGCGGGATGATCTGNGGTGATGGACAGGGAGGCCTGGCATGCTGTGATTCATGGGGTCGCACAGAGTCAGACACGACTGAGCCCCTGAGCTGAATTGTCCTATGGTAGTGAAGTAGTATATCATTGTGGTTTTTATTTGTCTCTAATAATATCTAGTATCTTTTTATGTACTTATTAGCCATTTTTATATCTTCTTCAGAAACAAATGTCTATTCAGGGTCTTTGACTATTAAAAATTTTTTTTTTAAAGTTAAACTTTAAGAATTCTTTATTCTAAGGCAAAAATACAGTAAGGGTAGTGGATCAACCACCTATATACCTAATATGAAGGTTAAAAGACAAAGCTAGTAAAATCATATAACTATCAATAAAAATATATACACACAATAATTAGGGAGTGGACAAAGTAAAAATATATAAATGATGAGATCAAAACCGTAAAATGAGGGGGTGGAATAAAAAAAGTGTGCTAAGTCATTTCAGTCATGTCCAACTCTTCATGACCCTATGGGCTGTAGCCCGCCAGACTCCTCTGTCCATGGGGTACCCAACATAGGAACACCCAAAAACATAAAGTGGTTATTAACAGACATAAAGGGAGCGATTAACAATATAGTGAGTAGGGAACTTTAACACCCCACGTAAATCAATGTGAATAGATCATCCAGACAGAGAATCAATAAGGAAACATTGGCATTAAATGGCACATTAGGCCAGATGGATTAAATATATGTAGGACTTTCACGGTAAAGCGTCTGTCTACAATGCGGGAGACCTGAGTTCAATCCCTGGGTCGGGAAGATTCCCTAGAGAAGGAAATGGCAACCCACTCCAGTACTCTTGCCTGGAAAATCCCATGGACAGAGGAGCTTGGTGCAGGCTACTGTCCATGGGGTCGCAAAGAGTCCGGCACAACTGAGC
>SJYV01033240.1:1086872-1109767 GCA_006410875.1 Neotragus pygmaeus
AACAATCTGAATTTCCAGAGTTGCTACATTATAATATTCAAAATGCCCAGTTTTCAAAAATTATGAAGCATGAAAATAAACAAGAAAATATAGCCCATTCACAGAAAATGTTATCAGAAACGGTCCCTAGGGAAGTTATTGAACTTAAAAGACTTAAATCAATCATCTTTATTATTCTCAAAGAGCTAACGGAAACCACGAACAAATAGATAAAGGAAAGCTGGAGAGCAATATGACAAAATATGAAATATTAACACAGAAAAAGAAATGCTAAAAAGAGCCAAACAGAAGTTCTGGAGCTGAAAATTACTGTAATGGAAATGTAAACTCACTAGAAGACTTCAAAAGCAGACTTGAGCAGGAAGAAGAAAAAATGGTAAACTTGAAAATAGATAAATTGAAAATACCCCGTTTTAGGGACAGAAAGAAAAAAGAATGAATAAAACCTAACAGAGCCCAAGAGACCTTTCGGACACCATCTATCATACCAATGTTTGTACAGTGAGAAGAGAGTGAAAGGTACACAGAGAATATTTGAAGAAATAATGGTCCCAAACTCCCCAAATTTGATATAACATGTGAATTTACACATTCAAGAAACTCAACAAATTCCAAGCAGGATGTGTGGATCCTGTGTGGATCATAAAAAACTGGAAAATTCTTAAAGAGATGGGACTCTCAGACCACCTTACCTGCCTCCTGAGAAATCTGTATGCAGGTCAAGAAGCAACAGTTAGAAGTGGACATTGAACAATGGACTGGTTCCAAATCAAGAAAGGAGTACATCAGGCTGTATATTGTCACCCTGTTTATTTAACTTATATGCAGAGTACATCTTGCGAAATGCCAGGCTGGATGAAGCACAAGCTGGAATCAAGATTGCTGGGAGAAATATCAATAACTTCAGATATGCAGGTGACACCGCCCTTATGGCAGAAAGTGAAGAGGAACTAAAAAGCCTCTTGATGAAAGTGAAAAAGGAGAGTGAAAAAGCTGGCTTAAAACTCAGCATTCAAAAAATGAAGATCATAGCATCCGGTCCCATCACTTCATGGCAAATAGATGGGGAAATAATGGAAACAGTGACAGACTTTCTTTTCTTGGGCTCCAAAATCACTACAGATGGTGACTGCAGCCATGAAGTTAAAACACACTTGCTCCTTGGAAGAAAAGTTATGACCAACCTAGACAGCATATTAAAAAGCAGAGACATTACCTCTCTGACAAAGGTCCATCTGGTCAAAGCTATGGTTCTTCCAGGAGTCATGTATGGATGTGAGAGTTGGACTATAAAGAAAGCTTAGCACAGAAGAATTGATGCTTTTGAACTGTGGTGTTGAAGAAGACTCTTGAGAGTCCCTTGGATGGCAAGGAGATCCAACTAATCTATCCTAAAGGAAATAAGTCGTGAATATTCATTGGAAGGACTGATGCTGAAGCTGAAGCTCCAATACTTTGGCCACCTGATGCGAAGAACAGTCTCATTTGAAAAGACCCTGATGCTTGGAAAGATTGAAGGCAGGAGGAGACGGGGATGACAGAGGATGAGATGGTTGGATGGCATCACCAACTCGATGGACATGAGTTTGAACAAGGTCCTGGAGTTGGAGATGGACCGGGAAGCCTGGCATGCAGCAGTCTATGGGGTTGCAAAAAGTCCAACATGACTGAGTGACTGAACTGAGCTGAAAGGAGAAATTGGAACATCCCTGTGTGTGTGTGTGTGAAGTCACTTCGGTCATGTCTGACTCTTTGTGACCCTATGGACTGTAGCCTACCAGGCTTCTCAGTCCATGGAATTCTCCAAACAAGAATATTGGAGTGGGTTGCCATGCCCTACTCCAGGGGATCTTCCAGAACCAGGGATTGAGCCCATGTCTCCTGCGGCTCCTGCATTGCAACAGATTTTTTACCATTAAGCCACTGGGGAAACCCTGTGACATCCCTAGATGGATACAAGCTAAGAGAGTTTACTGGTAATAGAACTGCCATACCAGAAACACTGAAGGTGTTCTTTAGGTTGAAAGAAAAAGGCACTAGCAGTAACCCAAAGCCATGGGGGAAAAAAAATTCTTTTGTAAAAATAAGTACATAGGTAAATGTAAAAGCCAGTGTTACTGGTTTCTAACTCCACATTTTACATCCTACATGAATAAAGACAAATGCATAAGACAATTATAAATTTGTGTCAGAGGGTGCAAACATAATAAAGATATATTTTGTGAAAACAACAATATAAAGGGGGAAATGGGGCTGTGTAGGAGCAGTTTTGCACACTAATGAAATTAAGTTGGAATAAATTCAAGCTACATTGTTATAAATTTAGAACATTCATTGTAATCCCCATGGAAACTACTGAGAAAATATCTAAAAGATACACAAAAGCAAATGAGAAGGAGGCAAAAATGGCACACTACAAAAAATTAAGTGCAAAAGAAGGCAGTAATAGAGAAAATGAGGAACAAAAATGTGTAAGACATACAGAAAACAAACAGCAAAGGGCAGAAATAAGTCCTTCCTTATTAGTAGTTACTTTAAGTGTAAATGAGTGAAATGAGTCTACAAAAAGGCAGAGATTGGCAGAACTGTAAAAAAAAAAATTATCCAGCTATATGTTGTCTATAACAGAGGCACTTCAACTCAGAAGATGCATGGGTTGAAAGTAAAAGGATGTAAAAAGATATTCCATGCAAATGCTAACCAAAAGAACTGGAGTAACTAAACTGAAATCAGAGGAAATAGATTTTAAGTTAAACGCTATTACATTAGACAAAGAACGACATTATATATTATTTGTAAAAGGGTTAATTCATCAAGAAGTTACAGGAACTTCCCTGGTGGATCTGCCTTCCAATGTAAGAGATGCTGGTTCAATACCTGGCTGGGGAACTAAGATCCCATATGCTGCAGGGCAACTAAGCCTACATACGGTACAGCGCAGGCCACAGCTAGAGAGAAGCCCATGTGCCACAGGGAAAGATCCTGCATGCTGCAACGAGATCCTGCGTACTGCAACTAAGATCCAACACAGCCAAAATAAACATAAGACAGGGCACCCAAAATATATGAAGTGAACAGCCACAGAAGAAATAGTTCTACAATAGTAGTTGGAGATTTCAATATTCAACTTTCAATAATGAATAGAACATCTAAACAGAAGGTCATAAGAAAATAGAACGACAATATAATAATAGAGTAACACTATACACCAGCTAGATTTGACAGACATATTGGACAGTCTACCCAATAGCAGCAGAATACACATTCCACTAAAGTGCACATGGAACATTCTCCAGGATAGCCCATGTCTTAAGCCACAGAAAAATCTCAGTATGTTTAAAAAGGCTGAAATCCTCTGAGGTATCTTTTTCAGCCATCATGGAATGAAGCTAGAGCTGAGCAATGTAAGGAAAACTGGGAAGTTTTAAACTGTGTGCAAATTAAACAATGTAGTCTTAAACAACCAAGGGTCAAAGAAGAAAGGGAAATTGCAAAACGTTTAGAGATGAGTGAAATGAAAACACCATATATACCAAAACATATGGAATGCAGTGAAAACAGTACCTGGAGGAAAAATCTATAGCTGTAAATGCCTGTGTTAACAAAGAAGAATGATCTCAAATCAGTAACCTAAATGTACAACTTAAGGAACTAGAAAAGGTATAGAAAATTAAACCCAAAACAAGCAGAATGAATTAAGTTATAAAGATTAGAGAGGAGATGAGCAAAATAGAAGAAAAGATCAATAAAATTTACAGACTTTTAGCTAAAATTACCATGAAAAAAAAGAGAGAAGAATGAATTTAAACAACTAAAATCAGAAATGGAAGTGGGACATTATTACTGACCTTACATGAATAAAAAAGATTGTAAGAGAATATTGTAAACAACTGGATGCCAACAAATAGGATAACCTAGATGAAATGGACAGACTCCCACCAAAACTGGCTTAAGAAGAAATAGAAAATCTCAGCAGACCACCAACAAGTAAAAAGACTGCATCAGTAATTAAAATTCTCAATATAGAAAAGTCCAGAACAAGATGGTTTCAATAATGAATTCTGTGACACTCTAAAGAATAATTAATACTAATGCTTCTCAAACTCTTCCACAAAATAGAAGAGGGAACACTTCCTCAGTCATTCTACAGAGCCAGTATTACCTTGATACCAAGTCCAAAGATGTCATAAGAAAGAAAACTATAGAACAGTATACAAATATAGATATAAAAATTCTCAACAAAATACTAGGAAACCAAATTCACAGCATATTTAATAAGGACTCTACACCATGATCAAGTGTGGTTTGGCTTTTTTCATTCAGAATTCTTTGGAGATTCATCCAAGTTGTCACATCAATAACTCTTATTGCTGAGTAATATTCTGGTACCAGAGTTTGTTTAACCATTTATCCATTGAATGAAAATTGAGTTGTTTCTAGTTTTTTGATTATTATGAACAAAGTTGTTATTCACATTCAGTTTTTGTATAAATACATTCTTAAGTATCTTGGATAAGTGCCCAAGACTGTAATTCCTGAGTCATGTAAATGTTTCATGTTTAGTTTTATAAGAAAATGCCAACTGTCTTTTAGAATGGCCACATAATTTTATACTCCACCAGCAATTCACAGTGATCCTATATCTCTTATCATCAGTAACATTTGATGGTGTCACTATTTTTATTGTAGCTATTCTGATGTGTGTGCAGTGGTATCTCATAGTGACTTTAATTAGAGTTCTCTAATGACCAATAATGTTGGACATCTTTTCATGAGTATTATTTGTCACCTCTATATCCTCTTCAGTGACATGTCTGTTTATATCTTTTGCTTATTTTCTAATTGAATTTTTTTCTTTTAATCTTGAGTTTTGAGAACTCTTTATATATTCTAAATACTAGTCCTTTGCCAGATTTGTGGTTTGCAGATATTTTCTCTATGTTGGTAGCTTTTCACCTTCTTAACAGATCTTTCTTGGGGCAGATGTTATTAATTTTTATGTTGTCTAACATCAAATTGTCTTTCTTGTATAGATCATGCTTTTAGTGTCCAGTTTAAGAATTTTTCACTTAGTCCTAGATCCTAAAGATTTTATCCAATTTTTTTTTTCCTTAAAAGTTTTATACTTATATCTGTAATTCATTTGAAGTTAATTTTTATATAAGGTATAATGTTTGGGTCAAGTTTCATTTTTTAAACTATGAATGTCCAATTGCTTCTGTGCCATTTCTCAAAAAAAATTACCCTTTTCCATTGAATTGCTTTTGCATTTTGGAAAATATCAGTTGGGCAGATATGTCTGGGCCTATTTCTGGATTTTCTATTCTGTTCCATTGATCAGTGGATCTGTCTTTCTGCCAATACCACATAGTCTTGATTACTGGTTAACACTTTTAAAGCTCTGCACTAATTATTAATAAAGTGCAGTAAGGACTGCTGGAGTTAGAGAAAAGGTCCCAAGAGATATAACATTTGATGAAAAGTTTGCTGCACTTAGATTCAAATGACTTGGGTTTTGTAGTCATTGCATCAGGATGTGACTGGGTGACCTGGCTAAATCATTTAGTCTGAGACTCATTTTTCTCATCCACAGAATTGGGATGCTAATACCTTTGTAGCCTACCCTCCCAGTATCCTTGTGAGCATTAAAGAAAAATATAGAGTCTATAAGGTTTAGACTAAAGCCAGTATTCAAATATAAAGGGTTATTATTTGAGGGATAAGGACAATAGACATTAAGGTCCTTCTTACCTAAGGTCATCTTCAATTTGATTAGGTAGCATTAGCCAGAAAGGTTCAGATGTTATTCAACAGATTACACATTCTTCCAGACACTGTGAAAAGTCCGTGGGACATAGATACAAAAATACATAGTCCTGTCCTTACAAATCTTACGTTTTTGAGGGAAAGTATTCCATTTTTCAAAAGTTCAGTTCAGTTAAGTCGCTCAGTTNCATACATGACCACAGGAAAAACCATAGCCTTGACTAAACGGACCTTTGTTGGCAAAGTAATATCTCTGCCTTTCAATATGCTGTCTAGGTTGGTCATAACTTTCCTACCAAGGAGTAAGCGTCTTTTAATTTCAAGGCTGCAATCACCATCTGCAGTGATTTTGGAGCTCCAAAAAATAAGGTCTGACACATTTCTCTAAATAAAGTCTGAACTTTTTATAATTCTTTATCTCTCTATTGTATTTTAAGTCTATTAAAGTCAGGGAATGTTTCACTTACCCATGAATCCCAAGAGCCTTGAAGATACTAGCTTAATAAAGATATACAGTAGTGCATAATAAATATTGGTTGAATGAATACTTTCACCAAGTTAATTCAGTTATTCAAGAGAGTTAACTACACTCAAAATATAGTTTCAATAACTATTATGTCAACATTTGATTTCTCTCTGATGTCTACGTATCATTGTGTGTTAAGACTTTTTAGTAACAAGCCTTGTGTTGTTAATAAAAAATAAAAACAAAGATAAAGAAAAGCACTTGAAAATTAATCAATGAAATGTAATTTTAGATTAATTAATTATATTTTATCATCTTCTGGTTATTATAAACATATCACTGAATCATAGTATTCTGTACAAAAAGGTTTTTCATAGGAAATATTATATATATCTTTTCTTTGTGTTCTCTTAAAATTATAAGCTTACTTATTATTTTAAATTATAAGAAAATTTTAAATTTGGAAAACACTGAGGGTTTAATCTTTTTGTTTCATTTTGTTTGGGGAATCTCATATTGTACATTTTACCATTTTGAAAGTAAAGTTTAACATTTCTTAAAGTTAAATTTTAAGAAAGTGTTCCTTAAATTTCACCAATAGTCAACAATTATAGGATGGTATATGTGCTTGGATATCTATTCTANATATATATCTTTTCTTTGTGTTCTCTTAAAATTATAAGCTTACTTATTATTTTAAATTATAAGAAAATTTTAAATTTGGAAAACACTGAGGGTTTAATCTTTTTGTTTCATTTTGTTTGGGGAATCTCATATTGTACATTTTACCATTTTGAAAGTAAAGTTTAACATTTCTTAAAGTTAAATTTTAAGAAAGTGTTTCTTAAATTTCACCAATAGTCAACAATTATAGGATGGTATATGTGCTTGGATATCTATTCTACACAATTCCTGAGATTATGTCAAATGGACCCTGTGGAAGAAAACTAATATATTTGATTAATAAATGTACTTAGTACTTGACAAAATTAGTTGGTATCCTGTGATATCATTTGGTATCCTCTGAATGTTTTTAAAATAAATAGATTTAAGCCTCTTTGAACAGATATACACATGGCAACAAATGTATGACAAGATGTTCAGTATCATTAGCATGACAAAAATGCAACTTGAGACCATGATTTGGTATCATCTTACATGGAGCGATTTTCACTTTCACTTCACTTTCACCTTCAAGGTAAAAATAGTAACAATACAGAATGCAGGTCAGGATGGAAAGAAACTGGATCTTGCACACACTACTAGTGAGAATGTGAAATGGTACAGCCACTCTGGAAAACAGTTTAGTTTCCTTAGAAAGTTACATACACTTATAATAAAACCCAGCACTTGTAGTCCTGCACATTTATTCCAATAAACAGAAATGAACTATTCATAATGCAACAACTTGGATGAATGTCAAGGTCATCATGCTGAGTGAAAAACAAACATGTCTAAACATCACATACTGCATGATTCCATTTATATAACATTTTGAGATGACAAAATTACAGAGATGAAAAACAAGTTAGTAGTTGACAGAGATTATGGATGATAGTAGGAGAGTGTTATAAAAGGGTAGTGAGAAGGAAGAGATCTTTGTAAATGATGGCACAGTTCTGCATTTTGATTATGTTGGTCATTACCCAAATCTACACGTGTGATAAAGTGTCATAGAACTACACAGACACGCTGCTCTGACACACTGATGTCAGTTTTTCTGATTTTATATTATGCTACAGTCATATAAGATACAACCATTGGAGAAGGTGAGTGAAGAAGACATGGCACTTCTCTCTATTATCTTCCCAATGTCCTAATGAATCTAACATTCTCAAAATACAAAACTTTAAACCATTTGCCATCTTGTTTCAATGACCAAAACAGACCACATACTCTTTTTCCTTTCTTTCCTCAGTACAATTTTTAATTAGTTTATACTTTAATATTATTCTCTTCTGGTGAATTTGTTTAGCAAGTTATCTAGCAAGATAGCTTGCTAGACTAAACTATCTCAGCAATCTCTTCTGCTTTTGAAATAGTGGAAAAGATTAAGGGTATGTGGGAGAAATTTTGCAAATTTATCTCTTCTCAATAGCAAGGCTGGCTAAATACAGAGTATGCTGAAGTTCATTGGGAAAGAAACATGCTTATGTAGGAGTGCTTATTTCTAAAATAAAGATTTAAAATATTTTCTCTAGTTGAAATGGAACTGCCCCAGTAGCTCAGCAGGTAAGGAATTCACCTGCTAATGTAGGAGACACAGGAGATGTGTGATCAATCCCTGGGTTGCAAAGAACCCCTGGAGGAGAAAAAGTAGCCTACTCCAGTACTCTTGCCTGAAAAATCCCATGGACAGAGGAGCCTGACAGGCTATAGCCCTGCAGAGTCAGACATGACTGAGTGACTAAGCATGCTACTTAAAAGTGATGATTGTCTTTTTTTGGAAAAATAGATCATTGCTTTTGGTTATTGTAATCAAGACACTATAAAACTAGAACTTCCTTCCCATCCCATGTTATATATTTAAATGTGAACAGAGAAAGAAGCTATTAGGAATAAATCTTCCATTTATTCCCCAATCAAATGATGTACTATACAATGAAATGCTTTGCATTTTCATTTGGTGCACAGATGTGTCTGGAAGGAAACTAACTTAGGAGTTCAGGATGTCTAGCCATAAATTATTCTCTGCCTCATAGCATGATACAAAAGAAAAAAATTTTAACTACTGATTCTACTGCTAAAGAACTCTGGAAAATACTATTCTGTCTTAAGAACTTTTGAAATAAAAAAAATGAGATACTTATCTGCTGCTCACAGATACATACCTTAGGTCACAAAACTGGAAAATTTCTATCAATTGCATGTCATTAAATCTGCAGTAATTTGTGATTATTCTTTATTATCATTCCTTTATAAGTTGAAGTTATTCCTGCAGTCACTCACAAAAACTAAAATAACATCAACAGCTTCAGCCCAAATTCTAATAAAATATTTGATATATTAAATATATTTGTCCATGAACATTTGGCCTAAAAGTATTTTTATATTTCTCTATAAACATGTAAAATAACTTTATGAGCAAAAATATATTAAAAAACTGTGTCTTACAAGCCTTTTACAAAACCTACTGATGCCTCTTTCTATATGTTAAAGCAATTCTCTATATTTTCAGTCTTCTTCACTTGTTACTGAAGTCCAGAAGTGAGTGTATATTTTACTCTTCCAGCTTCAGGTCTATTATTGACTTTACATGGGTCAAAGGTATGGTATTGTACTTGTACCTGTCTAGGTCTTTTCCAGTGAGTTGGCTCTTTATATCAGGTGTCCAAAGTGTTGATGCTTCAGTTACAGCAACAATCCTTCCAATGAATATTCAGGGTTGATTTCCTTTAAGATTGACTGGTTTGATCTTCTTGCAGTCCAGAGGACTCTCAAGAGTCTTCTAACAGCACTACAATTGGAAAGAATCAGTTCTTCGGTGCTCAGCCTTTTTTATGTTCCAACTCTCACATGCTTATGTGACTACTGGAAAAACCATAGTTTTCACTATACGGATTTTTGTTGGCAAAGTGATGCCTCTGCTTTTTTAATACACTGTCTAGGTTTGTCACAGCTATTCTTCCAAGGAGCAAGAGTCTTTTAATTTCGTGGCTGCAGTTACCATCCACAGTGATTTTGGAGCCAAAGAAAATAAGATCTGTTACTGCTTCTACATTTATCTCTTCTATTTGCCATGAAGTGATGGGACCAGATGCCGTGATCTTATTTTTTAATGTTAAGTTAGCTTTTTCACTCTCCTCTTTCACCTTCATCAAGAGGCTCTTTAGGTCCTCTTCCCTTTCTGCTATTAGAGTTGTATCATCTGCATATCTGAGGTTGGTGATGTTTCTCCCAGCAGTCTTGACTCCAGCTTATAATTCATTCAGTCTGGCATTTCACATGATGTACTCTGCATAGACATTAAATAAGCAGGGTGATAATATATAGCTTTGGCATACTCCTTTCCCAGTTTTGATCCAGTCCATTGTTTCATGTCCAGTTTTAACTGTTGCTATTTGACGTGCATGCAGGTTTCTCAGGAGACAGGTTGAGTGGTCTGGTATGCCTATCTCTTTAAGAATTTTCCACAGTTTGTTGTGACCCACACAAAGGCTTTAACATAATTAATGAAGCAGAAGTAGATGTTTTTCTGGAATTCCTTGATTTCTCTATGATGCAACAAATGTATTTAGTCTAGTACCTGAGAGGAGAAGCTGTGTCAAGTGCAACAATACTTTTCTAGAGACCAAAATGACCTGAGAAGCACAGCCAGGAGACCAGAGTGGCTCAGCCTTTCTCACTGTAACTGCAGTACTGTGAATACTGCAGCAATCTGTTCCGCCTCCACTCACCAATGAAGAGAGGAAAATAGCCACACTTAGCTCCATGCCCATGTAAAATAAAAAATGTGTTTCTCAGCTTTTTAACCCATGTCTCCTTTCATTAGGTTGAAAGATTTCATCCTTTGGAAGTTAAGTGAAATAACCAAATACATTAAGTATGATGACATACCCATACAAACTCTATCATCATCAAGCTTCTGAATATGATGTTTCAAAGTTGTTCACCACCACTGGTGTTGGATTCCCAAATCCACACATTAATGTTAAAGACTCTTAGCTCACAGTCTCCATAAACCGTTTACTGGCATCAAAGACTGAGAAAAGGTGTTGAGTTGGAGTGTTGGTTTGAAGTGATAATGCTTTGGGATTTTTCAGAATGTCTTAAAATGTCAATGATGAATACACATGTGAATACAGTTACATGGCAAATGTCCAAGGGCACCAAATAAGAGACAGAATGAGTCAAGAAACTTTGACTTGCAAGTGTGAAAGTATAATAAGATCTGGTTGGTTTTTCAGTTCAGCAATCAAAAGGAAGTCTAACTAGTTCTGCAGGTCTTCAGCTTCTCATTGTCTTCTTCTAGGCTATACCATGCAGCCCAGAGGGTTTGCCAATGACGATTGACCAAAGAATCCAATAAAATACTCCTTTAACTTACTGGAAGGAACTTCTTCAGGGGGCTCATCTCTCCCTCCCACCCACTGGCACTCCAGAATTCCACAGCCTTTTTACCTTGATCTTTCTTACTTGTCTTATTCTGTCTGCAATTTAGAGCTTACTTATATTTATGAATAATTTGGAAGTTCCCAGAATTACCTCTTGTGAGGTATGTCAGAAGGCATCCCATCCCTGAATATCACCCCAGTCCTTAGGAAGGCAGCAGCTAAAACTTTACCTCTTCTTTGACTTGAGAAAGAGAACACAAAATCATTCTCAAACAATTATTCAACTGAATTTTTGCAGTTTCCCTAGTCTTTTTACTTTAGCTATTAGGCCACATAAACAAAATTGTAAATTTTCAGTATCTAAAAGAAACTATATCAACCCTGGCTGAAAATAAAAAATTAGAAATTGACCCAAAATTAGTACATTAGAAATTGACCAAATGAACTGGTACTTTTAGCACTTGTTTTGCAGTAAGAGATTGTCATATTTTCAATTGCATTATAGAAGTATTGGCACAAGAGGTTATTGAAATTCTTCACATATGCACACATACACACACACACACATATGCATGCAAACATGCACATGCCCTTCATATGGTACAGGATGCATTGATTAGTGTTTAAAATTCTAGTTGAAATTAGTTTAAAATTAACTTATATAATTTTAACAGAGTTACTGGTGGCTAGAGATAATGACTGCATGGCAAATTACTTAGGTTAAAAAATGATTATAAGATTAAAAAAATATATACATGTGTCCATAAAAAGAAAGCTTGAGGAGCAGAGAAAGATAAATTCTAATATATAGCCATAACAGGATTTCTAAATGCTTTTCTGAAGCTTCAGTAACTTTCCAATTGTAAAAATTCCTCATTTCAGGATGACTTCTGAAGGGTGGAAGAAAGAAAACATTTGATGACAATTTTTGAAAAGAGATATGTAAAACAATATAGTAGTTCTTCAAAGAATTAAGAATAGAACTGCCATGTAAATCCAGCAATTCTACTTATGGATATTTATCCAAAGAAAATGAAAATACTAATTTGAAAAGGTGCATACATCCCCTTGGACTTCCCTGAGAGCTCAGCTAGTAAAGAATCCACCTGCAATGTAGGAGACACTGATTCGACTCCTGACTTGGGAAGGTCTCCTGGAGAAGGGATAGGCTACCCACTCCAGTGTTCTTAGACTTCCTTGATGGTTCAAATGGTAGAGAATCTGCCTGCATTGTGGGAGACCTGGATTAACTCCCTGGTTTGGGAAGATTCCCTGGAGAAGGGCATGGCAACCCATTCCAATTTTCTTGCCTGGAGAATCCTGTGGACAGAGGAGCCTTGCAGGCTACAGCCCATGAGATCGCAAAGAGTTGGACATGAATGAATGACTAAGCACATACATTCCCATGTACATTGCAGCATTATTTACAATAGGCAAGATATGGAAACAAGGTAAGTTTCCAATGATAAATAGATGAAGAAATTGTGAAACACTTCTTTACAATGGAATCTTATTCAGCCACACACAAAAAAAAGAAGAAAATCTTTCCATTTGCAGCAACATGGGTGAACTCTGAGAGCATTATGCTAAATGAAAAAATAAGTCAGAAAGAGAAAGACAAATACTGTATGATCTCTCTTATATGTCTGTGGTGGAAGGTGCAGAAGCGCTGCGGAGAGGAGCTACCTATGTCCAAGGTAAAGAGCACAGGCTCTTTGGTGGAGCAGCTGTGAAGAGATACCCCACATCCAAGGTAAGAGAAACCCAAGTAAGATAGTAGGCACTGAGAGAGGGCATCAGAAGGCAGACAAACAGAAACCACAATGACAGACAACTAGCCAATCTGATCACATGGACCACAGCCTTGTCTAACTCAATGAAACTAAGCCATCCCATGTGGGGCCACCCAAGATGGGCGGGTCATGATGGACAGGTCTGACAAGATGTGGTCCACTGGAGAAGGGAATGGCAAACCACTTGAGTAGTCTTGCCTTGAGGACCCTATGAACAGTGTGAAAAGGCAAAATGATAGGATACTGAAAGAGGAACTCCCCAAGTCAGTAGGTGCCCAATATGCTACTGGAGATCAGTGGAGAAAGAACTCCAGAAAGAATGAAAGGATGCAACCAAAGCAAAAACAACACCCAGTTGTGGATGGGACTGGTGACAAAGGAAGGTTTGATGCTATAAAGAGGAATATTGCATAGGAACCTGGAATGTTAGGTCCATGAATCAAGGCAAATTGGAAGTGGTCAAACAGGAGATGGCAAGAGTGAACATTAACATTCTAGGAATCAACAAACTAAAATGGACTGGAATGGGTGAATTTAACTCAAATGACCATTATATCTACTACTGCGGGCAGGAATCCCTTTGAAGAAATGGAGTAGTCATCATGGTCAACAAAAGAGTTCAAAATGCAGTACTTGGGTGCAATCTCAAAAACGACAGAAAGATCTCTGTTCGTTTCCAAGGTAAACCATTCAATATCAGGGTAATCCAAGTCTATGCCCTGATCATTAATGCTGAAGAAATTGAAGTTGAACATTTCTATTAAGACCTACAAGACCTTCTAGAACTAACACCCCCAAAAGATGTCCTTTTCATTCTAAGGGACTGGAATGCAAAAGTAGGAAGTCAAGAAACACCTGGAGTAACAGGCAAATTTGGCCTTGGAGTACAGAATGAAGCAGGGCAAAGGCTAATAGAGTTCTGCCAAGAGAATGTACTGGCCTTAGCAAACACCCTCTTCCAACAACATGAGAAGACTCTACACATAGACATCACCAATGGTCGACACCAAAATGGGATTGATTATATTCTTTGCAGCCAAAGATGGAGAAGCTCTATACAGTCAGCAAAAACAAGACCAGGAGCTACTGTGGCTCAGATCATGAACTTTTTATTGCCAAATTCAGAATGAAATTGAAGAAAGTGGCCAAAACCACTAGACCATTNTTTACTCAAAGTCCACATTTTTAAATGTAAATATAATCCAAACACCCTCACAGAAACACCCGGAGTAATATTTGACCAAATATCTGGGCACTGAGGGCCAGGCAAGTTGACATATAAAACTAACTTTCACAACAGTCTTACGGAGAATTCAAATTCTGATACTGACTAAATATTGCTAATGAAAAACTTCCCCTTCTAAAAGTAATTTTTTGCCCTAAATTTGTAAAATTTATGAGTAACATAATAATAGAATATGTGTATAGTATTGCTTATGAGTATCAAACATAATCTGGGATTAAACAGTACAGAATGAAGTAAAAAGCTAAGAAATTCTCTAATATGGAGTAAAATATATTACATTTAAATTCCATGCACAAAATTCAGAATCACAACAGGAGTTATGATTTGTTGTTTAGTTGCTAAGTCGTGCCCAACTCTGCAACATCTTGGACTGTAGCCCTCCAGGCTCCTCTGTCCATGAGATTTCCCAGGCAAGAATGCTGGAGTGGGTTGCCATTGCCCCCTCTAGGGGATCTTCTTGACCCAGGGATCAAACCCACATTTCCTGCGTGGCAGGCTGATTCTTTACCACTGAGCCACCTGGGAAGCCTGGAGTTATGATTAGACCCTGCTTTCCAATGTGTCTGGGGTTCAAAAAAGTTTTAAAAGACAAATGTAGAGTCAGAAGGACAAACCACAGTGATGAAGAACATGGGCTTTGCAGTCACAGAGTTTGGGACCAAAACCTTTTTTGAAGCTAAAGTTTCTTCTTCCTCATGGTGCAAATAGTAATAAAATACCTACCTCACAAGCCTAAAATAAATAGTAAATAAGAAAAAAAAGTACACAGTCTTCAGCAGAGTGGCTGATGCAAACTAAGTGCACAACAAATAGAAGCTGGTGTAATTTTAAAAAATCTGTTTTTAGGTGTGTTTATCTTTATTATTACCCTAGTGAAGAAGTTGGGATTTGATTCTGGGATTGTTTTTGCTAAAGCTTGTTTTCGGTAAACTATTTATTCCTCAAGTTGGTATTTCTGTAGAACTGATCAGGAACTAAATATCCAAGGAGAATTGAAAAAACAAATTGAATAGAAAACAAATTAATGCTAAGAAAATAAATACTACAGTCCATATCGATCACGTCATAAAAGTTTCTTACCCCCAAGATAAGAGTGGGTGGAGATACTTCACTGTTACTATCAAAACATATTAGTAGCATTTATGTTAAGTGTGCCAGAAAAGGAAAATCTATTTCCCCTTTTAATTAACCTCTTATTCATCTCTACAGCTGTGGAAAAATATTAATGAATCCATCCCTGAAGGACTGAGGTGCATGTGTAAGCCCCTCTCAGCACCAGCTGCAGTTCAGAAACACTATTTTTCTCTCCTCTGACTATTTCTTTTCTTGGCCTCTGTTTAGATTTTTCTTTATCACTAGTGCTGAGCTATTATGGGTACAAGACCTATCAAATTTTGCTCAAATCTGGTGGTGGTTACAGTGGTTCTTGCTCCTGTTGCTGAAATTGCATTTCCAATAACTCAAATTAGACCTCTGGGCATGGCTCATTCTGACCGCAGATAGTTGTCAGTTCATATTTCTATCTGTGAGAGGTAGCCATCTGCTCTCTTCAAAACCAACAATCAAATAAAAATATTTCCCTTTCTTTTAGATGTTTCTAGTATATTCCTGGGAATTGGGAAGAAATGAAACATGAATATAAGACAAAGTCCCTTCTCTCAAAGGGCTTTATTCTAGAGCCAAAGTGATAACGAGTGCATGAGCCAAGGGTAGAAGTGTCTCCACCTTCATCAGGTTGATAGTAGCTCCTTACAAAGTGGAGGGCATTGTGGTAGAAGCTATGAACAACAAAAAGCGGTACTATAAATGCTTCCTCCTGTCTGAGCCTGAGAATCAAATAAGGTCACTCACTGGAGAAAATGGTATACATTCTAAGCCTGGAATTACAGGATCAGTGTCAATCAGTGATGAAAACTGGACAAGAATGTCTCTCATGGAGGGAAGTACAGGGTAAGAAAGAACAAGGCAGAACCAGGGAACTCTTAATAACACAGTTTTATTGTGATGCGGTATAAGAATTAAAATGATAAAAGATAAGTCTATAAACATAAATTGATAAATGCTACAAAAGATATAGAGTTTGTATTCAATATTTGGGAAAACTTTTAAAGTGTTTTTTTTTCTTAAAGAATTGGCATAATCAAAGAAATGTGTCAGACCTATTTAGAGATTGACTTAGTGGCTCAGATGGTAAAGAATCCGCCTCTAATGTGGGAGACCTGGGTTCAATCCCTGGGTTGGGAAGATACCTTGGAGAAGGGAATGACAACCCACTCCAGTATTCTTGTCTGGAGAATTCCATGGACAGAGGAGCCTTGCAGGCTACAGTCCATGGGGTCGCGAAGATTTAGACACGACTGAGTGACTTTCACTTTCACTTAGTATTAATGGCAACAAAATTTTGGAAGCACAGATTTGGAAAGAGAAATTGTTCCATCTCTGATCAAGTGCCCAGTTCTAATGCTGACAATTTTGAACTAGTAAGTTGAGAATGTAAAAGAGGACATGAATGTGATAGACACTAAACATAGATCCTCCAGGACCTAGTGACTTACAGGTGAGAATAAAGTGAAAGTCACCTCTGATAATTCATGATCAAAATATAGCCAGGGCCATAAAATGCAAGATTTGCCCAGAAGTTGTGAGGAGTGCAAGAGCACTATCTAGACAAGAGCAAGGCAAGAAGGAATTGAGGTTGAACAGCTGGTCCAGGTAGGAACAGAGGAGTGAATCTGAGGAGAGAAGTCAGCAGAAGATAGAGATTTAAACCTCATCTATGTGGAACTGATGACTAAAGCCACAAGCACAGATGATATCACTGAGAAAAGAAGAGCATGCAAGAAAAAGGAACTTGCTTTTTCAGATAACTTTTTTTTTTTTAATTAATTAATTTATTTATTTTTAAATTTAACTTTACAATACTCTATTGGGTTTGCCATACATCGACATAAATCCACCACAGGTACACACAAGCTCCCAATCCCGAATCTCCCTCCCACCTCCCACCCCCCAACGTCTCTCTGGATCATCCCCGCACACCAGCCCCAAGCATCCTGCATCCTGTATCAAATAGAGACTGGTGATTCGTTTCTTACATAACAGTATATATGCTTCAGTGCCATTCTCCCAGATCATCCCGCCCTCTCCTACTCCCTCTGAGGCCAAAAGTCCATTGTCTATGTCTGTGTCCTTTTGTTGTCACACATACAGGGTCGTCCTTACTATCATTCTAAATTCCGTATATATGTGTCAGTATGCTGTATTGGTGTTTTTCTTTCTGGCTTACTTCACTCTGTATAATAGGCTCCAGTTTCATCCATCTCATTAGAACTGATTCAAATTTATTCTTTTTAATGGCAGAGTAGTACTCCATTGTGTATATATGCCACAGCTTGCTTATCCATTCATCTGTTGATGGACATCTAGGTTGTTTCCATGTCCTGGCTATTATAAACAGTGCTGCGATGAACATTGGGGTACATGTGTCTCTTTCAATTCTGGTTTCCTTGGTGTGTATGCCCAGCAGTGGGATTGCTGGGTCATAAGGCAGTTCTATTTGCAATTTTTTAAGGAATCTCCACACTGTTTTCCACAGTGGCTGTACTAGTTTACATTCCCACCAACAGTGTAAGAGGGTTCCCCTTTCTCCACACCCCCTCCAGCATTTATTGCTTGCAGACTTTTGGATCGCAGCCATTCTGACTGGTGTGAAATGGTACCTCATTGTGGTTTTGATTTGCATTTCTCTGATGATGAGTGATGCACATGAAAAGATGCTCAACAGATAACTTTTTATATTTTAGACCCTGGATTTGGTTATTTCATGTAAAGCATCTCATTTATCTAGTGTAAGAAAACTTGGAGAATGTCCAAGGATGGGCATGGAGGAAAGAGGAAAAGAGCATCGAAGGAGAAAGAATAGTGGGAAGAGAAGGAATAAAGGAAAATAAGATCAACATTTCTCTTATTGTCTAAAACAAAAGGAGGGAAGACAGGCGAGAGGTTGCTCTGCATGGTCAAATTCTGAGTGAGGGGCAAGGGGAAGGGAACATTGGAGGTGAAACCCAGAATAGACTGATTTTTAATGATCTTTAACATCCATGACCTAAATTGTGGGGACAAAAACAGGATTTGAAGGCATTAAGAATGAGTTTGTAAAATGTTCAAGGTAGCACATGAGAGCCTAGGGTCTTTTCCTGTATAGTATGTTAGCGCTCCAAAGAACACTACCGTGTTCCCTATACTTTAACCCTTGCATCTTCTTCCTTGTGGTTTTGGGTGTAATTTTCTTCTGTTCTTGTGTATGTGAAAAAGCTGGCTAAGTACACTGAAGCTTTCAGTAAAAAAATATTCATAGAGCTCCATTTATAAACCTGATGCTAAAAACTGTTGTTATTGTTTAGTTGCTAAGTCATGTTTGACTCTTTGCAAACCAATGGACTTCAGCACGCTAAGCTTCCCTATCCTTCACTATCTCCCAGAGTTTGCTCAGATTCATGTCCATTGAGTCGGTGACACTATGTAACCATCTCATCTGCTGCTGCCTTCTTCTTTTGCCTCCAATCTTTTCCAGCATCAGGGTCTTTTCCAGTAAGCCAGCTCTTTGCATCAGGTGGCCAGAGTATTGGAGCTTCAGCTTCAACAACAGTCCTTCTAATGAATATTCAAGGTTGGTTTCCTTTAGGATTGACTGATTTGATCTTGCTGCCCAAGGGACTCCCAAGAGTCTTCTCCAGCACAATTCGAAGGCATCAATTCTTCGCCCCTCAGCCTTCTTAATGGTCCAATTCTCACATCCTCACACAACTACTGGAGAAACCATAGGTTTGACTAGATGGACTTTTGTTGGCAAAATGATATTGTTGATTTTTAATACACTGTCTAGGTTGGTCATAGCTTTTGTTCTAAGGAACAAGCGATACTTTCATGGCTGTAGTCACAGTCTGCAGTGATTTTGGCACCCAGGAAAATAAAATCTGTAACTGCTTCCACTTTTTCCCCATCTGTTTGCTATGAAGTGATGGAACCGGATGCCATGATCTTAGTTTTTTAAATGTTGAGTTGTAAGCCAACTTTTTCACTCTCCTGTTTCACCCTCATCAAGAAGCTCTTTATCTACCATTAGAATAATCATCTGCATATCTGAGGTGGTGATGCTTCTCCCAACAATCTTGATTCCAGCTTGTGAGTCATCCAGCCCAGCATTTCACATGATGTACACTGCATAGAAGTTAAATAAGCAAGGTGACAATATACAGCCCTGTTGTACTCTTACACCAGTGAATTATTTTTCTTCCTAATGGTTTTGAGCATCCTCTCTGTGTCAGTGCTGTTGTTTTGTGTGTACTAATTTATTTTCATAATGACCTTATTGCATCATTGTTATTATTACTTTCATTTGTTGGTGAGGCAACAGAAGCACAAATAAATTACTTTTCTGATACAAAAAACTCTCCATATAGAAATTGAAAGAAGTTTTATATGCAAGGAATTAGATGTCTTTTGCATTTGTGATTTAGATAAGTATTTGACAGCATGATCCATGATCTTAATTGCCATGTTATGCTTTAAAAAAAATATGCTCATTCATTTTGTCATGTCTGACTGACTCTTTGCCACCCCATGGACTGTAGCTCGCCAGGCTCCTCTCTCCATGGAATTTTTCAGGCAAGAACACTGGAGTGGATTGCCATTTCCTTCTCCAGGGATCTTCACGATCCAACCTTAGTCTCCTGCATTGACAGGTGTATTCTTTAGCATTGTACCACCTGGGAAGGCCTGGTGGCTCAGCATGTTATGCTTAGTTCTATTTGCCTCCAACAAACTCAGTAAACACTTTTCATGTATGCTCCACATAGAGAAGATTTGATGGCTTTCTTTATACTGAAAATGAACATCTCCAAAAGTGAATAAAAATGAAAAAATGTAAATGAGCCAAATTTACAAAACTAGTAACTTAGGAAAACAAAATATGAATGATTTTAATTCAATATGAAAAACAGTTTAAGTCCAAAACAATTACTAATTCTTATGTTGTGAGCTTTTTGTCAGTGTGTATTATTATAGTAATTGAGGTGTTGGACTTCACATAAAGATGCTTTTTCTAAGGTGTTATATAAAATGTATCCTTTTATGCATTTATTTAATGGGATTTGCTTTTGAAATTTTTCTTACATGAGTATCATTCACATTGATGTATTAAATATTGTTGAGGCTTTTCTTTCAGAATGCTTATAATCTAGTAGGTTGTAGGTTTTTATACCTTTTCTTTATTGCTTCTATTGCAAAACTATTTTTAAAAACTGGCTAAATAAAAATAATGTTGTAATAAGGGTGGAGTGAATCTATTGTTTTTATAAAAATCTTTCCAAGTTGTTCTCTTCACTTTTGTTTTAATGTTCAGCCACAGAAACTAAGTAAACAAAACCTCTCTAGGGATGATAGGAATGCAAAACACACATACATGCATGGACACACACACACATGCACACAATGTTCATCTTCTTATGAGACACATTCAGAATACTAGACAGGTGAAGAAAGGTCTTAAGGAAAAATATTGATTTTTCCACTTTTATTTTGGAGAGTCAGGCAAAGACTTTTCTTGTTTGTTTTTAGGGTGCCCAAGTGTTCCATTACTTCAGTCACAAATTTAACTAACCATCCAGATGTTTCTACAATTGTCCAGATGCTTTGTCAACTTTATGTAAAATAACTGAATGGGCCAAACTGATTTGAATTGTTATCTTAATGCTTGACAGAGTTATACTGAAGAAAGTATTAGATGGAGCCCAAACACATGGCCTTAGAGAAGTAGAAACTGGTGCTTGCACCTTCCATTAAATTCTATGGTTATTCTATTCATGGTAGTGAAATTGAACTCCATAAAATGTAGAGAAGGTCTGTCTCCCGAATCTAAACACCTAGTTTGAAAGGATATTTTGAATATTGCTTTAGTTGTATAAAGCTTGGGGAAAAAAAACTGACTTAGTAATTACGTTTTGTATCTGTCTTACTTCATTTAGATCAAGTTTAAAGCTGGGAATACTACTTTAGTTTCTTTAAAATAAATTGTTTTCAAGTGAAATTTATTAGGATTTCTCAGATTACCAAATGTTGCATAATGGTGCATGGAATGATAGTGTAAAAAAGGACAAACTTTAGGAATAAACACATCTGGTTTTGAATTCAACTCTATTATTATTAGTATAAATAACTTGATGTTGTGTAAGTTACTTCATTTTCCTAATCTTCAACTTACCCATTTGCAAATTTCAGTATTATTGTAAAGATTAACCATAATGAACATATGAACTAGAACTTTATAATTCATACCTATTATGATTTTCCTAATTATAATAGGTACACGTCTTTAAGATGGAGTGTGTTATATCTATATGGAATTTTAACCTTATATTAGTGCCTATAGTCTTTGTATCCTCAATTTTCAATCTGCAACTACCTGGAGGTAGTATTCATTTATCCATTCAATAAAATCTTTTTACACTAACTATACTCCTGGAGAAAGAACTGGCAACCCACTCCACTACTTTTGCCTGGAAAATTCCATGAATGGAGGAGCCTGGTAGGCTACAGTCCATGGGGTCGCAAAGAGTCGGACACACTGGGCGACTTCCCCTTGTCTTTTCCCTTTCATGCACTGGAGAAGGAAATGGCAACCCACTCCAGTGTTCTTGCCTAGAGAGTCCCATGGACAGAGGGGCCTGGTGGGCTACAGTCTATGGGGTTGTAGAATCAGACACGGCTAAGCAACTAACACATACATACACATACTCCTGGTACTGTCACAGCAGTGGGGATACAGTGAGAAGCAAACAGAAAATAGACATAGTCTTTTTTCAATTAGAATTTGAAATTAATTTGAAAGAAAAAACAAAAAGTAAATAATCAGATTTTTTAAATATGTGGGTTCTAAACTGTACTCTACTGGAAAAGGTAGTAAGAACAAAGATAGAAGTACTTCAAGAAAGTAGAACTGAATGTCCTGATTTAATTTAGATTATTTAGGAAGTTTCCACAACAAGCTGTGGAAAATTCTCCAAGAGGTGGGAATACCAGACCACTTGACCTGCCTTCTGAGAAATCTGTATGCAGTCAAGAAGCAACAGTTAGAACTGGATATGGAACAACAGACTGGTTCCAAATAAGGAAAGGAATATGTCAAGGCTATATATTGTCATCCTGCTTACTTAACTTACATGCAGAGTACATCATGAGAAACGCTGGACTGGAAGAAACACAAACTGGAATCAAGATTGCTGGGAGAAATATCAATAACCTCAGATATGCAGATGACACCACCCTTATGGAAGAAAGTGAAGAGGAACTAAAGAGCCTCTTGATGAAAGTGAAAGAGGAGAGTGAAAAAGTTGGCTTCAAACTCAACATTCAGAAAACGAAGATCATGGCATCTGGTCCCATCACTTCATGGCAAATAGATGGAGAAACAGTGGAAACAGTGTCAGACTTTATTTTGGGGGGCTCCAAAATCACTGCAGATGGTGACTACAGCCATGAAATTAAAAAACACTTGCTCCTTGGAAGAAAAT
>SJYV01033240.1:1120460-1167160 GCA_006410875.1 Neotragus pygmaeus
TTTTTTTTTTCCAGACCTTCACTTTGTTCTAAAACTCAATATTCATTTCTGCACATTCTCTAAGTATTCTAAGCAGGGAAATAGATTTTATCCTCAAATTCCACTTTTTTTCTTTCACACTAATATTGGAGACATGCTAGAAAAGAAGAGGAATTGGGGAGATGTGTGCTTCTGGGCTATCTGTGTATAAGAAAGCAAATTCCATACAAGTTAACTTCCTTGATAAAAGTAAAATATTTTACTTCCCTCCTTGTAAAAAGATATGAACCTCATGGCTTGCACGTAGAATGAGCCTTCTGAGACAGAGGACAGCTATCCAGTAAGCAACAGGTTTTCTCACAATAAACACGAGCAAGGAATGGGTACTTCTGGAATATTCTCCATCCTTGTTACCTACAGGAGTATAGGCCAGGGATTGCTTTAACAAGGAAATGACCACACTGTCTTATTGAAAGATTGTTCTCAGTTCACAATCCATGAATTAACTGCACAAACTTCCATCATGTTACCTTTAAAGCAGGCTATTGTAAGACAGTGTTAGCCTATGACTTCTCAAAAGAAGTGTGTCGTGAGAAAGTAAGCTTATGAAGTCTACCTATTTCATTATAATTCCTATTTCTTCCCTCGCCTTTTGCCTGGTGAGGTAACACAACACAGAACCTTCAGCTTATTGTTTTAAGCAGAGTTCATCTAGTTCACTTTGGGATTCTGGGGGGTGGAATGCTTTGAAGACCTCCCATGGATAGAAAACCTTTGCATTATAATCTTGTTACACAAGAGGGAAGGTTAGCAGAAGGAGTGCTTTTTCTCCCCCTCCTCTTATTTTAGCTTGTCTCCACCACATAACATTGTGACACAGACCTAAGCGGGTGCAAGTCTCCGTGTGATATTGACTTGGAACTGCTTTTTGGCTGTCATCATTGACATGTCACCGCTTTGTCACCTTGCCTCCTAGGTTCTGTCAACTGTTGCTGGGTGTCTGAGATCACTGTCAGCCCTGTGGAATGTGCCTGTGGCGTTTGCAGGAGGGTTAGTCCACTTAGACAAGGCAATCACTGCCTGGGGAGTTGCTGTGCTTGCATTCCCTGGATTTGTGAGATTAACAGAGAGCCCTCCAATGTGGGATGAGGAGAACTTCAAGAATGCCAAGGGAGGAAACAGCCCCTCCATCTGTTTGTTTGCAAGACTGATTTTACGAAATGACATGTGTAGTGACCCCTTTATCCACAGCTCTTTATTTCATCCAATATTGTAGCTAGGCTTTCTTGTTTCATTTAAAAAGAAAACAACGTTTTGTCAAACCCGGAACTCAGCATCTGTTTACAGTTCATAGAATGACTGAGTATGTGTGAGAAGACAAGGGCAGAAACTGCGAGGATTTCTGCCGCCCCCAGGAGCCGCCCCCAGGAGCCGCCCCCTTCCTAAACTCTTCTGAGGCTATCTGGTTTCTTCCCGCCTTCATTCCTCTCCTCTTCAGTGCCTCCTTCCCCACAAACAACTTTATTCTTTGTGTGCAAAAGTTTGCCATGTGGTCTCAAGGTTAGTTTCAGTACCTAAATGTTTGCAACTGCTGGTTCTTAATCGCCTCCACGACTCAGTCTGCAATTTTGGTGACTGTCTAACAGGCAGGGCGTAAATGATAGGATTAGTTTTCATCTACACTTGCAGCTGCAGAGTTTTTTATTTGCTTTAGAGCAGTAGCTCTCAAAATGGAAACTTTTAAAATATTTTAACTTATTTGGTTAAAACCATTGAGTCGTATCACAAAACACAACTGAAGGAAAAACCATGGAGAGACTTGTAGGGAAAGGAAGGACCAGAGTTCTGATGGAGGACCAATAAAGGGAATACAAAATATCATTTAAATATCTTATCCATTTCCCTTTCTTATTTAAAAGAAAATCTCAACAAGCAGGCTAGCCTGTAACATCATTCTTCCAGGTCTCTCAGTTCCTGTTTAGCAACATTAAAACCTGTCTGTAAGCCCCCCGCTGGGAGAGGGAAAACATTCTCTTTGCTGGCAGGTGGTCTTTTTGCAAGCACTTTCCAATTGAAAACATATGTTCCTGGGTGTGAGGAGGCTTCCGGTAAGTAGGGGGGAAACTCACGCTAGGAGTGATTGAATTATATAGGCACATTCAAGATAAACATGCTTAGTGTTCCTTCCGAAATAAAGGTAGAGATTTTGGTATCACATAGAAGCTTTCTATCCTACTCACCTTCGGCTGCAAATTGAAGGTTTTCCTACACTGTCGTCCAACATAGTTCAGCATTTACAGCTTCTTTCATGTTATTGTTATTGGGAAAGACCCTGATGCTGGGACAGATTGAAGGCAGGAGGAGAAGGAGATAACAGAGGATGAGATGTTTGGATGGCATCACTGAGTCGATACACATGAGTCTGAGCACGCTCTGGGAGTTGGTGATGGACAGGGAAGCCTGGCATGCTGCAGTCCACGGGGTCACAAAGAGTCAAACTTGACTGAGTGACTGAACTGAAGACCCCCCTGTTTCTCTTCCTTTTTCTAGGTCTGCCACCAAGACTATTTAAGCTACCAATAACATGGGATTGATCTTCTTAAGAATAAGATCCCTTCCTCAGACCTCAGATTTCTTCACATTTAATGGAAGAGAGAGGAGTTGCAGTGAAGAACCAAGAATCTCCTTTTTCTGTTCAAAAGAGGGGGGACTTTTTTTTAGCAAAGATCTTTTTAAAATGAGAAGTTTGATGCAGGAAGATATGCATCTGATGTGAATGATCATTGAAGGGAAGTCAATGAGAAAAGTTTACAAAAATATCATAATGAAATAAACTTAACAATATATCTTTTTACTAAATGTCAGATATCCATCATGTGCGTTTCTTTGTCTGAATACATTCTGGTAGATGCAATGTGGTTAATTCTGTTGCATTGCCTGGAATGAAGAGAAAGTAAGTTTGCTTCATAAAAATTAGAATTTAACTGAATTTTGTGAAGTATGAAACACACAAAGCCATTTTCCTCAATATTCTAAACCTTAAAAGTAACTGAGAATTGTACAGAGGCAATGGAAAACTGCATAATATGGGAAAATGTTCTTTACGCCAACCCAACAGCATTTTATAAATGAATACAGTATCTCCCAGGGGAAAAGAGGATGTCAGATTGATACTGTTTTAAGCAATTGGTTATTAGGTTAAGGTTTGCTGGGTGTTCCAACCCCATGGACTGCAGCCTACCAGGCTCCTTCCTCCATGGGGTTTTCCAGGCAAGAGTACTGGAGTGGGGTGCCATAGCCTTCTCCATCTCAAGTGGCTTAGTGGTAAAGAATTCGCTTGCCAAGCTGGAGACACCGGTTCGATTGCTGGGTTGGGAATATTGCTGGAGAAGGAAATGGCAACCCACTCCAGTATTCTTGCCTGGGAAATCCCATGGACAGAGGAGCCTGGGGATCAGCTTCCAAGTGCTCCCTCAAATGTCAGTGCTCTATAATGAATATTCTATTGCTTGAAAGCTCAAAATTTTCTTTACTGGCTCGGAAAAAGTGGTATCACATTTTTTATTTTCGTCAATAACTGATTTTTGTGCATTTACTATAGAAAGTGAATCTAACGGTATTAAAGGGGATAGTCAGGTTACCAGCTTGGAAAATATTGAAAATGAAACAAATTCCTCTGTTTACTTTTCAATAGAAATATCCTACACTGTACTTGAAACCATTGGTTTATGAGTGAACTAGATATATGAAATATTCATAGAATTACATGTGTGTATTAGCACTCCTAAGAATTGCTTGAGTAACCCAGATAAAAGGGTCAAGAAAATACTATACTGTCCTTCAGTTATTACAGACTAGTTAGAAACTGGAAAACAAGGTAATTCTGATTTAGGGGGAAAAAAAAACAACATAATGATACTTTGTTTTTATATAGTGCTTTTCAGACATGACTTCATTATTTATCAAAACATTCTTCTGAGTGTAGGTAGGAAGGGCTTTCTTCAGTTTATAGAGGCATAAACTTGGGCATAAAAAGATTAATTGATTACTGCTGGGCAGAGAAAATCTCTGCCGAAGGGAAAGAGAGACTGACTTTCTACAAAGTCCTCTAGAGCCTACACTTTCTCCAGTAAATATAAATCACATCATCATTAACTTTGTAACAACTTCTTAAGAGTCTTTGCCACAACATCAGTGTTAACCATCTCCATGGTACTGATTTAAGATTTGGAGGTTTTGCTTATCTACTGTATTCACAAAGAACAGTTATTGGCTGAACAGCATTACTTACATGGTAATAGAGAAAAGATGACAATCAGTAATGACATTCTAGTCCTAATTCAAGAGTGCACAGAGGGTACAGTAAGAGTTGTCATTACTTGTTCCCTGCAAGTACTACTTAAAGCCAGAAAATCACATAATTAGAGGACCTTTCAAAGCCCCTGATTTCAAGAAAACTTCCAAGCATAATTATAATGTCCTTATAATATATTAAAAAAAATTGGGATTCCCTGGTGGCTCAGATGGTAAAAAGTCTGCCTGCAATGCAGGAGGCCAGGGTTCGATCCCTGGGTCAGGAATATCCCCTGGAGAAGGAATTGGCAACCCACTCCGATATTCTATCCTGGAAAATCCCATGGGTGGAAGAGCCTGGGGGACTAGAGTCCATGGGGTCGTAAAGAGTCTGACACAACTGAGCGACTTCACTTTTATAAAAAGTATATCTTAGAAACTGCTTTGCTTATGTAGTTTGTCTGGTCTGAATGAAGTAGAATAGGGACACAATCAATTCATATTTTTCTAAGTTCACTTTGGCTATAACATGGAGAACATAGAGGTCAATGAATTAGAAGACAGGGTGATCAGTTAGGAGGTTTTGGTGAGAATCCAGATTAAAAGAATAATGGTGGCATTAATTAGAGTAGTGTTAGTGGTGATAGGCTTCCCTGGTGGCTCAGATGGTAAAGCCTCTGCCTGCAATGCGAGAGACCTCCACTCGATCCCTGGGTTGGGAAAATCCCCTGGAGAAGGAAAGGGCAACCCACTTCAGTACTCTTGCCTGGAAAATTCTATGGACAGAGGAGCCTGGTAGGTTATAGTCCATGGGGTTGCAGAGTCGGACACAACTGAGAGATTTAACTTTCTTTCTAGTGGTAATGGACAGAGTAGGTGGACATACAATCACTGGATTAAACTGATTTTTTTGTGTGTGTGTGGTTTCTGGAGCTGAAAGAAAGGAGTTAAAAATGTCTTCCAGGTTTTGTTTGTTTGCTTTCAGGTGGATACTGATGCCATTCAGTGCGACTAGGATTAGCAGAGAGTGACAGATTTAGTCTGGGGAAATGACATGATGAGGCTGAAGTACCTGGAAGATACCTAGGTAAAACCATGGGCAGTTGAATATATGGCTGAGTTTGGCCTCCTTGGGTATCCTCTATATAATCTTCCATGGTCACTTTAAGGGAAAGTCATGTCTAAATTCTGAGTGCCTTTTCACAGCTAAGATTTGAGGAGTTATCTTGATTTATCTCACGGTGTCTCAATGTATACTTTAACAAAAATATTACCTAATTTCTTCAGTTACATGTAATCTAAAAGCTCAGATTTATAAATTAGATTTAAAAGTAATTATTTTTTCTGAATTCATAGGATATTTGAGTTTTATCCTTTAGTTCTACTTCAGGCAGATATTATACTCATAGGCACAGACCCAATCTGTAAGAAGAGATGGCAACCCAGTATTCTTGCCTGGGAAATCCCATGGACAGAAGAGCCTCGTGAGCTTCAGTCCACAGGGCGGTAAAGAGTTGCACCCAACTGAGAGACTGGCAATGCGTGCCTGCACAGACCAAACATTCTTCCTGAAATTCAGTGTTCTCTTCGTATTATGAAATAAGACTTCTGTTTCTGTGAACAGCGGTCTTTTGACTGGGGAGATGATGCCTACACTTTTAAAACCTTTCAAGACCTTTTTATCCAGACCTTGAGGAATGATGTACTTTTCAGATATGACTTCACACTCTGTCGTTCATTCATTTCACAGGCACTATCCTGGGTGCTTTGATTTGTCTGTTGATAATTCTTCCTTTGGAGACATTATAATCAATGGAGACAACAGTAAAGATATATAGAAAAGATATAAAATAACATATGTGAGTATGTTAGTCGCTCAGTCATGTCCGACTCTTTGTGACCCCATGGACTGTAGCCCGCCAGGCTCTTCTGTCCATCAGATTCTCCAGGCAAGAATACTGGAGTAGATTGCCGTTTCATTCTCTAAGTACAACATATAGTATGCTGCTGCCAAGTCGCTTCAGTCGTGTCCGACTCTGTGCGACCCCATAGAGACAGCCCACCAGGCTCTTCCGTCCCTGGGATTCTCCAGGCAAGAACGCTGGAGTGGGTTGCCATTTCCTTCTCCAATGCAGGAAAGTGAAAAGTGAAAGTGAAGTCGCCCAGTCATGTCCGACTAGTAGCGACCCCATGGACTGCAGCCTACCAGGCTCCTCCACCCACGGGATTTTCCAGGCAAGAGTACTGGAGTGGGGTGCCATTGCCTTCTCCGAACATAGAGTATAGTATTAATAAATGTTTCTGAGTTATCTGAAGAAAAATTAAATCTGTGAAGGTGAAAAGGAAACACTTGAGGAGGACGGTTTTTAGTGAGTCAGTCAGAGAAAGTTTGGTAGGAAGATGAAGTTTGAGACTAGACCTGAAGGAGATGGAGGAGGAAGTCAAGACACTTTAAGGGGGAGGAATGTGCCTACTGGAGAGGGGATAGATAATGCGAGCACTCTGCATAGTCATGACCTCCACAGGAAAGACACCAAAGTGATTAGAGTGAAGTAAACAATAGGGAAAGTTATAGTAGATGAAGCTGGAAAGGAAAGGAAGTTGGGGTTCCAGACTGTCTGTGCCTTTTAGACCATGATAGGAGGGAATTCATGGAGAGTTTTAGGCCGATGGATGACATGCCCTGACATGTTCTTAAAGGACCATTGGTTGTTGTGCTAAAAAAAAAAAAAAGGAAGTCAAGTGTCAAGATAGAAGAAGGAAAAATTAGAATGATTCAGAAGAAAATTAATGGGAGTTGTGCTGTGGATGGTTAATTCCAGCAGTCCTGGAATTGGCCTCAACTGTTTGGCTGAAGAGATGTATCTGTGTAAGTGCTGCTCACTAACTGATTGTGCCACTGTTAAAAAAAAAAAAAAAAAGTGTTTCTAGATGGTTAAAAAAAAAAAAGGTTGTATCTAGATGGCACTAACCTTTAATCAAACAACATGGGAGTAAATAACAGTGTAGCACTCAATTCTATTATAGGGCTTATAAACTATGCCATTCTATCTCTAGGATACTTTTGTTCCAAAATGATATTTCACTTAAATAAACGTGTAATAATATCATAAGTTGAAAAACAGGGAAAATGTAGAATATTGACTCAATTTAAGCCAAATACTATTCCCTGTGATTCTGAACCCAATATTAATCCTGGAATTATGTGGATTTAATATGAGCTTAAGAAATGAACATCATTTCTAAGCTAAAATGAATTAAAGTTGCCATTAGTTTGCTATCAGCCTTTAATATTCTGTTCTGTGTTTTTACATTTCTTTTGCAGAAAATCTGGGATGACTTTAGCTTAGTTACAATGTGAGAAACTTTGGAAAGTTTCTAACCTCTATGTAGTAAGTGCTGAATAAATGATTGTTAAATAGATGAATGCAGACATGAGTGAATGAAGAATCACATGAATGGTTTATGAATAAATATATGAATTTATAGTAGTATGTATAATGTAAAAAACACGTTATAGAAAGAGAGAGGCAGTCAGGAATCCTTTGTACTTCCTTTTGTTACTAGGAACAACATTGAGACATCCTTGCAGAGTCAGGGCAGTGGGAAAAAGCATCCTTCCTAGAGCAGACTGGGGGATAGAATGCAAGGGTGTATGAGGGGCAAGGTTCACAGCTAACTCAGGTGATTTCAATGAACAATGAGTCTGTGTTTAGGTGCATCCTAGGCTCCAACAGTGGGGACTGAGGTTCGAGTTAGAGCAAAAAGTAGTTGCTCAAGACAGAATGTATCCCTCCTGGGTAGAGCTGTCTCATCAGAGAAAAGGGTGGAAGTTATTTCTTTCCTTTTCTGAGTCACGAACTCAACCTCCCTCACTCCCCACATACCCCCCAGGGCATCAGCGAATTGAAAGATTTATATGAACTCTCACAAAGAATGTGACTGTTCTCATAGGTGTTTCCAGGCAAGCGGTTTCTCCACCCACTCTTCTCCCAAGGTGGTTCCTCGAGCAGGTAGCAAACAGGCGTGGGATAGAGACACATGCTGAAAAGTCATTTTAGAGAAGCTAACCTCAGAGTGATTTAGGAAATAAAAAGAAAATAATCCCAAATTCCTGTATCCTAACATATACACCTAGATAGATAGGTAGATAGATAGATGGATGGATGGATAGACAGACAGACTAAACAAACTATATAGAAAAGGCTTCCAACACTGGTTCTTTTTTCCTTTCTGACTATTTAAAAAATTCTTTCTACTTCCTTTTTTCTCATCTTAGTAAATACATGCCAATTCTCACCGAATTTTGCTTGAAACAAGAAGTGTATATATTAGCATAATTTGGTAGAAATTAATCAAAGAAACCATCCGTTTCAAAGCCAAGCAGCCCCACCACCCTCTAGCCCACTAAGCAATGTGAACAAGTGGGAATTTCTGTTCAAACAGTAGTTGCAAAATATTCTTTGATATTCCAGACTATTGATGGCTGGGCTTGTCTCTTCAGTCAAATAGAATATTTCTGTCATTCCAATGAAAAGAAAAGTAAATTCAGTTTGAAAAGACCGCAGTTTGCTGTTTATCTTTAGACAATAGACACTAAACACCCAAGAGTGATGAAATAAATGCAAAGAGAAAAGATGTAGATCAGAAGTTCCTACAGATCTCCAGTCCAACCAGATGCTCTGAGGAAAGTGTATGCTGTGGCAGAACACATTCCATATGCTGCAGGCTTCCGTATGCTGTCTTCTCTAGGGGAGCACAAGACTCATTACGATAGGAAAGGTCCCAAACTCTGCAATAAAGAAATCGATTTAGCTTCCCTTAATGCGATTCTTCTAAAATTTATGAGTCCATACAGGATTCTTGAATGTAATACCTCTCAAGATCCTGCAGAGCTAGCATGACTATTGCAGACAATGCAAAGATACTCAAGTATACACAGAACTGGGCCCAAGGGAAATGGAATCACTCAGAGGTAATCAAAGCATTTGTAGAAAAACATAACCTTTTGAGGCTCAGAGTATGGAAAAAGAAATGATATAAGCTGGGAACTATGCATCACATCATTACAGGATAGTTGGGATTAGAAAGAATTAAAAAGAAACCAAGAAAGAAGAAACAAAAGCCTAATAATTAAATCCACTAAATTGCATTTTTAATTAATCCTTCTGGTAGTTGTGGACCAAACTTTTCTCAGATGAGGAATATTAAGAGCACAATATTTTTCACTAAACCAGTGTCTTTGAAACTCTGAGATCCACTTGTCTTTGGAAAACTCCACTTCATTGGGCTTCTAATGGGTCTTGGAAGAGGAGAGTAGAGGTTTTCAAATGCTCATAAAAAGACTACAAGGCTTCTTGGACATCAAATTCTCCTAACAAAACAATAATTTGTTGAGTTAAGTGCCAGTGTAACAGATGGATTATATTTCCCTCACAATGTGCACAAATTAAAAAATTAAAGCGAAAGGCACTTGGTAAAACCAGCTTTGTATTTTGCTGGACCTGATACATTTAGAAAAATGGTTTGAGATGTTTGGCTAAAGCCCAGTGCCACCAGACCTGCCTGGCTCTAGACACCAGCCCCATTGACTGAAATATTCTATTAAACAAATGGATGGGTGGTGGTTTGTTACTGACTTTTCCACAAAAGTTAACTATGAAATGTAACGTTTCTAGTAGAATAAAGTACCTGTGCTTCATACTTTTACAAAGGTGGATTGACCATTTTAAGGAAACCTCAGAAATAATATAAGCTGAAGAAATTTTTTTTAAAGGCTAATTGTATCAGTATGAGATAATTGAGAATGGGAAAAAGAATTACCTAAAGAAAACAAGTATCCTGAAAAATTGAGACTATTAAGTTTTGTGAATAGCTTAAATTTCTGCCACTATGAATATAATTATTGGGAGGCTTTTTTTTTTTAAAAGTAATGTAATCATTGGAAAAGACTCTGATGCTGGTAGGGATTGGGGGCAGGAGGAAAAGGGGATAACAGAGGATGAGATGGCTGGATGGCATCACTGACTCGATGGACATAGTTTGAGTGAACTCTGGGAGTTGGTGATGGACAGGGAGGCCTGGGGTGCTGCAGTTCATGGGGTTGCAGAGTTGGACACGACTGAGCGACTGAACTGAACTGAACTGAATCTATGACAAATCTAGACAGTGTGTTAAAAAGCAGAGATATCACTTTGTTGACAAAGGTCTGTATAGTCAAATCTATGTTTTTCCCAGTAGTCATGTATAGATGTGAGAGTGTTGGACCATAAAGAAGGCTGAGTGCCAAAGAATTGATGCGTTTGAAATGTGGTGCTGGAGAGGATTCAAGGATTCCTTGACAGTGAGATCAAACCAGCCAATCCTAAAGGAAATCAATCCTGAGTATTCATTGGAAAGACTGATGCTGAAGCTGAAGCTATAATACTTTGACCACCTGATGTGAAGAGCCGAATCACTGGAAAAGACCTTGATGCTGGGAAAGATTGAAGGCAGGAGGAGAAGGCGCTGACAAAAGATGAGAGGGTTGGATGGCATCACTGACTCAATGGAAATGAGTCTGAATAAACTCTGGGAGATAACAGACAGGGAAGCCTGGCGTGCTGCAGTCCATGGGGTCATGAAGAGTTGGACAAGACTGAGCAACAGAACAACTACACATTTTTTATTTATTTGTATGCTTTTCTTATTAGTAAACTTCAATTTTTAGATCAGTTTTATATTCACAGCAAAACTGAGTGGAAAGTACAGAGAGTTTCCATACATCCTCTGTTCTCTTCACATACACACACACACACGTCCCATACCATCAACATCCCATAACAGAGTGGTATACTTGTTATAATCAATGAACCAACATTGACATATCGTTGACACCCAAAGTCCATAGTTTACATTAGAGCTCACTCTCTGTATGCTTTTAGCAAGGAAATATCTTGATATCATGGATTATTTACTTGTTAAACAATCAAAAATGCTACTTAAAATATATTATCAGTGCATATTTGAGGATTAGGGATACTCAAGTTTTTTGCTTGTTCTGAAAGAAACAATTTATAATCACACATTAATTCATTTGATTTCAAAAAGAAATAAAATATAAGAGAATGTAAGTTTTACCTATTCAACTTATCACAAGAAGCAGACAAGCCTCATAAATTATGAAATGCTATTTATATTTTGCAATGCAGCAATGGTATATTTTACTTGGTATCATCTATTCTTTCTTAAGACTGCCACCTTTGGAAAGACAAACAACAGAAAATCAGCTTTATGACAATGCTTTACATAAGAAATTATTGTAATAGCAGAACTAAACCCATATTCATTTCTAATAAACCTAGATCTAGTGTTTCCTTTTCAATATCACTTTGTAATCTTGCGTGCATCAACTATGTGCCTCTTTCTTTTACAAGGACTGAGAGATATATTCTGCCTCCAAAGATGGTGTTTCTGTTTCCTGACCTAAACTGTACCCCATAATCCATTCACTGAGCAGATTAAAATTCCCAAAGAAGAGATTAGAAACATCAAGATCAACTTAGACTCTCAGAGTGTTCTTGGCTAAGGCCTGATGCACACATTTTTGGCATTAACTACGGTCCAGATATATTCCTGAAGAGGGTGACTAGTGCATGAACTTGCCTGGCACCCAAAGAATCACTTTTGTACTCAGCAATGCCCAGAACCCCTAGATGTACCTGGCTTTTAATGAATTAATTGAGCTAGGAATGCATTGATATGGAGCGTCTTATCTGGAGTCCAAGCTTTCTATATAAAATAGCATTCATGCACATGCGTTTAGTGGCTTCAGTAGTGGTCGACTCTTTGCCACCCTGTGGACTGTAGCCCACCGGGCTCCTCTATGGGATTTCCCAGGCAAGGGTACTGGATTGGGTTGCCATGCCTTCCTCCAGGGGCCCTTCCTGACCCAGGGTGAATTCATGTCTCCTGCAGCTCCTACACTGAGGGAGATCTTTTACCACATATAATAGCACTTTGAGGACTATTGTTTGCTTAGTAGCTCAGTCATGTCTAACTCTTTGTGACCCCATGGACTGTAGGCTGTCAGGCTCCTCTGTTCATGGAATCTCCAGGCAAGAATATTGGTAGCCATTCCTTTCTCCAGGGGATCTTCCCATCCCAGGGATGGAACTCAGAGCTCCTGCATTACAGGCAGATTCTTTACAGTCTGAGTCAGCAGAGGATTACTACATTAATTTTATATTTCCTTTGCACTTCACAGTAAGAATAACTGCTAATAGCTTAGTTTTCACATCAGAGAACATAAATCTACAAAAAGAAAAAAACGAAATTCAGATGCAATCTTTGATTCAATAAAAACTGACCTTCTGTTATCTTATTTTTCTTTCTTTCTTTCTTTAATTTGTGCGTTCCCAAATTCATTTTCCCTTGTCCTTAAAGCAACCTTCATTCTCCAACTTTGACTCAGATTTTCACATTCCTTTTTCTTTGGCCTGGGGTTCCAAGTTTAGAGCACTTGGTCCAGACTTAGATAATTAAACACCATAAGGTCTCCCTTCACCTGTCCATCCTCCCTCATAACCATCCATTCATAGTGATAATTTGGGACATGTGACCAAAACTTGTTTAAACTGGATTTTCTGTTGTGCAAACCAATATACATTCCTTCCCAGTTAAGTTGAGTTGAATTGGCTTTCTTTTCATTTGAAACAAACCAAAATAGCCTTGACATACCCTTTCAGATATTTTACTGAGGCTACTCATACACAGATTTTTACAATGGAGCTATTTCTATGACTTTAAGTTTTCCAACAACCAAGTCTGAGAACTTTAGTTTGGTGGTTATAATTCAAAGATTCAAAATGAACTTTAATTAGCACTGTAATAGGAACTCAAGATTAACTTAAAAACTTTCTTATTTTAATTGATTTTTCTAGAGTACCTGTAATTTTGAGGTACTTTCAATAGGTTTGCTGCTTTGATGTACAACATTGCAATGCAAAGAACATTCTTTGTGTTTTTATTTAATAATGTTTTTATTTTCCTCTGTCCTCTTAATTGCTTCTAACATTTGACTGGATTTTATTTAGGATATAACTCACCAATATTAGACTCAATTTCTCATTAAAATAACCTTGGCTTAATTAGCAGGACAAACACACATGAATTGCAGAAAAACAGATGACCTGTTTTAAAAGGTTTTGGACTATAAACTCACAATCTTTCCTTGCTTCTGTATGAGAAGCATAGTTTCCTATGTTCTGCTTCAACTAGAGGGGTGAACAAGAATTTCTAGTCAAGCTATTGTAGGTGTGAAATATGATAATACTCAGAGAGTAGCTTTCTAGAGATTAAGGTTTAAGTAAGCATGAGCTTGAAGGATTTCTAAACTCTCCCCTTACTCCTCTTCTTTCACACACCTCACCCATGCTGGAGGGGTAGGATTAGTGACAGAGCCTGGGAAAAAGAGTGAGATGTCATTTTCTGGCTTCTTCTTTTTTTTAATTTAATATTCATGTTACTGTACTGAACATTTATGGTTTGAAAACGTTAACCTTTAACAGAGATAAAGCCAGGTCTTGTTCACTTTCAGGAAATAAGAATGACTTGATCAAGTCAATCCACATAGAAATAGTGAAAGGAAGCTTAACAAAAACTAGAGTCTTTTATAAGAATTTTATCTTGACTGAAATCCAACGATGATTATTTTAAAATTTACTTTAACATAAAACTAACCTTGATTACAACGTGAGAATATGTATGAATAAGTATTAATTGTATGTGGGTAAGTGAAGAAAATTAGTGATACATACATTCTACTGTTGTATCAGTTTTAATATAATAGTCTTGAGAGAGAAAAACTGCCTTCACCATTTAGCATTTATAAACAGTTTATAATATAATATTTAAGCTTGCTTTGGGCAGACTCTAGGGCTACATAGAAGGCTGGTGGACTGGGTCAAATGTTTTAGAATACAAAATGGTATTTCCCTAAGTCCCTTAGTGACTGGAAAATAAAGCCTAACTAAAGGGGAGGGACAGAAAATCCCGTGGATGGAGGAGCCTGGTGGGCTGCTGTCCATGGGGTCGCTGAGGTTCGGACATGACTGAGCGACTTCACTTTCCCTTTTCACTTTCATGCATTGGAGAAGGAAATGGCAACCCACTCCAGTGTTCTTGCCTGGAGAATCCCAGGGATAGGGGAGCCTGGGAGGCTGCTGCCTATGGGGTCGCAGAGTTGGACACGACTGAAGCGACTTAGCAGCAGCAGCAGCAGCAAAGGGGAGGGACATGCCTCAAATGCATGGTCAGTCTCTCTTAAAAGCCTTTTCCCAGAGTTTGAAACTCACTTGGAGTGGAAGCTTAAATACTGTTCAGTTATTTATTTTGTATCTACATAACGGAAGTTTGTCCAATATCAGATAAAAACAAAATTTCAACCCAAACTACTAAAATGTATTCCTACTTGTCGCTGAAGAGTTCCTTGATTTTCTTCCTTTCTGCCTCAACACTGTTGGCTGACATGCCATGATTAAGTATACATGAATCCAGTTTTCCTTAATATTTATGGAGTTTATAGTGAAACAGACTAAAATCTGAGAGAATATAAGAACTGTAATAGCTTTACCGTGTGTTGGTCGACTGAAGTGTGTATTAGTCGCTCAGTCAGGTCCGATTCTTTGGCACCCATGGACTGTAGCCCTCTAGGCTCTTCTGTCTATAGAATTCTCCAGGCAAGAATACTGGAGTGGGTAGTCATTCTCTTCTCCGGAGTGTCTTCCCTACCCAGAGATCAGATCTGAGTATCCTGCATGGCAGGCAGATTCTTTACCATCTGAGCCACCAGCAAGCTCCAGATCATGTGAAGGCAAAGTATTAAATCCACATTAAGCAAGGTAATAAGTTTGTTAATTTTGTAGTTTATACATTTACATGTACTTCTTTATATTTGTCATATATCAATTTCAAACTGCCTGACTCAAATAACATAGCCAGACAATATTAACCTGAATAATTGAATCAGTCATTCATATATTTGCAGTTTTTCTCTTTAAGTGTGTGACCCCTAATTTTTTTTTTCTACTTAATGCCAGATGGCCAAAAGAGTTTATTTGGTCTTTAACATAAATTATTATTGTAATTAAATAATTGCAGATGATAAGAAAGTGGTTCCCAGGTGGTTCAGTGGTAAAGAATCTGCCTGCAATGTAGGAGACCTGGATTTCATTCCTGGGTTGGGAAAATCCCCTGGAGAAGGATAGGGCAACCACTCCAGTATTCTTGCCTGGGAAATCCCATGGACAGAGGAGCCTGCTGAATTACAGTCTATGGGGTCTCAAAGAGATGGACATGACTTAGCGACTAAACAACAACAATAAGAAAAATTCCTATTAACAATTTAGTCACTATTATGAATGGAATCATTTTATCATAGTTTCTAAATAGTTTTTTCTGGTACTTAAGAAATTCATACATATTTTTATTTCTTTTTCCATTTTTTCCATTGACCATTACAAAATGTTTTCATTGGTTACAACAATTTTTTAGCTGTTTTTCTTGGAATTCTTTTGGAATAATAAAAAATCTTTATGTGCCTTAGACACGGATTTAACCACATGTATAAAATGCCTATTAGGTGTTTGGCCCTATCCTGAGTGCAACCAGAAAGGGACTAAAATACATTAAACATGGTTATTACCCACAGCCAAGGAAGACTGACTATCATTCTGTATAAATAATCAAGTGGCATTTCCAAAGTAGCATATTTGGAAGATAGGCACACATCTTCATAGTATATGTAATGATGGGATTCAGAAGTACGAACATGAGGAAAACAGTTCCTGGCAAGTATAAATCAGATGAAGTTAATTATAGATTACACATAAAAGGAGATCATGTTCTGGTGATAGTCGTAGACTAACAAGAGAACAGTAGGGTCAGAAGGATTCTAGAAAGATAGTAGCAGCATAATTTTTTAATTTCTCTGAATCCTCATAAAAATAGAGAGACTAAATATAAAAACAAAAACCTGTGGGCAATATTAATAATGAAATCAATTTACAAGATACCACTAAGAACTATGAAATATAAGCTGCAGAGAACAAATTTATCTCAGCTTAAAGACTTGGGGAAAAAAAAAAAGCCTCTTGATAAAAGTGAAAGAGGAGAGTGAAAAAGTTGGCTTAAAACTCAACATTCAGAAAATTAAGATCATGGCTTCCAGTTCCACCTCTTCATGGCAGATAGATGAGGAAACAGTGAGAGACTTTATTTTGGGGGGTTCCAAAATCACTGCAGATGTCGACTGCAGCCATGAAATTTAAAGACGCTTGCACCTTGGAAGAAAAGCTATGACCAACCTAGACAGCATATTAAAAAGCAGCTGTTACTTTGCCAGCAAACGTCTGTTTAGTCAAAGCTTTGGTTTTTCCAGTAGTCATGTATGGATGTGAGAGTTGTACTATAAAGAAAGCTGAGCACTGAAGAACTGATGCTTTTGAACTGTGGTGTTGGAGCAGACTCTTGAGAGTGCCTTGGACTGCAAGGAGATCCAACCAGTCCATCCTAAAGGAAATCAGTACTGGATATTCAGTGTAAGGATTGATGCTGAAGCTGAAACTCCAATCATTTGGCCACCTGATGAGAAGAACTGACTCATTGGCAAAGTCCCTGATGCTGGGAAAGATTGAAGGCAGGAGGAGAAGGGGATGACAGAGGACGAGATGGTTGGATGGCATCACCGACTTGATGGACATGAGTTTGAATAGGCTCTGGGAGTTAGTGATGGACAGGGAAGACTGGTGTGCTGCAGTCCATGGGGTCGCAAAGAATCAGACACAACTGAGAAACTGAACTAAAATATAGTAGCTTAAATAGCTACTAAAATATAGTAGCTTAAATTTGTTGTTATAACCTTGTAGGTCAGAATTCTTATAGGCTCAGACAATTTCTCTGCTCCAGCTCCCACATAGCTTAAATCAAGTGTTATTGGTTATTCTGCAAAATAATCACTGCCAATAACATTTTAGTAAAATAATGAACTCAGAAGAAAATGATGAAATATAAGCAAAAGTAACATCATTAAAGAAACATTATCATTAAAATCACCAAATTTTTTACAGCAATTCTTAGTGTCATAAGAAAATAGAACATCATATTTAAAGAAATGAAGGAAAGCAAATGTATCTTTAAATAAATATTTATTTGGAGAACTAAAATTAAATGTGAGTTTAAAAAGAGCGTTTGTAGTAGCTAGATTCTCTGAGTATGATAAGTATGGTAGAACAATTTTTATTTACTGACCATGTAAGTATGGTAGAACAATTTAAAAAAAATAGGAAATGACTGGGGAGAGCATATGTAAAACAATTACCTATTCTTAGTAATCATGTAGAGTATTGTTATTTTGAGGATGTTGTGTGTGTGATGCAAAAAACAAACAAAAAACCCCCAGTTTGCTCATTATTGGATATCCTAATTCTATTATTCCTGTGTCCTTGAGAACAAGAACATTTGGTGTGGAACATGAAGAAATGAGACTACTTAGATGAGGTTAAGTAAAAACTCATTAGCACTAAATATGAATTAAAGGTATCCGTATTGTCATGACATATTTTACATATATACATTTGAATATATGTGTAAATGTATAAACTTATATTTTCCAGTTCTGTTCACTGAAAAGACCTAGAAAATACATCACAACCTTTTGGCACCCAGATTATTCTTTTGAAATATCATTTCCCACTTAAAGAAACCAGGATTTCAAAGAGAAATGGATAATTACAGGTTTGAAGGAGGAAATGTAGAGGACAAATCTGGAAATATCAAAGACTAATAATATCATGCCAAAAACGTTTAGGAAATAACCAGTCAAGTTTCCATGAATCAGTTGGAACTTCAAAAAGGGTAATACTTGCAATTCATTATCTTGAAAATTGGTACATAAAAGGAAAACAATTCTTTGTATAAACTATCCCACTGGGTGGGCAAATAATGTATGAGGGGAAGCATGACATTTTAAAAATGTTTAAACTTACACATGAAAATAAAATGATAGAATCTAAATAAATGTCATTTTATAATGTGAGTTAGTGGATCTAGGCTTTGAGCATCAATGACTGGATAACATCCAGAAAGAGAGACAAACAGACACTGATGAACACACCCAATATTAACCATAGTCTTGCCAAAAGGGTGAACATTCTGATCACGCATCTGGATCCAGCTGCCAATTTTCAGGAAACTCAGAGGACAGGGGAATCTATTGGCTATACCATGAGGGTCCAATCAATGAAAGTCACACTGTGGTAAATTTCCAGTGTGAATTACTGGATTTTTCAACAGAAAGAAAGAGAAAGGAATAGAGGAAGGTACTAGTAGATTAATAGAGGTTTAAAATATATATTGCTAGATCCATATAATGCTTTAAAAATGGATAAGACACAATTATAAGATCTAGAGATGGACACTTGGGTAATAAAACTGTAAAGAAAGCCAAGCAAGTGGTCATCATAGAAATTAGAGTGGTGGTTACTTTCAGGGGGGTCATAAGACATTATCATTGAGATTGGCACATAGAGGAGCTTCTGGGGTATCTGGTAAAGCTCTATTTCTTGATCTAGTGTTGTTTATAAGGGTGTTTATGATGACAAGTAAAGTTATACACTGATTTTGTGAGGTTTTGTTTGTGCTTCATTTTATAATAACAAAAGTTAAGGTTAAATGGTGGGCATTTGCTTTATTTTTATTTAATTTTTATTTTATATTGGAATATAGTTGATTTACAATGTTGTTAGTTTTAGATATACAGCAAAGTGATTTAATTATACATACACATATATCTATTGTTTTTCAGAGTCTTTTCTGAAGTAGGTTATTACAGAGTATTGAGTAGAGTTCCCTGTGCTAGACAGTAGATCCTTATTGACTCCCTATTTTATATATAGTAGTGTGTATACGCATATGGGCTTCCCAGATGGCCTAGTGGTAAAGAATCTGCCTGCTAATGCAGGAGATAGCAGGAGATGTGGGTTCGATCCCTGGGTTGGGAAGATCCCCTGAAGGAAGAAATGGCAACCCACTCCAGTATTCTTGGCCTGGGAAATACTATGGTCAGAGGAACCTGGTGACCTACAGTCCATNTGGTGTGCTGCAGTCCATGGGGTCGCAAAGAATCAGACACAACTGAGCAACTGAACTAAAATATAGTAGCTTAAATAGCTACTAAAATATAGTAGCTTAAATTTGTTGTTATAACCTTGTAGGTCAGAATTCTTATAGGCTCAGACAATTTCTCTGCTCCAGCTCCCACATAGCTTAAATCAAGTGTTATTGGTTATTCTGCAAAATAATCACTGCCAATAACATTTTAGTAAAATAATGAACTCAGAAGAAAATGATGAAATATAAGCAAAAGTAACATCATTAAAGAAACATTATCATTAAAATCACCAAATTTTTTACAGCAATTCTTAGTGTCATAAGAAAATAGAACATCATATTTAAAGAAATGAAGGAAAGCAAATGTATCTTTAAATAAATATTTATTTGGAGAACTAAAATTAAATGTGAGTTTAAAAAGAGCGTTTGTAGTAGCTAGATTCTCTGAGTATGATAAGTATGGTAGAACAATTTTTATTTACTGACCATGTAAGTATGGTAGAACAATTTAAAAAAAATAGGAAATGACTGGGGAGAGCATATGTAAAACAATTACCTATTCTTAGTAATCATGTAGAGTATTGTTATTTTGAGGATGTTGTGTGTGTGATGCAAAAAACAAACAAAAAACCCCCAGTTTGCTCATTATTGGATATCCTAATTCTATTATTCCTGTGTCCTTGAGAACAAGAACATTTGGTGTGGAACATGAAGAAATGAGACTACTTAGATGAGGTTAAGTAAAAACTCATTAGCACTAAATATGAATTAAAGGTATCCGTATTGTCATGACATATTTTACATATATACATTTGAATATATGTGTAAATGTATAAACTTATATTTTCCAGTTCTGTTCACTGAAAAGACCTAGAAAATACATCACAACCTTTTGGCACCCAGATTATTCTTTTGAAATATCATTTCCCACTTAAAGAAACCAGGATTTCAAAGAGAAATGGATAATTACAGGTTTGAAGGAGGAAATGTAGAGGACAAATCTGGAAATATCAAAGACTAATAATATCATGCCAAAAACGTTTAGGAAACAACCAGTCAAGTTTCCATGAATCAGTTGGAACTTCAAAAAGGGTAATACTTGCAATTCATTATCTTGAAAACTGGTACATAAAAGGAAAACAATTCTTTGTATAAACTATCCCACTGGGTGGGCAAATAATGTATGAGGGGAAGCATGACATTTTAAAAATGTTTAAACTTACACATGAAAATAAAATGATAGAATCTGAATAAATGTCATTTTATAATGTGAGTTAGTGGATCTAGGCTTTGAGCATCAATGACTGGATAACATCCAGAAAGAGAGACAAACAGACACTGATGAACACACCCAATATTAACCATAGTCTTGCCAAAAGGGTGAACATTCTGATCATGCATCTGGATCCAGCTGCCAATTTTCAGGAAACTCAGAGGACAGGGGAATCTATTGGCTATACCATGAGGGTCCAATCAATGAAAGTCACACTGTGGTAAATTTCCAGTGTGAATTACTGGATTTTTCAACAGAAAGAAAGAGAAAGGAATAGAGGAAGGTACTAGTAGATTAATAGAGGTTTAAAATATATATTGCTAGATCCATATAATGCTTTAAAAATGGATAAGACACAATTATAAGATCTAGAGATGGACACTTGGGTAATAAAACTGTAAAGAAAGCCAAGCAAGTGGTCATCATAGAAATTAGAGTGGTGGTTACTTTCAGGGGGGTCATAAGACATTATCATTGAGATTGGCACATAGAGGAGCTTCTGGGGTATCTGGTAAAGCTCTATTTCTTGATCTAGTGTTGTTTATAAGGGTGTTTATGATGACAAGTAAAGTTATACACTGATTTTGTGAGGTTTTGTTTGTGCTTCATTTTATAATAACAAAAGTTAAGGTTAAATGGTGGGCATTTGCTTTATTTTTATTTAATTTTTATTTTATATTGGAATATAGTTGATTTACAATGTTGTTAGTTTTAGATATACAGCAAAGTGATTTAATTATACATACACATATATCTATTGTTTTTCAGAGTCTTTTCTGAAGTAGGTTATTACAGAGTATTGAGTAGAGTTCCCTGTGCTAGACAGTAGATCCTTATTGACTCCCTATTTTATATATAGTAGTGTGTATACGCATATGGGCTTCCCAGATGGCCTAGTGGTAAAGAATCTGCCTGCTAATGCAGGAGATAGCAGGAGATGTGGGTTCGATCCCTGGGTTGGGAAGATCCCCTGAAGGAAGAAATGGCAACCCACTCCAGTATTCTTGGCCTGGGAAATACTATGGTCAGAGGAACCTGGTGACCTACAGTCCATAGGGTCACAGAGTTGGACAAGCTGACAACTGAACACGTATATGCATATGTGTATATGCATATGTATATGTATATGTTAATCCAAACCTCCTGATTGATCCCCCTCCCCATCTTTCCCCTTTGGTAACCATAAGTTTGTTCTGAAGTCTGTGAGTCTGTTGCTGTTTTGTAAGTTCATTTGTATCAGTTTTTAGATTCCACATATAAGTGGTATCATATGACATCTGTCCTTCTCTCACTTCACTTAGTATGATGGTCTCTAGGTCTACGCATGTTGCTGCAATGCCATTATTTCATTCTTTCTCATGGCTGAGTAATCTTTGTATATATGTACCACATCTTCGTTATCCGTTTGTCTGTTGATGAACATTTAGGTTACTTCCTTGACTTGGCTATTGTAAATAGTGCTGCAATGAATATTGGGGTACATATATCTTTTCAAATTATGGTTTTCTCTGGATATGCCCTGAAGTGGGATTGTTGGATCATATGATAACTCTACTTTTAGTTTTTAAGGACCCTCCATACTATTCTCCATAGTGACTGTACCAATTTGCATTCCCACCAACAGGGTAGGAAGCTTCCCTTTTCTCCACACTCCCTCCAGCATTTATTTTTTCTAGACATTTCGATGATGGCAATTCTGACCAGCATGAGGTGTTTCTCTAATATGTAGTGATGCTGAGCATCTTTTCATGTGCTTTTTGTTCATCTGTATATTGAAGGCATTTGCTTTTTATTTTAAAGCATATATATATATATATATGTATACATGTATACATATATATATATATACATACACACCTTGGTTTAGAAGCCACTTGCATATACTTAAGTGAATTTTATAATAATCTGGTGATTTTTAGAGAGAAGTTATCATTACCCTCTTTTAAAAATGAGGAAATCGTGATTAAGAGTTTAGATCACAGAACAAGCGAGTGTCAGGTTGAGTCCTAAACTCTAGCAATTCATTACACATCTACATCTTCATGATGAAGATGTACCTACACCACACACACCACTCACACATACACTTACAAATTGGTTAATAGAAGCAGGTAGAAGATTCAGTAACCATACCCATCCCCTCTCCCATCCTAGTGGGTGTATAGGTAGTAAAGGAAATAGAATCTGCCATTTTACCTACCTTACAGACGCTAGTTATCCTAGGTAAGTGAGTTACTGTTTCTAAAGGATGTTTTCATGAATCTTTCATGACACAAGTACATTTTTATTGCTGCTCTAATCTTGTTGCTCAGTTTTTTTACAAATCAGCCTCATTTTAGATAGTTTGACTTAAAGACCTAAAATAACTTTGATTTATTTGACCTCTGTCCTTAGCCCTATGTTATACGTGAAAACACTGTATCTATAGAAGTTTAAGAAATTTGTCCTCATAGCAATTTATTCAGAAATAGAATTTCAACCTAGGATTGTGTGATAACAAATCTCCATTTCTACCCTGATGACTCTTCTGGAGCCTTTAATCCTTGGTGAAACTGGAAGTCACTCAGTTGTGTCCAACTCTTTGGACTCCATGGACTGTCACCTATCAGGCTCCTCTGTCCATGGAATTTTCCAGCCAGAGTACTGGAGTGGGTAGCCATTCCCTTCTCCAGGGGATCTTCCCAACCCAGGGATCAAACCCAGGTCTCCCACACTGCAGACAGATTCCTTACTATCTGAACCACAAAAGAAAGGTTGTGCCATGAATGTTAAGAGTGTAAGAACACCACTGCCATCTTTTAATAATAGAACAGCATTATGGCATACTGTTGCATGGAGGTAATGGCCATCAAAAATATAACTCTAGGAAGTATATTTCAGGAAGTAATGTGAATTATTTTCCAGAAACTCTAAACTTGAGTCTTATTTGAACCTTAAAATCAAAATTTATTTTGTAATTATGTTGTAAGAGAATACACAGAACTGTCAGGAGTCATGTTTTCCTTGACTATCTGGTTTCAGCAAGTGCACCTTATGCAACATATCTGAAAGAGCCTTGCTAATCCAAGTACTGAAGAAACCTTCACTTACAAGCCTTGGCCACAAAACAAAAGATGAAGAGAAACAGTGTCATTGCAACAGCTATTTTATAATTCATCACAAGCAAGCAGACACAGATTTAAGCAAAGATTGACTGCAATATACACGATGTCATATCACTGGAAAATCTTTTTCTCGATAATAGTCAATGAGTTACAATGTAATGGAGAAAATGTTTTATTGAAATTGAACACTACTTTGCTAGCTTTTTATTTCACAAAGAATTTTAAGTTAACAACTTGAACGAAAGATCATCTTATGTTTAACGAAATCAATTAATCCTATAAAATTTATGTTTAAATAAATTAAAGCAATAATAACAGAAGTTTTTCACGATCACATGGTATTATTGTTGGAGAGACAAGCGGTAGATATTCTCTCACTAAAGTTATATTTACATGAGGCAAGTGTTTTTCAACCACACTGTATTATTTGGCCCTAAATATCTTTTTTGCACCTCATTGAGACTTGTTTTGGCAAACAAGGAGGTAAAACAGGGAGGCCAAATGGAACATCAGGATACCCTCAAAAGTATCAAATACCAAGAATTAAGAAGGATAGTGCCTGCAATATTTGGTACTGCAATTTTCCCCAGTAAATCCAGATGGCAATCCTATTTTTCACCATCATCCTGAATTTTTAAACTCCAAATTAAGTCCTCTTAGTTGAAAAATTAATGATAATCTTATCTTAAAAAAAATTATATGATGGTATACAAGCAGGCCTTTCTAGGGGGCACAATGGTAAAGAATTCACCTGCCAACGAAGGAGACACAAGAAACACGGGTTCCATTCCTGGCTCGGGAAGATTCCCCTGGAGAAGGAAATGGCAACTCACTTCAGTATTCTTGCCTGGAGAATCCCATGGAGAGAGAAGCCTGATGGGCTTTGATCCACGGGGTCAGAGAGGCAGACATGACTGTGCACACACACAGACACATACAAGTAGGCCTAAATGTACATATAATCACACATAGAACAACAGGTAAATATGAAAGAAACTGAACCCATTTTTTCTGATGAAGATTTCTGATGTGCACATTTTCTTTAATGTCCACATACATTCAAAATTATGAGTTGTCTTAGTAGGATCTATTCATGACTGATACATAAAGTCTTCAGTAGAATTTAAATTATTTCAAGGCTAAAAGGAAAAGCCAGAATAGCTCTAAGTGAATATAACAATACCAAATTTATTTTGAAACAAATAAAGGATATTATATAATATAATATCCTTGTTCCCTTTGATTTTGGCTGGTAATTTTATCTAGGAATTGTGCGGAAAATTATAGAGGAACAAAACATGGATTTGGACATTCAAATTCAGATTTGACTTTGCTCTAAAAGGAGCATATACTATTATTCACTATCTTTGGGAAACTTTTTTAAAGATAATGACTTTGAAAATTCTTATTATGAATCCTAAAAGCAAAATGTCCTTTCTCTTTTCTGTTTTAATATTCTATTAAAATGTAAGTGTATCTTATATTCAATACGTTATTTGTGGTAGTTAAAAAAGGAAATAGAAAACTTAAAACAATTAAAGAAAGCAATAAACTCACACTAATATTATCTACAACACTCAGTGTTTTGAGGAAATCAAGGTGAAGGGATTGGGGAATGTGAATGCTGACTTTTTAGAAAATTAAAAATTAGAGAAAAAAATGAGCTGGAAAAGCAGACATAGTCCTGACACAGAGACGTCTCAGGAAGCCAGGTAAGACAGACAATGCCCATGTCATCTAAGACACAAGGAAAAAAGTCCATTTAAACTCAACCACCTACACTGAATATAACAACTCTGGATTATCAATATTGACATTTCTTAACCTTCTAACTAGGAAAATTATATTTTGCTATATTGAAAGCAGGAAAGTGTACTTTTAGAATCTGTGTTAGTTTGAACCACCAGTTTGTGAAATAAATACTTATTTACATTTCTCATTTTTACTGAAGTCTAAGAGTGTCACCATGGTGAGGGAGGGGGCAGTTATGTCAATTATGCTACTTTTGCAAAGAGAAATTTCCTAACTTTTATTAATATCAGTACATATTTTTATTCTCTTCCAAGCTCTGTACTTTAAATGTGACTTAGAAAGAAAAAAAAAAAATCTCTGGGTACCTCATGAACTATAGTGTAATTTCCAAATATTTAGTTAAATTAGAATCATATGTATAAAGAAATTTACCATTTGAAGTTATTTTCTCCTTGGCAGTCAAGAAAGGTCACTGATTTCATAAGTTAACAACTCAATCAGTTTGGATGAATTAGCACTTTACTATAGCTAGGTGTATTCACTTGTGATTTCCACTCTTATTACAAAATGGTTTACAAAATATTGGAAAATACTACAGTAATGCAAACTTGGAATACAGTATGACAAAGCCTGATACTGATTCTTTCCTTGCTTTTCTTTTTAGAAATAAACAAAGCCCTCCCCATGTAAATAGAAGTTAAAACATGGTGTATAGCGTAAAATCCTCGAAAAATTTCTGAATTTCTTTGGACTTGGAGAGGTATGGAAGGATTTCCACAATTTTTATCACTGAAGCTCTCTCTTCCTAATTTTTTATTGTGTGCCCCATTTCACTTAATGAAGGGGGGCTTCCCTGGTAGCACAGATGGTAAAGAATTTGCCTGCAATGCAGGAAGCCTGGGTTCGATTCCTGGGTCAGGAGAAGGGAATGGCTACCCATTCCAGTATTCTTGCTTGGAAAACTCCATGGACAGAAAAGCGTGCCTGGCTACAGTGAATGAGGTTGCAGAGTTACACTCGATTGAGCTATTAACACTTTCACTTTTTCACTTAATGAAAGATAACATTTTTCCTATATTACTTGTCCCAGGGACTGAATGGTACATAAATTTTTATATTTAAAATATAATATTTTGCAAAAGTAAAAAAAATTATTATAACATATAAGTGACAAATGGGGATAAATTTAAGCAGGGCTATTTTAAAGATGGCTCAATTTAAGTAATAAATAAAAGTAGTCACAATAAAAGCAATCTTATTTTGGATGGTGCTATAAGTTTTACACAGTGTCTCAATTAGCAAAGAACTCCTATCAGACACAATTTTAAATAGTTTGAAGTAAAACGTAAGCAGGTTTAATTCAACTGATACCTGTACTCTCTTACAAAAGGCAGAACAAGATCAAAACCAAAATCAAAAAGAAGCAAGAAGTTAGTGAAAAATAGTACAAAGAGGATCATAAAATATTCTTTGAAATCTATTAATTATTTTCTAAAATTTTAGTGAATAATTAATATGTCAATAACATGGGGATTTAGTTTTAAATTTCATAATCAATAGACTAAGTGCTGAAAATAGCCTCTAATTTTCTGTTCTTGTAACTGGTTCCACTAACAAAATATCTCAACAAAATTTACATATTTACACCTAAAGATAAAGTAACAAAATGAAAGGATTTAACTTTCACAAGGATGTACATAATAAAAGTTTAGATTATAAAAAGTAGAGAAGGATGAATGATAGATCAGTCAGTAAAAAGTTAAGAGTATTTGAACTTAATCTTATGGTGGCAATTACTGTAATTCCCATATGCATACTGATGTCACAGTCAGAAATGGAATTGTCTGTACAGCACAAATCTGAGCTAATCTCAGCATTGAATATATTATACTTTGCTCTTTACCTTCTTAGTATAATTAAAGGCAATTAAAAACATTTTTTAATTTCATGAAATAAACCTAGATTTATCAAGCACAAAAATTGCTGCCTTGGGCTCTGGGTAGTATATTCAGACACATCTCATCTAGTGACAGACAAATTAGCAAAAACTGAAGTTCAGCAATTAAACTTCATAGGAAAAAATTATTTTCAGGGTGGGTTATTACTCAGTGACATGTGGTTTAGAGGCTTCCTTGATGGTTCAGAGGATAAAGAGTCCACCTGCAATGCAGGAGACACAGGTTGGGAAGATCCCCTGGTGTAGGGAATGGCAACCTACTCAAGCTTTCTTGTCTGGAAAAGTCCATGGACAGAGGAGCCTGGCAGATTACAGTCAATGGAGTTGCAAAGTCGGACACAACTGAGCATATGGTACATGTGTAGTTTGACTACTTCTAGAGATGTTCTCTTACTATTTATACCTATAAAAGTCTGTAAATAAGCTATGTATTGTTTTCTTTAATTCTAATAAGATATAACTTCATATGCCAAATAGATGAACTGAATTTAGCCCTAGCCCAAAATCCAGTTTTCTTAGCAGGTGTCTAGATCTTCTTCTTACATATCTTATGTATTTCAACTCAAGTATAAATTGAAAATGAGAAGACTCCAAATCTTTTCCCATAAGTAGAGATTTGGAGAAAACAACTAAACCAGCTACTAGGAAAAATATATTATCTTGGGTTCATTGACATTTTCTTACATGATTTATTGAAATTATGGTTATTAGGCTAAATGTAAAGTATGCTATACTGACTCTTTTCAGAAATCAAGGTAAATGGGAATATTCAGATTTTTACATTTTCACTCATTTTTTTCTCTTTGATATAGATTTTATTTATTTATTTTTTTTACTTTATTCTACTTTACAATACTGTATTGGTTTTGCCATACATCGACATGAATCCACCACAGGTGTACACGAGCTCCCAATCCTGAATCTCCCTCCCACCTCCGATGCTTGGGGCTGGTTCACTCATATTTTTGAATGGTTTGACTAGATGGAAAGATTCAGCACTAGAGAAAACTCACCTGTTCATATAGACTGTGCAAAAGCCATGTACTAACAAATACGTAGCTTATGTTTATTTCACTTATACACCACCCTTATGGCAGAAAGTGAAGAGGAACTAAAAAGCCTCTTGATGAAAGTGAAAGAGGAGAGTGAAAAAGTTGGCTTAAAGCTCAACGTTCAGAAAACGAAGATCATGGCATCTGGTCCCATCACTTCATGGGAAATAGATTGGGAAAAAGTGGAAACAGTGTCAGACTTTATTTTGTAGGGCTCCAAAATCACTGCAAATGGTGATTGCAGCCATGAAATTAAAAGATGCTTACTCCTTGGAAGGAAAGTTATGACCAACTCAAATAGCATATTAAAAAGCAGAGACATTACTTTGCCAACCAAGGTCCGTCTAGTCAAGCCTATGGTTTTTCCAGTAGTCATGTATGGATATGAGAGTTGGACTATGAAGAAAGCTGAGTGCTGAAGAATTGATGCTTTTGAACTGTGGTGCTGGAGAACACTCTTGAGAGTCCTTTGGACTGCAAGGAGATCCAACCAATCCATTATAAAGGAGATCAGTCCTAGGTGTTCATTGGAAGGATTGATGCGGAGGCTGAAACTCCAATACTTTGGCCACCTCATGCTAAGAGTTGACTCATTGGAAAAGACTCTGATGCTGGGAGGGATTAGGGGCAGGAGGAGAAGGGGATGACAGAGGATGAGATGGCTGGATGGCATCACCGACTCGATGGACGTGAGTTTGAGTGAAGTCTGGGAGTTGGTGATGGACAGGGAGGGCTGGCGTACTGCGATTCACGGGGTCGCAAAGAGTCAGACGACTGAGCAACAGAAGTGAAATAAACTGAACTGAACAGATACACATTTTAAATGATTCTTCTTAGGCCAGCATTGTTGACACAATAGCAAAAAAAGAAAATCTTTATTATGTGGTCATATGGGGATAAAAGAGCTAGTATAAATTTAAAATGTTGTCCACCTTCTCTGGAATCTACCATTTTGAGTGCTGACAAAGACAATTTCAGCTTTGTAAGGTGGCACATGGTGCTTAAGTTATATGCTATCAATAAGTAATTAGCAATCCTCTCAAAAGAGCTCACTGATTATTTTATACTGGATATTGATTTGGGTATTGTTTCTTTCTGAAAGCTCTAGAGGAGAATCAATTTCCTTGACTTTTCCCTTTGAGCAGCTGCTGGCATTCCCTGGCTTATGGTCCCTTTTCCTTATCTTTGAAGCAAGTAATGATGGGTCAAATCCTTCTCACATTGCATCTCTCTAATCTGTCTTCCATTATTGCTTTTCTTTGACCCAGCTGTGGAAAGTTCTCTGCTTTTAAGGACTCTTGTGATTAGATTGGGCTCATCCAGATTATCCAGGGTAACCTCTCCATGTAGAGGTCTTATTCACATGAGCAAAGTCACTTTTGCTCTGTAAGGTAACACATTCATGGGCTCCAGGGATTAGGGTGTGGACATCTTTGAGAGGTTTTTTTCTTCTTATAATGCCTTTTATATAAAATTTGTAGAAAAAGTAAAACGTAGAGACAGAAACAGAGACAGGATTAGATGGTTGGCTGTCATCACTGACTCGATGGACATGTTTGTTTGAGCAAGCTCTGGGACTTGGTGATAGACAGGGAAGCCTGGCCTACTGCAATCCATGGGGTCTCAAAGAATCGGACATGACTGAGAGACTGAAATGAACTGAACTGAGAGACAAAAACTACATCAGTGTTTGCCTGTGTCAGGGAGACAGAGCAAGTTTCACTAAAAACAGACACGAGAGATTGTCTTCGAGCAAGGGAAGTTATCTAAAACTGAAGCATGATGATACTTGCACAGTTCTAAATACGAAAAATCATCAGGCTGCATACTTTCAGTGGGTGAATTTTTAGGACTGTAAATTTTAGTTCAATAAAGCTGTTAAGTATTTTAAAAAGTAGTATAACAAAGCAAAGGAAAACAGTGTATTAGTTTATTTAAGTAGTTAATATGATTAAAATAAGCATTTTGTGGAGGCCTTATTGGGGATTTTGAGCCCATATGAATTTCTATTTTCCCCCAGTCACTCGAACAGTATTTTGGCTTCTGTCAATAAACATTGTATTTACATTTAATATCTCAGCTGCTGATCTCAAACATATTCTTAACATTATATCACCTTATGGGAATACAAAATGTTATTGTGCACAGTGTGAACTTCTGAACTCAAAGAAAAGGCAAAACAAAGGCCTTTCTTTGAATACCTTCCTTGGATAAATTATGAACATGTAGACAGAAACGCTGGGATTACATTTCCAACTGCTTCATCTTACCACACACATAAAACTGTGATTATTATTAAGAGTCACAAAAAAGTCTGTCAATTAATTTTTTCTGCATAAATTATATGGAAAAAAATTTTTTTAACAGTTTTGGGCAAGCAGTAACCCAGAACTCCGAAAATTGTGTCTTTCCTAAGTAAGCAAATTGTTATTGATGGCCTTAGTAATTCAAAGGACTAGATAGTTGACATACAAAATATATTTACTCTAGAGGTACTCAGGAAGGTTCTTTTATCCCAGTGAGGAATACAGGGACATATTTTTCCCCTTTGTTAAGGATGACTCACTCATTTATTCTGATGAGCCTTAAGGTTTTGAATGAGTCAACTGGCTGAATTGTGTAAAATTGTGGGTGCTTCCACAGGAAGTCTGAGGCTGACATATTTAGCTGTGGATGTTAATGCCTCACTGTGGATGTTCCCATGATCACATCCTTTCTGCTTTTACTTTGTGCCTCAAGGTCTCCTAGAACTGGAGGTGTAATGTTTATATATCGCTTTGAGATGAAAAGCATATCCAAAGAGAAGATAATACTGTATCACAGAAGCATCTGCCTGAGGCTTACCAAACAATGTGGACAAGACTGAGGGAAGGCCCTAAATGTTTATGCCAACATCATCTCACCTTGAAGTAGGAGCTGATAAGAATCCACATGCCTAATCCCCTAAACACTTCCTTCAATTAATTAGGAAAGCTTGACAGTTGAGCTAATTTATTTCCTTTTACTGTTTCTTTACTCTGTATTTTTCTATAAGCCTTCCCAGTTGGCACAGGGGTCAAGAATCTGCCTACTATTGTAGGAGACAGGATATGAGGTTCCATCCTTGGATCAGGAAGATCCCTTGGAGTAGGAAATAGCAACCCACTTCAGTATTCTGCCCATGGACAGAGGAGTCTGGCAGGCTACATGGGGTCACAAAGAGTTGGAGGCAACTGAGCACATATATAGACGAATATGCATTTTTACTGTGTTGGATTTTTCAAAAATCCTTTAACATTATTGGTTAACATTCCAGTTCATTTTAATCTGAAAGCCCTGATACCTTTTCCTTCATATCGATTATGTTCACAAAAAACTATCAGGAGCTAAATGGATAATTCCCTAAGAAATGCAATTTTAGTGATATATTTCAACATTTATATTGCACTAGTTTTTTGTCAAGTACATGTCGAGGCAGAAAATTTTTCTCTTCTGTTGGGCTTCCCAGGTGGTTCAGTGGTAAAGAATTTGCCTGCTAATGAGGAGACGTGGGTTTGATTCCTAGGTGGGGAAGATCCCCTGGAGTAGGAAATGGCAGCTCACTCCAGTATTCTTGCTGGAGAAATTCCATGGACAGAGGAGCCTGGCAGGTTACAGTCTATGGGGTTCCAAAGAGTCAGACATGACTGAGCACACACACGCCATCTGTAACTATAAAAGATTAAAGATATATTCACTTAGAATCAAGATGCAGTAATGCTTGAATCATGAATACAGTTACGGATCCTTCATGTTACTAGGCTTTGTTGGACTGCCTCATTAATAGATTTTTGACTTTTAAAGTTAACTTACTAAAGCAATTTTTATCCTTTGAAAAACAGACACTGAGTTTAATGGTGGGTTAGAGCCACTTCTGTTTCCAAAATGACTTTGGTGTTCCACATAAGGGGAATCAGACAGAATGTACGTTCTTTTAACTGCAGGGATGCTATTAAAATATACCATGGCAGCATCAAGATATTACTCTCAACCTGTTTCTCAGAGTTTTTCTATTCACAGTCCAGCATTTGAAATAATTCCACACAGATGCTCTGGTCTTCAGAAAAAACAAGCCTACATAGTGGAGAGTTTTTTTTCTTGAGAAGTTACTGAGATCAAGAGAGACTGAGAGGACTCTTTGTTTTCTTTCTCTCATTGTTTCCATTTGTTAGAGATTATGTCTCCTCACAGTTTACCAGCTGAGTTCCAGTGTTTCCCTTTGCAGAAATATTTATTTAAAAAACCCTGAGCTATTATTTATGTATGATATTGCATCTTGAAAACCTGAATAAGAAGATGTCATAATGGAAAAGAATCTGAAAAATAATATATATATATAACACTAAATCACTTTGCTGTACACCTGAAATACTTTTAATCCACTATACATCAATTAAAAAAATAAGCGAAAAAAAGAAGGAATAAGTGAAGGTAAAAATTTTTTTAAAAGATGTGGCAAAAAAGGATAATAGGAGTCCAGAAACCTGGGTTCACATTTGGTTTCCACTGAAAGAAATTGTGTGATTCAGAGAAGATCCTCATATACTTAGTATAAATTAATGGAATTGACTAAATTCCAATGATGCTAAGCTCTAAAACTCTATTCCAGACCTAAAAGGTTAATCATGAATCAATAATCAAATGTGTTGAAAAGTCATCCTTGAAATTTAGAAATGGAATTTCAAGTTACAGGACTGTTCTTGGAAACACAGGTATAGTGGATGGTTGAAGTAAGGGAGAAACAAGGAGAGGACATGTACAATTTTCTCACAGGTAAAACGTGATAGAAATGTGCTTAATTCTTGCATTTCCCACATCTAAACTTTTTGATCAGTTAAAAAAAAAAAAACTATGGTCAAAAAGGGCATGTAGCTCATTAAATTAAAGAGAGAAACGGGAAAAAAATGAATTCTAAAAATGGGGCAAAAACTTGAACTCACTTTTCCCTTGCTCCATCAACCCCAGTGATGCACACCGAACATTTTAAAAATTTTAATTAGAAGTAAATAGTCGTATTTGTTAGGCAGATATCTGAGGAAGATTTCATGGAGCAATCTCGGCAGACAAAAGCCTAAAGGACTTTGCTAGTATTTTATCCTAATCAGTCTTAATGGCCTCTTAGCCTTCTCTCAATGGCCTTAGTTCAAAAGCCAAATATCTANTATTTGTTAGGCAGATATCTGAGGAAGATTTCATGGAGCAATCTCGGCAGACAAAAGCCTAAAGGACTTTGCTAGTATTTTATCCTAATCAGTCTTAATGGCCTCTTAGCCTTCTCTCAATGGCCTTAGTTCAAAAGCCAAATATCTAAGTGGCAAAACCATTCCACTGGGAATTTCACTAAGGAATTAGTGAAATCATCATTGGATAAAAACTAAAGGAAAAAAAAATTTTTTTAAAGGAGCTGTTTTAGGCCAGTGGCTTTGAAATGAATATTTGTCCTTGCTAGTGGTTGTCTTGGTAGTCATTGCCAGATCCCATACCTGGCACAGTGTTTGGGGCACGGGGAAGACCTAGGAAATGTTTGACTGATGAATCATTAGACTAAATAGACTTTATTTGGGTCAACTCACTCCCTGCTTTGTGGGCAAGTAATGTAAAGGACAAACAGGGGTTTGGGGAATAGTTTATTGAATCTCTTGCTATATATCTTTTTCCATCCTCTCAAGTAGCTCTGATGCAAATATTGCTTTCTGCACCTTCCCTGACCATACATTCCTGGAATCTCTGCATCACCAGTATTACTAAGGGGATAAAACATCTAAAATAATAAGTCCTCTGACCAGAATCTCTCTTATCCAACCCACAACTTGAGCTACATAATCAAACCTCAAAGTCCATGGTATTTTAAAATTTAGGGTTGCTGGTGCTGAATATTTTGCAACTTTCCCCCTCTTTCTCACACTTAAAAAATCATATGCACAGGTACAAATAAATATTCCATAGATACTTGTTGGATAATTGCTTTTACAGTACATACTGGAAGCTGCCAGAGGAAAGATTTTATAAAATTTGGTTGACCTCCACAAACTCTGAGTATTTTGTGATCCAAACTTTTCCCTTGTGCCATATCAGATAAAGTTTGATGAGTTTATCGACAGAAGGAAGAGCTGCTTGTCAAAAACAAAAATAGAGAGCAGAGAGAAAGAGGTGGAGTTTCCTTACTGAAATCAGACGTCAACATGCTGTGTTCATTATGAACCCTCACATTCAACAAAGTTGAGAATGCCAGGGTACTGGAGCAAGCAGAGTTTTATTGAAGATCAAAGCAAAACAACCTGCTTTAACAGACTTTGTGTTCTGTCTTTTCATTTCCTGTAGGTGGTGAGCTCCTGAATTGTGCTAAATATCAAAGTCTCTGATTAGAGGTAATTGGTTTCCTTCCTGACACTGAAAATGTCAAAAAGTAGACTGCCTCTGGATGGTCCTAACTTTGAAGCTTACTTGTGAGGATTCCAATTAGTTCTAAGGTGGTAAGAATTAGAATATATTTTGTTTTACAGATTCTTTGAAGTTTCTTGCTGGAGCTTATTTTTCAATATCCTCAGTCATTTGTTTTATATTTATAAGCAAATTGGTTTCCTCACTTCTAATTCTATCTTACCAATTTTTAATTAATTATAGTTACCAGTTACAATTAACAAGAAAATTGTACCTGAGTCAGTTATATTTTATGGAAAACTTTATTTCATAATTCTGTGGTCTCCTGGCTGAATTGAAAGTTTTTAATTGGGCATAAAATGTTTTTTATGCTGAAGAAGTTTAAAAAGAAGTGGAAGTGTGTATGAAGAAGCTACTGATACTTTTTTTATTTTCAGACGGAATGATCATGTTTATATAATTTTTATCCTGTACAATTTCAAGGATAAAATTCTTAGGATTGATAGGGAGTTGGGAATAGTGGATAAAACTTAACAATTATTTGGAATTTAATTAAGTCAGGCTTTCTCTGGTGGCTCAGATGGTAAAGAATCTGCCTGCAATGTAGGGAACTTGGGTTTGGTTCCTGGGTCTGGAAGATCCTCTGGAGAAGGAAATGGCAACCCACTCTAGTATTCTTGCCTGTGAAGTCCCATAGATAGAGGAGCCTGCAGAGCTACAGTCCATGGGTCATAAAAGAGTCAGACACAACTGAGTGCACTTTCACAGATAAGTATAAAACCAGTGATTAATATTATTATTATTAGCATGCAAGATGGTGCCTGAATAGAGGGGGTAATCATCAGATAGGGTTTGTATAAAGAACTATAAGCTCAGTGTCATAGAACTGATAGGAAATTTACCTTAAAAACCTTCTAGTCCAATTTCTGAGCTTTACATGTGAGAAAATTCAGTTTCACGGGAAGAAACCATTTCAGGTTAAACAATCATTATGGCTTAGTTTAGGCAGCATTCCATATTTTCTAACTCACTACATTTATTCCTTGTTTTTTCTGGAGATACCAATTAAAAACGGAGAACAAAATGGCAACCCAGTCCAGTATTCTTGCCTGGAGAATCCCACAGACAGAGGAATCCATGAGGTGGCAAAGAGTCAGACATGACTGAGTGACTAACACACACACACACCAACTAAAAAATTAAAGTGAATATGTTGTGCTATCCATATAATCATTAATTTAAATAGAAACAAGGTAAATCTTGATCTGCAAAGTTATTCCTGAACATACTTTGAATACTGTTGTGAATTGTGTAGACCATATTTAATTATTTTTTGCTTACTCAATACTTGTTTCTGTTTCACAAGCCTAATTATGACAGTATAAAAAATAGTAAAGTTGCAGGATATAAAATCAACACTCAGAAATCCCTTGCATTCCTATACACTAATAATGAGAAAGTAGAAAAAGAAATTAAGGAGACAATTCCATTCACCATCGCAACAAAAAGAATAAAATACTTAGGAATACACCTACCTAAAGAAACTAAAGACCTNATTCATGTCGATGTATGGCAAAGCCAATAGAGTATTGTAAAGTAAAATAAAGTATAAAAAATTAAAAAATTAAAAAAATTAAAAATAGAAAAAGAAATAAAGAACATCCATCATCACAGTACAGTTTCCATCATCACAGTACACAATTTGCAGTTTTTACTCCTAGTACTTTCATGCTTACATATTTTCTGAAGTTGTAATGATGAGATAATATGACCTTTATTGTTTTATTTAATTAACATTATTTCATGACATTTTCATGTTATTACATAATGTTCATAATGACTACTTCAGCAACTACATAATGTTTCATTGACTTGCTTTGATATTTATTCAGCCATTTCCCTCTTATTAAACAATTAAGTCACTTCCAATATTACTATAAATAACACTGCAGTGATTTCTTCATTTACATTACCTTTATATATTGCTTTTCTTTGAACTATTTTCCAGTGGGTAAATGATCAGTTATGGCATTTTAACTGGATATGAGTGTTTAGATATCTGCAAGGCTTATAGCAAATTTTCCTAAATAGTTTCCCCAAAAGATTACATCGTATAACCAAAGAATATAGTCATCTAGGCTGTTGATTAAATAGTGCAGCCCCACCTTTACCCAAGGTAGACCATGGAAACGACAGAGAAGCGACAGTGAAGACTGGCTGGGTATGCAGACAGGTGTCTAGAAGTCTGCGTGGATAATGTACATGACAGTTTCTAAAAATGATGCCCAGTAGTTTTCCTGAAATGTCCAAAATTGTAATTTCTGAATTAGTGCCTTCTTAGGAAGCTAGTTTTAATAAAAACCCAATAGAGTATTGTAAAGTCAAATTAAAAAAAAAAAAAAAGAAGAAGCAGGGAAAACACTAGGAATAGATTCTTTCCTCAAGCCTCTAGAAGAAATACTACTCTGTCAACATCTTGCATTTAGGCTGGTAAGATTCATTTCAAAGCTCTGATCTCCAAAAATGTAAGATAATAAATAGGTGTTGTTTAAAAAATATATATATATATATTTCTAGATCCAAGAAAGGTAAAGAATTAGCTAACTCATCTGAAGCATCTAGTTTACATTATTAACTTCCATTACCAATTCTGTACACTTAGAAAAATAGACTTAATGCTTCAAATAAGCACTAAGTAAATCCTAAAGGAAATCAACCCTAAATCTTCATTGGAAGGACTGGTGCTGAAGCTGAAGCTATAATACTTTGGCCACCTGATGTGAAGAGCTGACTCACTGGAGAAGGCTCTGATGTTGAGAAAGATTGAAGACAAAAGGAGAAGAGGGCAGCCAAGGATGAGATGGCAAGATAGTGTCACCAACTCAATGGACCTGAATTTGAGCAAACTTGGGGAGATAGTGAAAGACAGGGGAGCCTGGTGTGCTACAATCCATGGGGTTGCAAAGAGTAAGACATGACTTAGTGACTCAACAACAACAAAGAACTAAGAAGTACATGAAATCCTTGCCTGTTGAGTGAAAGAAAAATGGAAAACTAGACTTAATTCTCTCATCCATCATAAACTGTGTTCCCTACACACACATTCCACTCTTCCCCCAACTCTCTCTCTCTCTCTCTCTCACACACACACACAAACACTAACTAAACACATACTAGTCAACTGAAAAGGCCATGTGTTTTAAATTTCACAGGTTCTTTAGGACTCAGACCCTGAACTCACAGAGCTGTGGTGATTGGCTTGCCATTACTACAGAGCATTTCTTTTCCTGATATATGGAGCTACTCAGCTACCATTTGCTTCCCAGGTTGCGCTAGTGGTGAAGAACCTACTTCCCAATGCAGGAGATATAAGAGGCAGAGATTTGCTCCCTGAGTCGGGAAGATCCCCTGGAGGAGGGCACAGCAACCCGCTCTAGTATTGTTGCCTAGAGAATCCCGTGAACGGAGAGGCCTGATTGGCTACAATCCACAGGGTCACAAAGAGTCAGACACAATTGAGTGTCTGAACACATATGGTGCCGGTGGTGGTTTAGTTGCTAAGTCGTGTCCAAGAGGACCCTGGAAGGCTACAGTCCATGGGATTCTCCAGGCAAGAATACTGGAATGGGTAGGCATTTTCTTCTCCACTGAACACATATAGCTCCCATTTATTGAAAAGCTACTATCTCCCTGCCATTTTCTTGGATTCTTTTTGTTCAGGATCTTATCTAATTCTCACAGCAGCACTATACAGTACCCTATATTTCTCCCTGTTACATGTGTGGAAGTCAAGGTTCAGAATCTTTAAGTAATTTGCATGAAAGCACAAGTTCTGAGTTATGAGCAGGCAGAGCAAGATTCACCCTCCTCTGATCGATGCTGTCCTATGAGGTACCTCTCGGTGCAGCACAGACAGAGTGAGGGGGCATTTCTGCTTTTATATGTTAATATTTCTGGGATATTTTGATTCTCTTAAGATTTTTCTATTCATACAATGTGAAAAAAATCTCTCAGTTACTTCTTTTTCTCATAACGTCTGTCGTACTGGTCATTTACTCTGCTATTAAATGTGTGTCCAGAAGAATATAAATGGGAACCACAATAGCAGCCCCAAATGAACTCTGTAATGTTTTATGAAATGTTAAAATATTTTGCACTCAATCTTCATGACTAAAGTCACAACAGATGTTTCAAATTAGCAGTTGTGTTGCTGGTGAAATCTCAACAATATCAATTCAGATTGCACAACCACACTTGATTTATCTCTTTAGATTAAGGTCCCATAAAAACTAAAGATGAAGTCTCATGACTGACAAGTCTCTAAATTTAATTTCTAAAAGGCAATTGAATCTAATAAAGTGTTACAGTCAGAGACATTTTGAAGAAGGAAAAGAACATAACAGGAATATACCTGTGTCATAACACTGCTATCTTATTAATGATTCTTCTCTTCAAGTAGTTAAACTGATCTCTCAGCAAATAAGTTAAAATTACTCACAAGAATTTAAATATGTACTGCACTGTTAGTTGAAATGATCTCAGTACAGAGTTGGAAAAAAAAAATCATTCTTTTTAATGTTTTGAAAATTTCACCCCAAGAGGGATTAGATGAATTCTAAGTTTTTTAAGTTTGTATAAGAATTCTATTACAAATTTAAACTCAAGAGGAAAACACTCTAAATGTATGATTAATATATTTTTAGTGAGTATTTGGGATAAAAATCTCATACTTGGAAATGCCAAAGAAAACTTTCTGGATTATAGGTGGAAAGATACTGGCCATAAGTATAACTAGAACTTTTAACTATGACAAAAGTAATTTTGCTACATATNAAACACTCTAAATGTATGATTAATATATTTTTAGTGAGTATTTGGGATAAAAATCTCATACTTGGAAATGCCAAAGAAAACTTTCTGGATTATAGGTGGAAAGATACTGGCCATAAGTATAACTAGAACTTTTAACTATGACAAAAGTAATTTTGCTACATATTCTGCCTGTCTTTACTTAGGTAGTTAAGGTTAGAAACACAGTTATATAACAAGTTAAGTCCTGGGAAAGGGGAAAAAAAATAATGATTCCATGTAGATACAGCCCTCAAAATTTGCTTGTAAATGATTTTGCTTTTGAACATAATTTCTCATAGAAAATATTTCAAATTATAGCCTCTCTCTACCTGAAACGCACTGAATGTATAATTAAGTTGAACTGTGGTTATATTCGAGACAGAGTTCTGAGTTCAGGGAGCAAGGAGTCAGAGAACACACTGAATTCTTTCCTTTAGGACTGGATATGAATAAAATATTGTCATAGGCAATATATATACAGGAACCTTTTCACTTTACATTCTTTCCTCTCACCTGAATGCTGCCTGCTGCTCAGTTTTGGGGGTGTGCCATACTCATTTCCTGTTTTAAACTATGTTTCTTGGCATACTACCCAGAACCAGCCTATCTCCCAAAGGACTCCATGCCTCAAAATCATCTCCCTCCACTCTTATCCCTACTATGTCCCTTCCATGGGGAACGTACTCAATAATTACTCACTGAAGCAATGAATGAAATAAGAAATACAAAAAGTAAAACAGAAAAGATGTGGATTTGATTTTTATGGCCTCTTCACTTTTCCTATATTTGCGCACTTATTTGTTTTCCAGGTTTCATCTGGTTGTTGTTCAGCACAATGACTCCTTTGGAGGTGAGAGCTTGAGTTCCAACAAATGTGGTAAGGGTAGGGTGGAAGACAGCAGGGCAGATGTTTAATGTAGATTTTTAGATTCAGTGTTGATGGAAGGCTCACCTTAATTTTAAATGATGAGGCTATTTCAAATAGTGAGGCTACAAAGCTCAAGAGACCATTGTGACTCAGGATGATACAAAGTAAACACACAGTGGTTGTGTGGTATAGAGATTTCAGACTTGATACACCCATGTTCCAAGCAGTGACGGGATCATAAAGCCACATTTCTGTCCTGTCCAACACAGAGAGGCAGGATGGAACAATGCAGCTACAGTGCCTCTGCTTTGCAACAGTGGTTCATAGCCAACGATGCTAGATGCTCAGTGCGGCTCCCATGGTAACTCATGGGCGAGGTGCCTCCTTAGGCCCTTCCTGTGCTGCATACCTATCTCATTACTAAGCTGCTTCTCGTTGAACTCCCATGCACATGCTCTTGTATGGTCAAAAGGAGACTTCCTCTGTTCAGAACTCATTCAAGGCCTGATGTGCGCACATGGCAGGCTGCTGGCCAAAATGTGCCCACTAAGCCCCTAAAGAATGAATCATGAATCTGGGTGACTAGAGAGACAAATGTTTACCATGGAATGGTAACAAAAAGTCTGGGCTTTTTGCCATTTAGGAAGGGAAAAAAAAAACAAAACATATAAACTTTCTTATCCTTTCCTGGATAGGTCTAAGAAGGTACAGTGTGCTTAATTCAGTCTTTAGACAGCACATATATTGACAAAAAAATGAGACTTTTAAAATAAATTCATAATGATATATATATATAACTTTATATTTTATATATATACATATATATAACATTTTATTTTTTGTGATGACTGATTTGCTTTACTATAAAATAGCAGAGGATGTTATTATTACAATTTCTTTCCTATTCTATTTCTTCATTGTGTAAGGCTATAGCGCAAGCAGGCTATGCTATTTCTCACTGAACAGAAAGAAATAAGACAGAATAAGGTAATGTTTTTTTTTTTTAAACTTTATTTTACTTTACAATACTGTATTGGTTTTGGCATACATTGACATGAATCCGCCACAGGTGTACATGAGCTCCGAAACATGAATCCCCCTCCCACTTCCCACCCCACATCATCCCTCCAAATCATCCCCGTGCACTAGCCCCAAGCATCCTGAATGGCATTGGAACATGTATACTATCATGTAAGAAACGAATTGCCAGTCTATGTTCGATGCAGGATGCAGAATAAGGTAATGTTTATAACTATAGGCTTTGTAGTCAGGCAGAATGGGTTTAAGGGCTTCCCAAGTGGCTCAGTAAAGGATCCGTCTGCCAAGCAGGAGATGCAGGTTTGATCCCTGGGTCAGGAAGATCCCCTGGAGGGGGAAATAGAAACCTATTGCAGTATTCTTGCTTGGGAAATTCCAGGGACAGAGGAGCCTGGCAGGCTACAGTCCATGGGATCGCAAAGAGTTGGACATGACTTAGTGATGAAACAGTAGCAGGAGAGTGGATTTCAATTCCAGCTCTGCCACTTCTGTGTTAACCATTTAGAACAGTGTCTGAAACAAATTATGTGCTCAATAAATGTTATTTGAAGATTATTTGCCTACTGATATTATTCCTAAAATTAGTGTTAGGAAAATTTTCCACCAAAAGCATTATGGCCAAAGAGCCAAAAATAAACACCAGTAGCAGCATTATGCCCCACTAGACTAAATTTGCTAATTCCTCTAAGGAAAGCTACTTGAGTAGAAGAACTTTAAGTTAATTATTTGTTGTTTACTGTTGTTTACTTTTCCTTTTCTGTGTTTTATCAGTCTTTATTCACTGTGCCCGATAAATAAATTAGTCCAGAAATAGAGATAGAACAAAAAAGAGATCTAAGACAATGGACTATCTAGTATATTAACATAGTCTATTCCAGAGGGATAAAGTTAAGAAAAACAGTTTATAGCATATTTATAAATAATTTATTATTGATATTTGATGGTACATACATACATATATCTGGGCTCAGTCTTTGGGACTGGAATGTGTAATCCAAATGTGCTCATCTTTCCATTTGGCCAGCAGAATATTTCTCCTTCAACTGCAGTTTGCTTCTCTTTGGCTGTCTGGCAAACTGACAAAACTGTTTGATGATCCCATGTTCAACACACAGAGACTTTACAGTTTATCCAATATCTTCATTCAAATATTCAGGGAGAAGCTGAGAACATCAAACTATTTTCAGTTATTCTGGAAATGCATCAGGAAGTTTCCTACTGTGAACCAGAGTGGAAGTGATTTATTAAATGAGAAAGTAACCCATTGATCAATGGAAAGTTGACAGCTAGTAAAAAAAATCTTGCAGTTGGGACTCATCTCTCCATGCAAAAGATTTCTGAAAAAGAAGCCAGGGGAATTGAGGTGATTTGGACTACTTGTAACATGAAGTTCTGACACTCTTTCTGTAAGACTATTAATAAGAAATGTAGTTTTCCAACTTTAATGCTGAGTGATGAAGAAAAGAAAAGATGTAGAACTTTAGAAACTTACTTTACAAGAGAATTATTTCAGATACTCTAAAAATATCTATAGAACCTCCTGTAAAATATTTTTGTAAGGCTCCCTTCAAAGAGAACTTCTCTTTGCAATCCAAATCTCAAGTTAAATTACAATGTGAGCTAGAGAACAGAAAGGTAGGAAAGGAAGGCTGGGAGTTGGCTCTATCAAAAACACTCTTAATAACATACCTGTATGCTCTAATAACTACTTTACATTTTAGAGGACTTTTCCTATTATTGATAGAATTAATCATGCTTTGAATGGAAACATCAGCAAGATGGCAGAAAAGGAAGCCTCAAACCCTCCTCTCACCATTGAGATATCAGTTCAAGAATGATACACAGACCAATTCCCTTTGTGAGAAATCCAGACACCAATTAAGAGGCTACTTCACCTCCAGACAAGCCTGAAGTCAGCTACTTCAAAGCTGGTAGGAAAATTCATAGCACTCACTACCAGAATCCTTCCCATCAGCACAATGCAGCACACACAGCAGCATGATTCAAAGGAAATTCCCAATTCCCAGTATCTCTGGGGTTGGGGGAACAAAGACAGAATATCCAATAACATTTTGACTTTGGGGGGGGGGAGCTAACAGTTATTGATTTCTTTCTTGCTTGAATATAAACACTGTATGAAAGGACACCAGACTGTGGGAGAGGGGGTGGTGGTGATAAGGACAAAGATAAATATTTGAACTAGAATTTCCACTCCCCCATCTCGAAATAGAGCGACATCAGAGTACTCAAGTATAAGAAGCAAACAATGACTACCCCCCACTACCACCCCACCCCTGTTCCTGGCATCTCCCCGGAGAGCAGAGTTGAATCATGTGTTCAATGTTTGGCTTCTTTTGGGGGGTGGTGGGTGTGCCAGCGGATTGAATTTCCACCTCATTTGACTTGGAGTGCTGATGGGACCTGAGATATTCTAGATGCCTGGGGGGAGGGGTGTGTGGTTCTTTGAGAACAGAAAAGAGTTGGGTGGTTTATGGCAGCTCCAGAAAACCTGCAGTACCACAAAGAGACAATAGAGGGAAAAAGAGATTGTGAACTCTTGAAGAAAGAGCCTTCAAAACATCTCTAATTGGACATTTATATTCACAAGCCCAGAGAAGACACATCTGCAGGAAAGGTTTAAGAGGCCCCAAGGATCTCTATTCAGGCTAGTGGGTGAAGGCCTTCCCAGCATGAAGCTAGTCCAAAAAGACAGGAAGAAGTAGATGCTTTTTGAATGTGCAGATTACAACACAAAGTAACCAATCACATGAAGAAACAGAAAAACATGGCCCAACCAAGGGAACAAAATAAATTTCCAGGTACTGACCTTAAAGAATTGAACATTATAAATTAACTGATAATTTAAGATAATCATCATAAAGATGCTAAATGAGCTCAGTAAAATCATGCTTGGGAAAAAATGGCAATAACCACAAAGAGATTATAAAAAAAAAAAGATTTCAAGTCAGAAATTGTCACAGGAAACAAAGGACATTACATAGTTATAAAAGGCAGTTCACCAAGGGGATAGCAATTACAAATATACACACATCCAACATCAGAGTACTCAAGCATAGGAAGCAAACAATGACAGAACTGAAGGTAAAAACAAACAGCAACAAAATAATAATAGGAGATTTCAATATCCCATTTTCAGTAATGAATAGAATAACCAGCTGGAGATCAATATGGAAAGGCAAAAAAACTTGAACAATGGTATGAATCAATTGAGCTAAAGGACATATACAAAACACCCCATCTAACAACAGCAGAATACTTATTCTTCTCCAAAAACATTATCCAAAGATAGATCACTTGTCAGGTCACAAAACAAGTCTTTACAAATTTAAAAAGCTTGAAATCATTCCAGGTATTTTTTCCAACCACAAGAGAATGTAACTGGAAATCAATAGAAGAAAAACTGGAAAATTCACAAATATGTGGTAATTAAATAGCACACTCCTGACCATTAGTGAGTTAAGGAAGCAATCAAAATAGAACTTTATCTTAAGACAACCAAAAATATAACATAATAGAACTTAAGAGATGCAGCAAAAGCAGTACTAAGAGGGAAGTCTGTGGTGGGAAATACCTGTATTTTAAAAAAGAGAATAACCCAAAGATACCTCAAGGAACAAGAAAAAGAAGAATAAACAAACTCCAAACTTAGTTGTCTAATTCCCCAGTGACTTGTGGTAAAAATTCTGCCTGCCAATGCAGGAAATTTAAAAGAGACACATTCAATCCCTGGGTCAGGAAGATTCCCAGGAGGAGGAAATGTCAACCTATTCCAGTATCCTTGCCTGGAAAATTCCATGGAAAGAGGAGACTGACGGGCCATGGTCCATGGGGTCACAAAGAGTCAGACATGACTGAGCACACACACAGAGTTGGAAGAAGGAAACAATAAAGATTCAAGAATAAGTAAATGAAATAGAAATTAGAAAAACAATAGGAGAAATAATCAAACTGAATTAGCTGTTTGCAAAGATCAATGAAATTGACAAATCATTAGATTAATTAAGAAAAAGAGAAAGAAGACTCAAAAAATAAAACCAGAAATGAGGGAAAAGACAATATAATTGATGAAATAGAAATTTAATATTAGATACTACTCTGAACAATTATATGCCAACAAATGGCATAAATTTGAAGAAATGGATTAATTTCTAGAAACATGCAACCTATCAAGAACAATTCATGAGGAAATAGAAAATCTGAACAGACATAATCTGAAAGGAAATTGAATTAGCAATAAAATGTCTCCAAACAATAAAAGTCCAGGACCAGATCTTCATTAGGGAAACCTACAAAACATTAGAGATAAATTAATGTCAATTATTCTCAAATTCTTCCAAATAATTGAGGAGAGAACACTTCCAAACCTATTTTAATAAGGACAGCATTACTCTGATACCAAAGCCAAAGACATTTCAAGAAAATTAAATTACAGACCAATATCCATGACCATAACAGGTATAAAAATCCTCAGTAAAATACTAGCAAACAAAGGATCATAAACCACTATCAAGTGAGACTCTTTTTCCTTGAGATGCAAGGATGGTTCAATATACAAAAATCAGTCACTGTGAGGAACCATATTAGCAGTGTGAAGGATAAAAATCACATGATCATGACAATACATCCAGAAAAGAAGTTTCACAAAATTCAACACTTTTCATCATAAATCACTCAACCAACTAGGAATAGAGGGGAATTACCTCTACATAATAGTGGAGGTGATGGAAATCCAGTTGAGCTATTTCAAATCTGAAAGATGATGCTGTGAAAGTACTGCACTCATTATGCCAGCACATTTGGAAAACTCAGCAGTGGCAAAAGGCTAGAAAAGGTCAGTTTTGATTCCAATCCTAAAGAAAGACAATGCCAAAGAATGCTCAAGCTACCGCACAACTGAACTCATCTCACATGCTAGTAAAGTAATGCTCAACATTCTCCAAGCCAGGCTTCAGCAATACGTGAACTG
>SJYV01033243.1:3816-22446 GCA_006410875.1 Neotragus pygmaeus
GTCGCTCAGTCGTGACCTACTCTTTGCGACCCCATGAATCGCAGCACGCCAGGCCTCCCTGTCCATCACCAACTCCCGGAGTTCACTCAGACTCACGTCCATCGAGTCAGTGATGCCATCCAGCCATCTCAGCCTCTGTCGTCCCCTTCTCCTCCTGCCCCCAATCCCTCCCAGCATCACAGTCTTTTCCAATGAGTTAACTCCTCTCATGAGGTAGCCAAAGTATTGGAGTTTCAGCTTCAGCATCAGTCCTTCCAATGAACACCAGGACTGACACAGGGAAGTCTCTTTGTATAAGGAAGTGAAAGATTTCTTAAACAAAACACTGAAAAACAAAACAATGGAGAAAAAGACTGATTAACTGGACCACATAAAAATCGATTATTTTTGTTTCCAGCATTAAGAAAATAAAAAGGTAAATTATATACTGGGAGAAGATACTTATAATAAACATAGAAACAGTTTTTTTATGATACAGTGTGTGTGGGGGTGTGTGTGTGTATGTGTGTGTGTGTGTGTGTGTGTGTATGTGAATCACACAAACCCAAAGAGAAGAGAAAAAAGATAATATAGAAAAATATGGCAAGAGATTTAAACTAAACTTCAGAACTGCCCAAATGGAACCCAACCTAATCAGTTAGTTATGAAAATTAAAAACATCCTGTTTTCTTGGGCTCCAAAATCACTGAGGATGGAGACTGAAGTCATGAAATTAAAAGAGACTTGCTTCTTGGTAAAACAAAGCTATGACTAACCTATACAGCATATTACAAAGCAGAGGCATCGCTTTGCTGATAAAGGTCTGCATAGTCAAAGCTATGGTTTTACCAGTAGTCAACGCTTGGATGTGACAGTTAGACAGTAAAGAAGAATGAGTATTGAAGAAGTGATTTTCTGAATTGTGGTGCTGGAGGACTCTTGAGAGTCTGGTGGACTAAAAGATCAACCAGTCAATCCTAAAGGAAATCAACCCTAAATATTCATTGGCAGAACTGATACTGAAGCTGAAGCTCCAAAACTTTGGGTACCTGCTGCCAAGAGCTGACTCACTGGAAAAGACCCTGATCCTGGGAAATATAGAAGGCAAAAGGAGAAAGGGGCAGCAGAGGATAAAATGGTCAGATAGCATCATTGACTCAATGGACACGAATCTGAGGAAACTCCATGAAATAGCAGAGGATAGAGGAGACTGGCGTGCTATAATCCATGTGGTCACAAAGAGTCAGACATGACTTAGCAACTAAACAACTACAATGGGACTATTGGCTTTCCAGTGGCTCAGTGGTAAAGAATTTACCTGCAGTGCAGGAGATGCAGGTTCAATCCCTAGCGTGGGACGATCCTCTGGAGAAGAAAATGGCAACCCACACCAATATTCCTGCCTGTGAAATTTCATGGACAGAGCAGCCTGCTAGGCTACAGTCTACAGGGTCACAAAAGAGTCGGACATGACTTATTGATGAAACTGTAAACACATCCATCAGAGTACCTAGAGTTTTAAAACCTGACCTATACTAAAGTTGGTAAGGGTGTGAAGTAATGGCGAAATATCAAATGGGAGTGCACAGTTATATCACATCATAAACAATTCAGCAATACCTAGCAATACTAGAGCTGAAGATACATGTTCTTAGCAGCCACACTTAGGTATCATCCAAGAGACATGGAGAAAAACGAATCAATTCAAATGCACGTGAAGAGAGAATGGATTTTAAAAGTGTAAAATCACCACACACACACAGACTGCACAGCAATAAAAACAAACAAAGTACACACACACAACATGGCTACATGTCACAAATATCACGTTGGGAGAAAGAAGCTAGGCATGAAAGGGCACATAGTACATGATTCCATTTCTTTAACAAATAGTGAAGTTAACATGGTTAGGGATGCATACTTAAGAGTTAAAACTACTACAGAAAAGCAAGAAAATTAACGACATTAAATTAGTAAGCTTATGGTCAGCATAAAAATTAACTTAGGAGGCTAAGGCACAGATGGTGATCAGGAAGGCAAAGATCTATTTCCTGTCCCACATGCGGTTGCACAGAAATTAAGAGAAATATTTATATTTCTGCAATAGAAATATAGTGCATAATTTTGCCTTAGAGATTTTTCAGAATATATGTCATGGCAATAAAAATTCAAATTAAAAAACGAAAAAGAAATAAAAACAAAAGTTACTCTCCAAATGGCAATTTTTAAAAAGCAAAAGGCCACACATATATTAATAAAAGAGCACTGGGAATTTTGTTTTATTATTTTATTATTTATTTCCTGCTTGGATTCATGTATTTAGCAAGATTTTAATACATTGTTCCTTCTCCTAAAAATGGCTTTCCCTAACATATCAAATTACTGTTATTTTCTTACTCTTTTGATATTTTATTGAAATTAAGGGCAGGATAAATTCTGTAATAGGTATAAAATTAATTAAAATATTGAATATATCATTTACAAATTTTTTAATCATTCAAGTAATCAATTATTTGCAGACTGGGAAGTTAATACACCTCAGAGACTGAGAAGGAAACAAAATATGTAGGAAATACTAGTGGACCTGTTTCTTATGTATATTCAAAACCCTCAACACAGTTAACTCGTTTTATGCAAGTATCATTGGCTTCTTTAGTTATTTAACTCTGTTATTTGGCTCTTGTGCTTGTGAGGTTTAATTAAAAGTTTAAACCCATGTAGAATATTTATCTTTTCTCTAGTTTTAAACAAAATTTCTAGCAATAAAGACCATTCTGAATGAATTCAAGTCTGAGATCAGATAAGACCAGACCAATAATACAGAAGAAATTTATTACTAAAAATTTGCATGCGGTTCTCCCCAAAATATTTTTGAGACAGAACAGTTTAACAAAATCATACATTTTTATTCTAACTTTGTGTTGCATAATGAATAGATGAACATATGGCATTTAAAAAAATAACCAATAATATATTATTCCAGTAGGATTAAAAGCACAGTTGATTATTACATTGAGAGTGCATATACAGGAGCAAAACTATTTACCCTTAGCAACCCAACACCTAAACATGTCTTATTTATAATTTAATAAAATATTTTATTCATAAAGAGATATGTTTGGAACATATATATCATAAATATAAAGAAGAGTAGATTATCCAGATTGCTTCATACACATCCTTCCAAACTCTCTAAGAAGCTACAAAATCTGTATTTGGTTTATATACTCCTCTATTCCAGTACTCTTGCCTGGAGAATTCCATGGACAGAGGAGCCTGGCAGGCTACAGGCGTGGGGTTGCAAAGAGTCAAACACGACTGAGCATGCACACAAAATACATCTCTTTCCATGTTTTTTTTTTTTTTCATTTAATTTCCATTATTTCTTCTTCAGTTTTCTCAAAGGCTCTTTTCATTCCCTCTCCCCTTCCATCAAAGTCCATTATCATCCCTTCACTCTCTATAACAAAGCAGAATTTTCCTAAGAGACATCATTAAAAGCCTTTGTATATGCCTTATGGTTATCTGATCTCCCATAAGGTGAGATTTTTCTTCCTTGTTTCTACTCATTCCAAGTTTTTTACTGACATAATTCATCTGTCACTGCAATAGCTCTAAGGTTCATTTACCACATTCATTTGCTAAGATCCTTATTCTATAAGGGAGGCTATGAAATCATATTCCCTTGGGATAATTAACACTAGAAGAGTTGTCTTCCTGCCAGAAATGCTTTAGGTAAAACTTGCCTGAAAAAATGAAAAATGTATTCGACAGTGTAAGAAGCCTTTTTTGGTCTTATGGTGTATAATGAGATATTATGTGATTATCTGGGGCATTTTTTAACATGCTTGCCTGAACAACAGGACACTAGTAATACAACAGAATCTTATGTATTCTGATGGTTTGGGGTCAGAAATAAACTAGATATTCTAAAAATACAAAGTATCAACTAAAAATGCCTTTGTTCTTTCCATAATGGGAATAGATTTGTCAAAGGTTGATACATGACTGGACATTTCTGCTGTCATAGCTAACATGAGCTATTTTTTAAAATAATAAAATACGCCGGTCTATGTTTGATGCAGGATGCAGGATGCAGGATGCTTGGGGCTGGTGCACAGGGATGATCCAGAGANGGACTTTTGGCCTCTGAGGGAGAGGGAGAGGGTGGGATGATTTGGGAGAATGGCATTGAAGCATGTATACTATCATGTAAGAAACGAGGCGCTGGTCTATGTTCGATGCAGGATGCAGGATGCTTGGGGGTGGTGCACAGGGATGATCCAGAGAGACAATGTGGGGTGGGAGGTGGGAGGGGGATTCAGGATTGGGAACTCGTATACACCTGTGGTGGATTCATGTCGATGTATGGCAAAACCAATACAGTATTGTAAAGTAGAATAAAGTGAAAAATAAAATAAATAAATAAATAAAACTTTTAAAAAAAGAGAGAGAGGGGACATGTGTATACCTATGACTGATTCATGTTGATGGATATTGTAAAGCAATTATCCTCCAATTAAAAATAAATACACTTTAAAAAAGAAAAAAAATAAGTCAGAATCTATCACAAGGAGCTTAAAGACCCTGTCTTTAATTTTTACATTCTTACAAATGAAAAAATAAGAATACAGTTGTGTACATGTACCTGTGTTGTATGAGGACTATGTTTATGCTTTATAATTTATCTTTTGCCAATCTCTGCAACAAGTGCTAGAGTTTATTATTAAGTTGCTTCAGTTCAGTTCAGTTCAGTCGCTCAGTCCTGTTCGACTCTTTGCGACCCCATATATCTGACCAAAACCCATGGTTTTGTAACTAATGTACTGGGGTTTCTGCCAAGAGGTTTTGTGATTTAAAGGAGAATGGGAATACTGATACATTTAATTGACCTGGTTGTCAATTTTCTCTCTAACCAGGAGTTTATAAAGACACTTGCTAACAAATCTTTTCCACTGCAGTGATTAAACATGGTGTGTGATCCTTGATAAAAGACACTGACACTCATGGAAATTCAGTAAATATTTAGCTTTTGCTGTGTGTCCAAGTACAGACTTAATAGCCCATGAGATAAGTACATGGTGTGAAATGTATGGTAAATCTTTTAATTGTTTTTTCACACCAAGTTATTAGATATTTTACTTTGCTTAAAGTCAGTGTATTAGACAGATGTTGTCAGTCCGTAATGACACAGTTACGTGAAGGAAGCAGTCACAACACTTGCTTTGAAAATGTTGACTCATGGTTGTAAATGATAACTATTGTGATTAAAGTGTGGCTCAATACTTGGGAAGAGCAGTTTCTAAATGTATTAATTACTTAACAATATATAAGGAGTCATAATAAGTATTACAAAGCAAAATGCTATGCAAGAGAATTAAAATTATTGAAAATGTGAGCTGTACTTATAGAAAGCCATATACCCAGTGAGAAAATGTACAGGAGTCTGCTGTCTGCCATCTGCCTGTGATGCAGGTAACTCCTCGGTCATCTGCTTTGGGCTTTGAGGAAGACAGATGAACTGTAAGCGGCTGTACTCTACAATTAACACTTAAAACAAATCCAAGTAATCTCTACTTGTGATAAAAGCAGATTTAAATGATGTCAGCTTAATGTTCTCAGCAATGACAGACATTTTAAGAAATTTTTGACATTAGTTAGCCTATAGCTTTGTGACCTTCACATTTAGCATCATGTAATTCTTGGAGGGGAGCATTGAAAAGATCATTGAAAGAGCACTGAAAAGATTACCCAAGAGCTACAGCCTAAAGCAGTCTGAAATAGTTCTGGTGACTTAACCTTGCCAGGAAAGCACCTCATTTCTTTAAATAAGAGACACAGAATTCCTGGGGTGGGCCTGAGAAACACACGGCAGGGTGGCCAAGAAGTCATGGAAAAATTAAGGAAAATGCTTCAGATTGAAGGTGATGTGTGATTAGCAGAGTACACGTAGGTTACAGTTGTCCCTTAGAGAAGACCAGGTTTTTCATCCCTAAGAATGGATAGCTTTCCATCTAATACACCTGGAAGACCCCACAGTCAGGCTAGTTTGTCATCAGCTACACATCTCCAGCTATATTTCCTTTTTATTCTTTTCTAAAGGCAACTCCATCCAGACTAGCAATTCTGAAGGCTCTTCTAAAGTTTACAAAAAGAAATGAGATTTCCTTTCTTTCTCACTCTCATTTCTCTTTCCTTCCTTCCATTAAATGTGGTTCCTCCCCTTGGACTAGGCTGCTGTCTGTGTTGTTTCACTCTCAAGAGGGCCTGCTGGTGGCAAGGGCTGTCTGCCCTCTGCTTTCAGAGGCAGGACAGGGCCACGGCGGATACTGAAGGCGAGCTGCAGCAACAGCAGCAGCAGGATTTTTAAAGACTTTAAAAATAACAACAACAAACTGAATCCTACAATGGTTCAATAACTTCATTCTGACCTCCCAAACATGATTAAGTGATTAATGTACTATCTTTATTCCTAAAGAAGTGAAAGTTGACATCCTCTAAGCCATCAAAGAAAGAAAATCTCCAAATCGTTTTCTTTTCAAAATCATGACTGGACACCCTTGCCTCATCAACAGTAATGCCATTTCTATGTCCTCAGTGCGTGCTCTCAGATTCCAAGATCAGAAGTGAAATGCAAACAGCTTATTGTTCACTTATATTAAAAAGTCAGGCAATTACATGTAATTCACATTTTTAGAGAGTATTTCTCTTTATTTCTAGATGATGTGCACATTACTGTGTGTTCTAAAATAACTCTGGTCATGTTGCAGTAAAATTGCTTTCCGTAAACATCAATGAAGAGGCTTCAGGGTGAACTGGGCAGTTATTTAGCTTTTCTACATATTTTGTGTATTGTACATTTTATTTTTCAACTGTACATTATGTAATGAAATGACATCAATTCTGGATTATTGGTGTGTCAAGCTAAATAGTAAGAAAATTTATCAGCTAAAATGGAACATTTATCACAAATTGATAAAACATGATTATTAATATACATGATTTATAGAGAGAATAATATACTTGGTAATGATTAGAAATAAATCCTTGGAATGTGATTAACTCTTGAGTAACCAGTTAAAAGTAAAATTAGCCACACCCCAGAGAGCTCAAATATCTTACTTTGAAAAGAATGATTATTCATTATTAAATTTTTTATATTAACAATGTTAATGCTAATAGCAAAATTAAAATATGAAACAAAATATTTTCTAATTCTTCCATAAATTCTAGCATTAAATTTACTCTGAATACTGGTAGCATTGGAAACTAACTAATCATCAAAATGCCAGTCACTATTCCTTTTTAAAAAGATTTTAAATTTGGAGAACCTCTGGGTTTTAAATTTTTTTTAAATTTTAGTACTGCCACATACTAGAGAGTTAAATAATCTTGCTCATGTTTTATAACAAATGTAATTATCACATAATTTCACTTAGTTTTTAATGAAAATATAGCTTCAGTTATAATTCCCATAGAGTGATAGTAATATAATTCATTTCCCCTAGCCACTAGAGTAATTTTATACAGAAGCTTTTTTAAAAAGCCAAAATTTTTCACTATGCTTTCTATAAGCTGACTGATGTGTATGATGTTAAATAAATTATGTCTTTTAAAAAGAAGGTATTAATTTTCCTAAAAGATATTTATTGAAATTCATCTATTTTCTTTAGATCAACTTTTACCTTCAGTTAATTTTAAACTCTGACATTTTTATCCAATGAAGGTACTTACATCAAATATCAACTCAACATGTCAATGTATGGCAAAACCAATACAATACCGTAAAGTAATTAGCCTCCAATGAAAATAAATAAATTTATATTAAAATAAAATTCTTAAAGAAAAAGAAAGTTTAAAAGTTTTCTTAGAGTTTAAGTTAAAAAAAGAAAAAAACACTTGTGAAATAATTTCCTATCTTCTAAACTCAACTGATTGGAACACAAACGGTGACATTTACTAGAGTTTTCTTAATGGAAAATATTAGATATTATGAAAGGTAAAGACAGAGTAATATAATTACTTATATTTGCATGCTCCATGCTATGCTGTGAATTCTTAATGCAGTATTATAGGTGATCTGGGAGAAACTATGAAGAAGCTGCAATCATTTGCAAATATTGCATTTGGACCTATATGCACTTTTCTAGATCTATCCTTTCATAAGATTATTAAAGAGGCTTATGACTTAAAATAAAGCTAAAGAATCATTAACAAGTCTTTCCTAATCCATCACTGAAAAATTTCCAATGTATCACCTCTTCCAAAGAGAAATGCAGTTTTCGGGGAAATTCCTTTGACTTGGTAGACGTTCATGAGCTGCTTTAAAACACTGTAAATATCATGGCCCTGTGTAAGGCAAGATAATTATTATTTAAACATTAAATTTTCATAAATATATTTTAAATATTATTCTCAAATTAACAATTATGTCAATACAAATTTGTTCTGCTCTTCAAATTCCTTAAGTCTTGCACATTTCTCCCTAAGCATCTAGAAATTAACATAAATTTGCAATTTCAAACGGTTGTGTTCATAGGCAAAACAGACAATCCATACAATTTACTGCTAAACCTACATTTTCAAGTATTCTAGGTGAAATATGAGTATAAAAGGGAATAGAGATAATGAAAATTTCTGTATTATTAAATAATTAAAGTAAAAAGTTTATGGAGTATTTTTTTAATAACCAAGATTAGCTAGCACATGTGTGAAAGGTAAAACATGGTAACATTTGTACAGGATAACAACATTGTCTAAAGCTTGCTACCACACTTTATGAAATTGTAGTGCCTTTGCATCAAAACGAGTTTGGCGACAGTGAAGCCTGGATCTGGGTCTGGTGTGTCTCAGAGTGATAATAAATGACCACAGGCCTGAAAGCTGTCAGAATTAAACATATGAATGAGATATCTGCAATGCTGTTACTGACAGCACTGAGGAAAGCCCTTCTCTGAAGCATTTACTTTTATAAATCACTCCTGGTGGGCACTCAAATACAGAAAACAATGTAGCAGGACATGTGGGGATTAGAAAGTAATAAAAGATGGAAAAAAAAAATGAGCTGACTGAGTCCGTAAACTTTGTAAGGTATACACAGCCTGAAGAGAAAGAAAGCTGCTTTTATATTAGGAAATTCAAGACTGCAAAACTTATCTCTACACACGGGTTTTTGGACTTCAGAGGAACACAAACCGTTAAGATGTAGGAACATTTTCCACACACCTGGAAGCAATGGGGTAAAATGGTAAGAACTCAGGACTCAAAAACACTTGTCAGAAATTAAAACCTCAGACACACCACCATTCACCAGTGTGAAGTTGATCAGTCCTGATATCTCACCTTTACGGAGTTTTCACTTGGAAAGAAAATGAAAACTCTAAGATATCACTTAGAGTAACTTCCTGCTGTTGTAGTCTCTGACTCTGTACCGTCGCAATAAATTTTGACATTTTTCCAATATTTTTAAAAACAGGAAGCTAACAACTTTGTCTCTTGCTTAACTAACGAATTTCCAGCATTTTTACTTTTTTTTTGGTTTGCCCGAAATTCCAGCATTTTTACTATTTTTTTTTGTTTGCCAATTTATCAAAACCATAGAAGTTAAGGGGCAAAAATTACCAGTTATATTTGGTTATGTTTTATCATATTTTTTGCCAGTTAAAAGATAAAGCAGTCTTTTTATGTCCATCCTCATCCTTGGAGTCATACAAGCATAATAAGCAACTTTGATACAAAAGTCACATACCCACTCCTCTTGCCTCAACATATAGAACACGTGTATCTAAAGAGTAAATATTTAAAATATTTTGACTATACAGCAATGCCCATATTCTGGGTCATTTTCCTAGAATAAAATGAATTTCAATTTGCAAGGGGAGAAATGTGCCCTTTCATGATTCTCTTGGATGTTAAGGATTATGCTACAGTAATATAAACGATAAAATAAAAGATGCTGTCTATCCAGGATGAGAAGCATAAAATACAAGTAAACAATGCATGCAAAGTAAAAAGAACCATATCGCCTTTAAGAATTTGAAAAGAGGCTGTGTTTTGGCATAAAAAAATTGAAATGGAATATCGATTTAGAGGAAATAGGTAACTACTCTGTATTATCACTTAAATCTCTTTTGTCTGCAGCCAAAACCCCAAGGCCATCTCTTGCTTTAGCTGATTTTCACTCAACTATCTAAAACAAATTTCAGGATTTCCAGCCCCATATTTCACTTTCAAGTGTCAAAATAGCCAAGCCCCAGAGTAACAGTGAAAATATTAATCTGATCCTGGACAGATGAGAAAGTCAAATGAAAAATCTGTCATTTTACCCTGCCCTTTTGTTACACAGGTTTAAACAGCTTTTTATGTGTATGTCTGTCTTGAGAGCAAAGCACTGTCCTCCTTACAAGGCACTGCATAGAACACAATCTTCATGAGAGTAGTCTATGGACCTAAGGCTTCTCTGGGAACACAAAGGTCATGCTGTTCATCCCCAGGATCTTTTAACATGTTTATCCATCATTTTTTGCTAATCCAATTATACTGGAGGCAACAGAATCTATCTTGAAAGGTTTGATGTGGCATAACTACTAAATTCAATGTCTCTTTTCTTTTTTGCAAAAAGTGTTGACAAATTTTAAAGTTTACAAAACAAAATTACAGTATTTAGGGGAAATATACAGCTTTAGAGGAAAAAACCCAAAAGATCTATTCATAGCTAGACATCCACATTCTATCTTCTCTTGCAGAATCAGGAAGAGGCAAAACTCTCCTCCCTCAAGGGCGCATTTCTGGCAAACTGACACCTGGTTGATTCAAGCGTTAAATACTTCAAAACTGTAAAACAATTATAAAGCATCACATTTGAATCAGCAGGACAGAAAAAATGGGTCCAAACCAAGAGTTCAGAACTACTGTACATGGACCACTTTCATATATCCCTAAAGTTTAAAAAGAAGGCTAGAATGACAAACATAGTTATAGGTTTATGACAAAAAGAGAAATGGACCAATTCGATGCTTTTACTAACAGAGCTCTAAATGTCTATGACTAAACATTCATGAATATTCATCATAAGTGTTCAAGAAAAGCAAAGCCATAGAAGATTAAATAACTTGAAATCTTGACACACAGTAACATCAAATGAATCACCTGGGTAATATGCACCTACTCAAAATGCAGTTAAGAAAAATGTGAATAAAGCCAAAATCCTTTTCTACATAATGACAGTTAAAATAATTCTGCCTCTATGGATTCACAAATAAATTAGTTTCCTTATATTGGCAAAACCCAAGAGACGTGATTTTTCTCCTATAACGTGTTTCAAAAGCAACTCCGTAAACAATAAACAATGTAACATAAAATCATTACAATGATGTTTTTCACTTTTAATCTGAATTACATTTAATTCAGATTAATGCTAATGGGTCCATAAAGATTATAGGTTGAGTGCTTGCCATTCAAACTACTCTTGTCAACACTTCAAAAAGAGATAATTTATTGGAGCATTTTTCTAACAGAAGTTTAAAAACATCAGTTGACTAGAGATAATCCTTAAATGGCCCTTATGACCTGCTTTCAATAATTATTATATATTTTATTAAACAGGACCACAAAACAGATGCTAGCTCATTCCTTTTCAAATCCTTTATAGTTACTTGAACTCTAGCTGCACTTCATTCTCTCTATGGGTAAACTACACATTTCTTATGATAAAGGGAAGTCTACTTATAGAAAAGACAATATAATGGGTTTTGTTATTGATTCCAAATTGCATCCAAAAGGCAAAAAGTTAATGCACTTTAGAGATCCTATCTTAAAGGCATATAAATTAGAAACTTATTATGATAATAACATTTTTTCTCACCTGAAGCCTTTTAATTTCTGGTTCTGTTTTGATCTTCTTATATCATTATTTCGATGCCCCAAACTACATTCATGGGCTCTTTAAAACTGTCCAAGAAATGTAGCAGAGAGGGAAAAATTGGCTTACTTTGCGAATGAAGGATTTAAAATCTGCCTATAAAACAGTCTGTGAATCCTAGAAAGACAGGGTACCTCAGCTTCCAATATACAAAGAGGAGGTGGGAAAGAGGTAAATGAGCTCATGTAAACACTTTTATTTCCTCAGTTAACTTTTCAACGCGAGAAGGCGTCGCCTTAGTCTGAATACAGGGGTTTCCTTTTCTCAGGGAGCAGGGTTCGCTTGAAGAGCAAGCCAGGGATTGGAAGATCTGGCTGAGTGACATAAAACTGGGTCACCAGGGGTGGCAGGGTCCCTGAGTGGGCCTCCTCCACAGGAGGGGGAGGTGACCGCGACCCGAGGGAGTGGCCGGGAGGCGGCTTCACGGTCCAGCTCTGTCCTGCAGCAGCTCGGCTCTTCCGGGCGTCCTCCGCCCTCTTTCTATAAGAGGAATCACTACACCTTCCTTCGGCTTGTGCTGGGTCACTACCCTGACTATGCAGTGCCACCCCACAGTGGGTGCTTGGTCAGTGCTGAATGTGGGAGAGGCGGCCAAGCAAAGTGGTTCATCAGCACAAGGGCTCCAGTGTGGGGCTCAAGCCCTGACTCCTGGCCAAGCACTTCCCCAGTGAGCAGCTGACCTGGGGTCGGGCTCTGCATTTCTCTATGCTGTAGCTCCCTCAGTTGATAAATGAGGAGATGAATAGTTATGTCTCAAGCTGGGCCAGAAATATGAGATGAAGAGATGACCCTGTTAGTTAAGACACTGATCTAGAGGAAGTGCCCTATAATCTCTAACTCATATTAAAAATGTTCAGTATATTATTCCTCTCTGGATGTGTTTTACAAAATACGCTTGAAAATTATATACTGGTCCCCTACGTCCCCTTTGGGTAGGGTGACCAACCACCCCATCCTGCCCAGAGCTTTCCTGGTTTTAGCACTGAAAATCTTGCATCTTGTGAAACCTCATAAATCCTGGAGAAACTGGAAACATCTTACAAACTTGGTTGCAATTCATCAAAAGCTACCTCTCACTAGGGGTCCTATAAGTCTGCGCTGTTACCTCCTGTAGTTAAGGCAGTACCTACCACTCAGGGAGCACTCAGGATAACCTGATTCTAAATTCTAAATATAGTTGACCACAGAAAGGTCAGCCCACAGCAGCAGGGTTTCTATGCAAAATAAAACGTTTTCTTTCCTCTGGGGCAGGTGAACCTACAATCTGACTCAAAAGAAATTTCTTGAATTTACTTATATCTTTTCCAGGCTGCCCGTGTTTTTCATGGCTAAGCTGTGGCTCCCTTAAGTCCCAGGAGAGAGATGCAGCATCCTGGATTGCTCTCTGCCTTACTGGCTGCATTTGGAAACAAGTCTCTTCGATTGTTTTCAGTCATGTGGTACATCCCATGAAGCTTATCTATATCCCATGTCCCAGGAAGCCTTGGAAGAATGATGACACACCTCAGTTAGGACAAAAACAACCTTGTTAAAATGTAACAACCTGGCATGCTCTGTAGTGAGGCTGTAAAGGTGCATACTTCATACACTTGAAGTTGTACAACCCATGAATTTTGCATTGTTTCGATTAGCAAATTAAAGTTTTGGCTAGTAATAATATAGGGAGAAGAGCTCTCCAAATGAACAATTATTATACTTATTTTCAGCTAAACGAATGAGGTCATTGACCCATCTCCACCATAACATCTTTCAGCATACTGAAATTTATCTTGCAAGTCTAAATAAATTCTTCTGAATGTAAGTACAAATGAATTGGCTATTTTTGTACTACTGCACCTAAATTTGTGTTTCTGATACCTGAATTAAAAATGCAAGATGGTCAGAAATCTATGAAAAATCTAGGGGCCAAAGCCTAGGAACTCATAACATCTTGATCTGAATAACATTTTATTTTTGTTAACATCTATTCATTGCCTAGTATTTCAGACACTTTGTCAGAATATGTATTATGTGCCAGAATATAAAGAAATTTTCATAAACTCAAACTAATATAAATACTTGAATATTACCTCCCATTTTCAGTCTATGACATTGAGAGACATAACACATACTTCACTGTGCTCAAAGGTAGGAATATAAACTTGGGATTTGTGCCATTAAAATAGAATGCAATCATGTATAGAGGAAGGAGGTCCGAAAAGGGAAATGGGCTTGTAATTTCTGTCATATCACCAGGGTGGATGGATGAACCTCTGAACCTCTCTCAGTCTGAGCTTTATCTTTTATAAAAGGATGATGGTCTTCTCAGGACTAACTTTTAGAGTTACTGGGAACAACAATTACATCATCAAGCTACAAATAGTGAGCAAAGGTACTTTTGTTAAATTATATAATCTTTTAGCATTGCTAATATTATTTCTTTAAGCTGAAATCTCATATTCAAATATTTAAGCCAATAGTCACATCTAATAATGTGGCACGTGAGAGTGGGTTGATGTCCGCTCTACATGAGATTCAAGTACAGAGACCAAATGTCCCTTGTGATCCGAAGGGCCAGGGCGGGTCAGCAAGGTGCCAAAACAGCAGGGTAAACGGTTTCGCTCCAGTGTCCCTCAAGAAGGAAGAACTGATGGGTGTTCTAACCCTCCTGGGCCAAGAGGAGCAGAATTCTGGCAGCCACTTTCCAATGTATGACTCCAGGGGGCCAAATATTCCAAAAGGTTACTGCTGTTTAGAAGGAAAATCTAGGGGTTTTCTACTCCTTTACATCACAGACAGTAAGCATTAAACTCTGCATCTATGAGTGCAAGGGAATGCAAAAAACATAAAATAAATATGCTACTCTTCTCTAAAGAGAATTGCTTTCTAGTTGTCAGTGTCAAAAAATAAATTTTGAAGCAAAAATGTTCTTAATTTTAATCCTCTTTTCTTTGATGTGAACTGCTCACAATACAAAACAATTGACACCAAATGCCCTACAAAATCACTGCAGGCAAAAAGGTATCTGTTAAATAATGTAGCTCATTATTTTAAAAAATGCAGTTACGTAACTCATATACTATGAGAGAAAAGAAACAATATTCAATTGTTAAAAAGTTACGTTAATATTTACCTTTTGTGGATGAGTTATATTTTTCTTGTTCTTCAATGAATTAAATGCACATAATGATGGAAACAAAAGAAAGAAATCAGCAAATTTATAGTTAGACATGGAAATGTGAATTAACACAATGGCATGAATAATAAAAATATGTAACATATAATGTGATATGACAAACTTTAATGACAAACCATGAAGAAGTCTCAAACATGGCACTAAAATCAATCAAAGAAAGAGTGAATGCAACAATTTACAGATTTTAAATAAAAGCATAAACATTGGTAAATTAATATATTTAGAATTTGAAAAAGTATATTTTGTGTTAGTTTTCTTGCCTTTGAAGAATTGCACAATATTTCAGCACCCAATTAACTAAGACATTGTAATCTTAATATATTGTGACAATTTATTATAAATGTTCTTAAAAGCATATTTAATATTCAAAACTAACATTTTAATTTCAAAAATGATAGCCTTTCAGATAATTTAAAATATTATATAATAAAAAACATAAATTCCATCTTTTGGTAGGTAGTAGGCATTTTCTTTTTACCGTGGAAAGTGTTCTAGAACATTTTCCACTTGGAAAAAAATAAATTCTACTTCAGATAATCCTTTCCTCCTTCTCAAATTAGTTAAACTATTTCAAAGTGAAATGTTCTCTGGAGATTATATTTCTCACACATTTCTTAGGCATTTATCTACCTCCTTGTCGGCACATCATTTACTGAGAAACCATGGCCTGTCTAGATCTTCTAACGGCTGCTGCTGCTCAATCGCTTCAGTCGCGTTAGGAAGCAGAATAAAAGAACGACAACAACAGCAAAATAATTGGCACATTGTTCCAGTTTATGAGTGATCTTTAAATAGGTCTTCCTAAAAAAAAAACCTATGCTGCACACACACATACAGAATCACTTGGCTGGCTTCAGAAAACCATCCATTTCAATGCAACTGACTATCTTGCTTTCCGTCTCCCACTACCTCAGGGTTACCCTGGAATACAACAGTGGAACATATCCAGAGGAGTCTCCCGAAAGCCTCTGCCCTCAATTACCACATACCTTTAGAGTTACCTAAATGTTAAGGCTACTTTTTCAGCGACTTTATCTCAAAATCTGTATCATAACCACACCTCTGCTTCCTGAGGTTGCTTAACTAACATAATCAGATTCCATGTAGAAAATAGACTAGCATTCCTAATTTTTAAAAGAAAATTTAAAATACATTTTTGGAAGTTTAATTAAATGTGTTTTTTCACATAATGTTAGCCTTTTATTATTTTATTTTTTCATTATACAAAGAGAGAATGGTAGAACTGAATTACACTGAAGAAAATAAGCATCTAAACAATCTATGGATCTTAAACACAATAATGCAGATAATTATATCCAGAAATTATGCATGAAAAAACTATAAGTTGAAGAAGTTATAACACTATTCAGGAATCTAAATCATTTGAAATATTCACTTTTACCAACCAATTGTCAACTCAGTTTTTAAAAATAAAATACAATTATCCTTTGTTAAAAAAATTTTTTTAAGTAAAAATAAGCATAAAATGAGACTGGAAAGAAGGAAGTCAAATACAGTAGGGCATTCATTGATTGTAAACAAACTGCATTTGGCATTAGTCTTCACAGAATATAGAAGTAAATTTTAACATATAATATTAAAGAAAAAAATGACATGATTATATAGTCTTAAGAACATCAACAAACTCCATCTTCAGTAAAATTAGCTGAATTCTATTGAGCCCATGAATAAAATTAGATGTTGATTTTTAAAAACATATTCTAGGAAATACAAAGATGTCATGTGAACTGTTCAGTTTGAAATAGATCCATAATAAGATGAAGGTGGGCAGTATCATCATTTACCAATGTCCCGAAGCACATAGTAACATCATATAATACACCAGATCCATTTTAATTATAGAATACACAGATAAAATAGTACATGCTTGTTGTTATATTTTTAAAAGGTTGTATCTGTATGATTCTTAAGATGATAAGCTTTAGGAACCTCAAATAGCAAGTGGCTAGGACTGTATTTGTGATATTAACTATCAAAATAACTCCACCAATTTCATTCTCAGTCAGTCCTTTCTTCCCACCTCAATTCAATCCTTACAAATTGGTGATTTCTCTGAAAGACAACTGTGAATACGAATATCATAAAGCAGTAATGTTGATTGACATTAACAACCAAACATGAGTTAAAAAAAACACAAAGTCTAGCATACATTCCATCTTATTTTGTAGAAGCAAGTCTTATTTCTATAGATTAATAAAACTATAATCTCACTATATGAGAGTTATATTCAATACCCTCATATGCTTTTGAATCTTAAGTGTTTTAGCAATGGGAGGAAATGCAAAGAATTGTAGGAACACATGATTGTTGGATATCAATCTTTAGCACACTATGGCCAGTAGTGAGTCTGCAGCTGAACACTAGAACCTGTAGTTCTTTTGGTTGTGCAACAGGAGTCCATGACCAGATAATTTAAACAAACACCACATTTTTAAAGATAAATTTTAAGATGATTTCATTTAGGCTATTGCTAATTATAGCCTTAATAACAATGATTATGAATTATCTTCTCAAAATGTTCCCAAATAAGAGAAAGTTTGTTAAAGATATGAATTGAGAATTCCCATGAATTAATTGCTATTTTAGAAAAGAAAGTCAGAGTTTCACATAGCCTTTTATTTTTCTGATTAGCTAAATGAATAAGCTTATAATGACCCTTAATATTAAAGCACGGCATATCAACAGGATGCATAATTTTTAAAAAAGAATACAAATTCAGAATTTATTGTAGCAGCATTTTTCTGTCAATAAGATGACACTTCTTAAAATCTACACTGATTTTCCTATAACCAAGTACTCTGTGTACAAACTCTGTCATATCAGTCTTTGCAAAAACATATTTATCTTCTTTGACCACTAATATTTCAACGATACATTCAGTAAAGTGCTTTGAGTAGAACACATGTTCAGCAATATAGAAGGAAATATACAAGTTTTACATCAGCAACAACCAACACTGTTGAAAAAAATATTCAAAACGTTAACCTTTCAGTTGTTTCGTGTGAAGATTTTTAGTACATGTTTTAAATATAAGTCCACTGTATTCACATTACAACCCCAAATTAAACATTATTTCACTAACTTGTTTAAGAAATTTATGATAACACTTACTGATAACATATCATTTCACTTACTGAGAAATGGGAAGGTACTCTGAGTCACATGAAGAAATCTGACTCTTTCAACTGTGTTTAACTCTCGGCCAGGTAGCTTAGTGAATTTAATTTTCAGAAAAATCTATCCCCTACTCCCACCCCCTCTCTATCTAGAAGATAAAAACAATGGGTATATGCTTAAAATAAGGGAAATTTAAGTGATGTTAACTGTTTAAAGACACTAAAGTATGTTTTCTAAGTAAGTTTTTAATCATCAGACATGAAAAATACGAGATACTGCAAGTAAGTTAAAATGAAAAAACTCTAGCAAAGCCTACAATACGATTGTTTCATTTAAAAATATTTTTTAAATAAGCTTAAATAAGTCTTCCTTTAACACCAAAAATACTGTGTTGTACTGAGGTCTTTAAAGTTTTATT
>SJYV01033253.1:10730-36204 GCA_006410875.1 Neotragus pygmaeus
GGGAATGTAAATTAATACAGCCACTATGGAAGATGGCCTGGAGATTCCTTAAAAAACTGGGATCAAAACCACCATATGACCCAGCAGTCCCACTCTTAGGCATATACCCTGAAGAAACCAAAATTGAAAGAGGCACATGTATCCCATTGTTCACTGCAGCACTATTTACAATAGCTAGAACATGGAAGCAACCTAGATGTCTATCAACAGATGAATGGATAAAGAAGTGTGGTACATATACACAATGGAATATTACTCAGCCATAAAAAGGAACACATTTGAATCAGTTCTAGTGACGTGGATGAACCTAAAACCTGTTATACAGAGTGAAGTGAGTCAGAAAATGAAAGATAAATACCATATTCTAACACATATATATGGAATATAAAAAAATGGTTCTGAAAAATTTATTTACAGGGCAACAATGGAGAAACAGACATAGAGAACAGACTTATGGACCTGGGGAGGGAGGGGATGAGATGTATGGAGAGAGTAACATAGAAACTTACATTACCATATAAACTAGACAGCCAATGGGATTTGCTGTACGGCTCAGGTAACTCAAATAGGGGTGGCAGCACAAAGATATATATATTTTTTTAATTTATTTTTTATTGAACAATAATTTCTTTACAGAATTTTGCTGTTTTCTGTCAAATCTCAACATGAATCAGCCATAGCTATACATACATCCCCTCCCTTTTGAAACTCCCTTGCATCTCCCTCCCCACCCCACCCATCTAGGTTGATACAGAGTCCCTGTCTTTAACCCCATCCTTGCATGAAGATCACACCAGGTGGCTATTAATCAACCAAAGCTTTTATTATCATTGGGCCTTGGAAAACCTTGACAGGCAAGGTGACTTTTAGGAAGGTTTTGGACATTCCAGATCCTTGGATGTAACACCATACCAATACTTGTGTGAATCATGAGATGAACCAGGGCAATGACAAGTAGAAGTCAATTCTTGCCTGGTCTTCCAACTGGTCTTTAACATCAGAATCAACACCTGTGGGCAGAAGGAGAATTCTAGCAGGCTCTCAGTGTGAGTAAATTGTTACCTCACAAGCTCACTGCCCCCCCTCCCCCGACACTATTTTGGAAAACTATTTTACTCTTCATGGAAACCATGCAAAAGGTTATATTTTGTAAGAAAGGGAGAATCCATGTGAATATGAACTTTTAAAATGTACCCTGGGACTTTTAATGTGTTGCTAATACACAAAAAGACTTAGAAATATAACATAGCTACCTCATCTTATATAAATATATGCATCTTACACAAATACAAAATAGCTACCATTTAATGTAGGAAACACATCTTTCTATAGCTGCCTTTGGATTTTCTGAATATACCTTCATGAGAAGAATACTCCAAAATATTGCTTCATGACCCATTTGGCCATCTTTCAGAATTTTTTGTTTGCCTGTGTTTTCCTTAGCCCTGGTGATAGCTGATGAATAAGACAAAGCTCATGTCTTTCAGAAGCTTTAAGACAAGAGACAATTTCAATGTTACGTAGAACTGAGTTCTTGACATATACCTTTTTTCTCCTGCAGAAATGTCTTTTAACATTTCTTCCAGAGTAGTCTGCTGCTGATGGACTCCCTCAGTTTTTATTTCTTTGCTTTTGAAGGACAGTTTCATTGGATATAGAGTTCTAGGTCAGTGGCTTGTTTCTTTCAAAACATTCTATATTTAATCCCACACTTTTAGCAGGGTGGTTTCTGGTGGATGTCTGCTATAATACTCATCTGTATTCCTCTATTGATAAAGAGCTCCCCCATCCTCCCCTCTCTAGCTTCTTTAAAGATTTTCTTTTTCTTTTTGATTTTCTGAGTTTGTATATGATATATTTAAGTTTTTCTGGTATTTATTCTCCATGGTGTTCTAGAGATTGACAGATTTAGTTTGAAGGGTGGTCTGAACTTAAGTCATAAAGTCCCATATGATTCAAATACAATATAGTATGTTTAGAACTTAGGCCACAAAGATTCTTTTCTTATATGTGGAAATGCAATGTGACTAGTAATTCACAGGTTATATGTTTTAAAAGTGATGGTGGCAATGGTCTAAAGCAGAGATTGCCAACATTTTTTCTGTAAAGTGAAAGTAAAGTCGCTCAGTCATGTCTGACNGGGAGGGGAGCAGGGAGCGGGAACGGATCAAATTCGTGTTTATTGCTGCCTATTGCTGAGTCGCATGCATTGATGCACTGTCACCAGGAGTGAGGGGTTTTCCATTTATGTGCTGGAGGGAGACAGTGTGTCAAAGAAGTTGTGTAAAGACAGAATCCAGAAATCAAAACTCTTTTTCTGCAATATCCCTTCAGGCTTTTGATTAGGCCACCTAAACACATCCTGTCTAAGTTGAAATGTAAAGAATAAACTGTCTTCTGCACAAGGAGTTTTTTGATAAGTTATTAAGATTTATGTGGCAAACAGAGATATCCGGTTCAAATTACTAGAAGTTCTCTTATGTAGCATTTGTTTACTCCTCTCATGATATTTATTAAACAGAAATATAGGTGCTGTTATTCCATTCGATGCGTTCTGGAACACCTGACCCTTTTACGGTGGGTGGATGAAGCCCTGGGCTTGCTTTCTTCCAAAAACTTCTACATGAAAGCCAAAAGAGAATTAACAGGGATGTGGGAAGTCACATAAACACAGCTGAAGAAAGCATATTGTCTTGATTTCAGCTTGAAATCTGTGTTAAATTAGTAGTAGGAAGTTTAGCAGCAACGCCTCATTTCTTAAAACATCAATTGTTTTGAGGTTTTATTGCAGCACTATTCACTTTTGTGGGAATTAAAAAATTGAAAACATTTCAAGCTTTCCCTAAAAACTCATAAATCCAGAAGATGAATTTACTGATTGTGTTCATTTATTTTTCTTATATTTGGTTTCCTGGGTAGGCTGGCAAGCATATTTATTTTGTTAATTGTTATAAACTAACCAACATTATAAACTAAGAACTGTTTTGAGATTTTTANCCCTAAAAACTCATAAATCCAGAAGATGAATTTACTGATTGTGTTCATTTATTTTTCTTATATTTGGTTTCCTGGGTAGGCTGGCAAGCATATTTATTTTGTTAATTGTTATAAACTAACCAACATTATAAACTAAGAACTGTTTTGAGATTTTTAAAAAGTCCCCAATAACCTCTTAGAACATTTAGTGTTTAAAATATATTATGCAGATGTTATTGAAATAACTTTAGGGTCCTAAAGATATTTTTTGACAGGGAGCCCAAATCAGGATTTACATAATGGATTTTGGTCTTATAAGAGGTATTCATAACTCTTGTTAAATTTGTGCATGCTTTTTCTTTAATTCAAGTTCACCAAAGCTAAAAATGGGGCTAATCCAAGATAAAAGTAGGAACAAAGTGATTAAAATGTTCCTCTATTTTGATAAGGGCACCAGGTTAACAGGCGAACACCATTGTTGATGTCAGCATCTCAAGTCAAAGATAAACATGGTTGGGCTGCTCTTATTTCAGATTTGGGTGACATTTTTCTTTGTTAAAGAGCATTTCTTTTTCTGCAAAAGGGAAGAAAAGTTTTATCTTAAGTTTCCTGGCTTCAGGCCAAGAGAGATCTGGTCTCCCCTCTCTGCCTTCACCCCTTAACAAAAATAACAAAATTCCTCTTTTTTTCATATTTATCTTTGTATTTTTGTTAATATCCTTTTACTTCCATCTCACTAGGACTGTTTTACCTCCTTTTGTGGGGAGTGGGGGTTGGAGGGAAATGGATTCACTTAATGTTTATTTTAGCCTTTTTTCTTGAAACCCCCATTTAAATGAGTCCATGACTGTGAAAGGTACCAGGTTTCTTGGGGCTGAAGTTGTTAAGTGAGCATAACTTCTTTGTGGCTGTGTCTCTATGGACATTTAAAATGTGTTTTCTTTTGTTTGGGTGAGGTTTACTTTACCACTGCCTGGTTGTTATAAGAATGGAGTATATCCAGTCATTTGTTTCTAAAAGAATGTGGTTATTAGCTATGTCCTTGGACTTTAACATCAGCTACAAAAACAATGGCTGAGTATATCAGAGTCCGTGCAATAAAACTTGAACCTGGGTTCATACAGGGTATTTTAGTGACCCTTCTTCCTACCAAGAGAAACATACACGAGAGAGATTCTCTTCCCTTTAAGCAGTGGGAGGAATTGATCCTAGCTCAGCTTGTACAGGGTGCCATACAGTGAAAAGTCAGTGGGACAAGGTATTAGAAGACCTTGTGAGTGAAACTTATGCTGGCATTGGTGTTTCTGAACTGTGGTGTTGGAGAAGACTCTTGAGAGTCCCTTGAACTGCAAGGAGATCAAACTAGTCAGTCCTAAAGGAAATCACTCTTGAGTATTCATTGGAAGAACTGATGCTGAAGCTGAAGCTCCAATACTTTGGCCACCTGATGAGAAGAACTGACTCACTGGAAAAGCCCCTGATGCTGGGAAAGACTGAAGGTGGGAGAAGAAGGGGAGGACAGAGGACGAGATGGTTGGATGGCATCACCGACTTGATGGACATAAGTTTGAGCAGGCTCTGGGAGTTGGTGATGGACAGGGAAGTCTGGCATGCTGCAGTCCATGGGGTTGCAGAGTTGGACACGACTAAGTGACTGAACTGAACTGAACTTCTTCACCAAGAACTCCCTTTATTACTTTCTTTTTCCTTGACCACATCTTTGAAAGATTAGGTCTATCAAACACAATGTTTCCAAGGTAGAAAATTAAATCTTTGTGCCATTTTTTTCCTTCATAAATGATCTATATTTAATCCAATGAATATTTCAGACAGATGACCATGTTACCATAATGAGCAGTTTTAAAACAATGAAAAGTTGATGTTGTGATTCTCTTAGACAGCTTGACTGAGGGTGAATCTGTGATTTCCATTAGGTCTCTGGACATAGTAAAAATAACTAAAGCTCAAGGCCCATGGTTGGGAACCATTGGATTACTGTATCTGAACTTGTTTTCTCATCTTCAAAATGGGGAAAAATAGCCTCAAGTTTGTTATAAAATTAAAATTAAATCACATGTCTTACAGAACTATACAAGAGCCTAGAGATCAACATAAATTATGTACAAGAAATTGTGGGAATATGAACCTTGAATTTCTGAATGTAAAAAAAATGCTCGTTTCATAGGAAGATAATACATGTGTGAAAAATATTTTTGATTTTTCACTTGGCTGTGCTAAGACTATCAACATGTAAATCCATTCTTACTGGAACTTAAAAATAGGTGAACACCCTCAAACCATTTTCTGAGCTAAACAGATAATCCCTTTAATCTGAGATTATCATGTTTTGAGTAAACATGGATTTCCCAGGTGGTGCTAGTGGTAAAGAACCTGCCTGCCAATGCAGGAGATATAAGAGACCTGAGTTTGATCCCTGGGTAGGGAAGATCCCCTGGAGAAGGAAATGGCAGTCCACTCCAGTATTCTTGCTTTGAAAATCCCATGGACAGAGGAGCCTGGTGGGCTACAATCCATGGGGTCAAAGAGTCAAGACACGACTGAAGCAGCTGAGCACAAGGACACTACTTAGGCATATTTCCAGGAAAGAATCGTTGGTTTGGTGGCAATAGTAAACATATTTGTCAAACCCACTATCCATTTTTTTTTTTTTTTTGGAAATGGCTTCATCCGTCATCCTTGTGAGCAGTCATGTTTGTGCTAATCACACTTGTTGGCCACAGACAAGTGGACCAGGAGTGAATACTCACCAAGAAGGACAAACTGAGCCCATCTGATCTCCTCTCATAAGATATAGAACTGCAACCGTCAAAAACTACTTAAGTGATGATGAGCGTTTACGCTGAAAGACCATACAGAGTGGTTCATTCATTCGGTCGTACGTCCCTTTCAAAACTCATTGCCTGACAGAAACCACGTACTGAGCCGAGTCAAGAGCAGAGTCAAAGGACTTCCCGGATGATCCAGGTTAAGACTGATTCCAATGCAGGAGGCACGGGTCCAGCCCGGGTTGGGGAACAAAGATCCCACAGATCAAAAAGTAATCATTAAGGAAAAAAAAGAAAGTATAGAGTCAGAGTTCTCCAGAATGTGTGGCAAAAGAAAAAAAAGTAATGCGTAACGTAATTCATGGAGAGTAAGAGTTAAAAGACTGCAAAGAAGCAAGTTTGCCGAGATGAAGGGAGAACAGACTGTGGCAGAGGAAAGGGAAAGAGGGGACCGCTTGACCCTCTCCACCCCTTAGGGTGTAAGCCCCGCCGACATTTCCTGCTCTTGGTTTCTGGAACGTCCCGCGATATCTTCTTCTTTTTTTTTTTTTTTTAATAAGTCCTCTCTTTCCTTAAGGTTTTTTGTGTGGGGCTTGGTTCATTCCAAGCCTGTGTGCCTCACCCAAGACAGGTGTCACTGTTGATTTTTAATGTAAGCTGGAAACCCTTCCCCCTCCCCTCGCCTAAAATATAGAGATGTTTCAATGCCAAAAGGCATTCAAGTTAGTAATTAAACATGGAGAGGAGAGAGGCGCTTCGTTCCTTCCTTTAACCACGGGCTGCCCCCCGCCCCTGCTTTCCCCCAACTTCTTCCTCTGGAAGGTGCACAGCGGTGTGGAGAGGGGGTGAGAGGGCGGCTGCGTCTCCCTTCCCGGGGGCCCATTACCGGCGGGATACGGGGCTAACTAGCAAGTGACCCAGACGACGAATTCCATTTCCCAGCAAACACATCTCCACTGGCCCCGAGAGATTCTGATTTTATTTAAATCCTGCTCTGAATTAAATCCCAGAAACATGAAGCTGAAGAGGAGAGCTGGGTGTGAAGTGGAGGGGGAAGCGGGTTCCTGACTTGATCTAGCCTAGTGCCGGGGGCTTGCAGTGGGAGACGCTGAGTGTTGGTGAGGGGAGGAGGCGGGGGCAGCCTCTGTCGGGGTGCAGACCCCTGGGGAGAGAAGCCAGAAAGCGTGGGGATTTTACTGTGTTTGGTCCCCTTTCTGGACACATCTGCCTCTGAGTCACCTGCCCGTGAAGCTAGGTCAGGATGCAGATTATGTGATGAAACAAAGTCATAACCGATTCAGAAGGCTTTGGGAATTTTAAGCGATCTTAAATGTTGAAATGTTTCTCTGGACCGACTTGCCAATAGATCCTTAAAGATGAATTCATCTTAAAAATCCCTTTTAGGTCTTAATGAGAAGAAGAGAGCAAGCTTTAAAGGTGTCTGCTCAGTTTTAGCATCTTCTCCTTCCTGGTCTGTTGCCCACTCACTTTCCCAAGGCTCTCTCCCATTTTCTAAAGCCTCCAGTGTGCTCCTGAAATCATACATACCCTTCATAAAATTCAGGGATGGGACTTTCCTGGTGGTCCATTGACTGGGACTCTGAGCTCCCAGTACGGGGGACAGGGGTCCTGGGTTCAATCTCTGGTTGGGGAACTGGATCCTGCATGCTGTATATGTATTAAAGATCCCATGTACTACAACTGAGACCTGGTGCTGCCTAAATAATTAAATAAATAATTGCAAGAAAAATCAAGGATATATCCCTAAAGTCATTCCCATCTAGGCACAAAGTACTGATGAAGTTATAGGTAAAAATACTCCCTGAACCATGCATTTTAAAATAAGGCAAAACTGACTAGACACTCATTCTCCAAGTTTGAGAATTCAGGCATCAGCAGCTTGCAGGATGATCTGGAGAAGGCAGCAGGGATCTCACGAGGTTAATTTGATGGGCTACACTTGTTCCAACGCCACCACATCTGGGCAAACATCTGGTTACACTGGGACATATCTGGCAAAGAGAATGAGACTGATCAAGAATCCTAGGAAACTTACCCCTTAGACCCTCACTCCCTCTCCACTCCCAGGTTACCCATCATCTCAAGATCTCTCCAGAATTCCTCAGTGATCCCTAAAGGAAGAAACAAAATCTCTGGAAAACTTCAGTATCAGCTAAGCTCTGGAAAAATCACTAACAGACGGATTTAGAATGCCGAACAAAGCCCGCGAGTCATATTAAAACATCTTGTTGATGTTCATCAACTTGAAAAAAGTAAAAGACCATTGATTTTGAAGGAAAGGTTCTTAGCAATACCTGGTTTTTCTTCTCCCTGTTCATGGGCCCAGTGATTCTATCCCCTCCAAATCTTTCCCCATCCATATCCATGCAGCCATCACTTCCACCCACCACCCTCAGGAACACACAGGGTCTCCTTATGCCAAAATCAAAGCAAGGATTGTGTTGGATAAAAAGTTCATTTGGATTTTTCCAGATGATATGGAAAGGCCCAAATGAACTTTTTGGCCATTCCAATATATTGCTAAGAATCCATTTGCAGTTTGAAGTTAAGATGAAGCAAAGAAGTCTACAGGGAGAAAATGATCTAGTAATTCACACACACAATTAAAAGAGGGATTCACAAAGTACTCAGTGTGCTCTCCAGTTTTGTTTTGTTTTATTTGATGCACTAAAGCAGAATCTGTTTCTAAAAGAAAATAAGTCAGGTCTCTTCAATACATACTTTCTCCTATATTGCTGTTGTTTAGTCACTGAGTTGTGACTGACTCTTTGTGACCCTATAGACTGTAGCCCGCCAGGCTCCTCTGTCCATGGGATTCTCCTGGCAAGAATACTGGAGTGGATTACCATTCCCTTCTCCAGCGAATCTTCTCGATCCAGGAATCAAACCCATATCTCCTGCAATGGCAGGTGGATTCTTTACCACTGAGCCACCAGGGAAGCAAAATTACAAGTATTCAAAACTGAAGTCTATCCCTGCAAAACTGAAAAGTCTGTCACTGTAGTTATTGGTGGGAGAGGCAACTTTCTTGTTCAAACACAAGTAAAATAACCCTTTGCATCATGATTCTTCCTGAAGAGACTTGCTCTCATACTCTTTGAACACACCTCCAACTGCATAGCATCTGAGCCAGGGAAGTTCACTTCCTCTTTGGGGCAAATGTGATGTGAACTCATGAGGAACAGTTTCCAAGGGCAGGATGTTGTCTAAGGGAGGATCATTGTCAAGCCACGGAGAAACGGATTTTGTTGTTCATTTACATGATGTTCAGGGCTGGTGAGCCTCAGTTTCTCCATTGTTGTGCTTGTATTTAAAAAAAAAAAAAAAAGGAGGGCTTCCCAGATGGCACTAGTGTTAAAGAACCCTCCCTGCAATATAGGAGACCTAAGGGATGCAGGTTCAATCCCTGGGTTGGGAAGATCCCCTGGAGAAAGGAATGGCTATGCACTCCAGTATTCTTGTCTGGGAAATCCCATGGACAGAGGAGCCTGGCGGGCTGTGGTCCATAGCATCACAAAAAGTCGGATATGATTGAAATGACATAACACGCACTTGTACAAAAAATAAGGCTATTTGGGCTTTCTTTTGTGATAGAGTTTGCTGCACCCACCCAAGTAAAGGCAGGGCCACAGCACGCAGCCCCTCTTGGGACACACGCTGTGCTTCATTTACCGAAGACACAAGTGATGGTGAGCTAATGTGATCCCCTGTATATGATCCGCACTCTGTCCTTTCGATTCTCAGCTGGTTTTCTTCTCTTCGCTTCCGCATCCCTCATTGCTCAAATTGTTCTTACAGGGAAAATCTAGATAACAAAGAGGGGAAGCTCTAATGCCATCATGTTTGGCACCAGGACCACTAACCACTGTGAAAACCTTTTATAAAAAGGTTATTATTCCACTTATAATCTGCTCTCATGCTGGCTTTTAACTAACTGGAGGAGTAGCTGCACTAAGGTGGAAAGGTTTGTGACCCATCTGTTGAGTGTGTAATTTCCTTTTCATTGGCTAGCACAGCCCAATAAAAAAATATTATTAGGTGCACTAACTCAATCAGCAAACAAATGACAGGCAGATGGCCTTCAAAAACAATACAGACCGTGAATGCCACAGAGCCGGCCACCAAGTGGGCCCCAGCTTCCAGGCAGCCTTTGTCTGAGAACACTCCACTGGGTTAAGTGATGCAAAATACAGCAGAAAGAGAGAGAAGCTGTGTGTAAATGAGGGAGAAGTTAACGGCCTCTGAAGTGCTCTGTGAAAGGCTGTGATAATTCTACTGGGGAAAAGAGAGAGAGAGAGAGAGACAGAGAGAGAGAGAGAGAGAGAGAGAAAAGGCATCCTACTTAAATCATGTATTTTTGTGATGGTGCTGAAATCCAAAAGATCATTTTCACATGACATGTCAGTTTTAAATCCCTATTGTAGGCAGATTTTTCTTTTCTCAAAAGAGCCCTTTATCTGATAGAATTTTCTCAAGTTATGTTTTAGCTAAGTGATACAATTTGGTGAGTAGAAGTTTCTGTATGAGAGAGTTTTACTGGTAGAATAAAAGGCAGGAAGACAGATGAAAGAGAGAGTAGGAAGGAAGGGAGGGAGGGAGGAAGGAAGCGAAAAAGAAAGAGGGACTTCTCTGGTGGTCTAGTGGTTAAGACTCCTTGCCTCCACTGCAGGGGATGCAGGTTTGATCCCTGGTCAGAAAACTAAGATCCCACAGGCTGTGCTGCTCAGCCAAAAAAAAAAAAAAAAGGGAAGAGAAAGAGAGAGAGGGAAGAAAGAAAGAAAAGAAAGAGACTTAGCTTTTAAATATTTTGAAAGATAGGTGAGGTCAGAAACTGGCTTTGGTAATTTCAAAGAGAATTTAGCATATGACAGGCCTGCACACAATAACCTCCAGACTGTATCCTGTCTTTTAGATGAAAGATGTCCACAACCAGTGAATATTTTTAAAGTTTTTTCCTTGTACAAATTATGCAAGTTTGTAGCAAAAAAAAAAAAAGTGAGAAGTACAGAAAGGTCATCCAACATCAGAAAACAATCACACAAATTTCACCACTTGGAATAACCCTGCTGATAATGTATAATCTATCCCTCCCAGGACTTTAAAAATATGCTTTATTTACATATTTGAAATATGTTTTACATTCTTTTTTTACTTAGCCTGATATCAAAGTTCTTTATAATTATTATTTCAAACAGCTACATGTTTCACTGTATGGGACATAATTTTCTTCATATCTTAGAGAGACAATAACCTGTGTGTCTTGCTAGCTTTATAAATTTGGGAAATTAATATAACCTCTGAGCCTCGATTATTTGTAAATGGATACAATAAAAACACCTATAGCATTATTTTGCTGTGGACACTGAATTAAATTGGAGAAGGAAATGGCAACCCACTCCAGTATTCTTTCCTGGAGAATCCCATGGACAGAGGAGCCTGGCAGGCTACAGTCCATGGGGTTACAGAGTCGGACATGACTGAATGACTAACACACACGTTTAGTGTTAGTCTTTAACACTAAATATATTAGTACTAGTATTTATATTTGCCTGGTACATAGTAAGCAATCAATAAAATGTGTTAGTCACTGAATCGTGTCCAACTCTTTGCGACTCCATATACTGTAGCCTGCCAGGCTTTTCTGTCCATGGGATTTTCTAGGCAAGAATACTGGAGTGGGTTGCCATTTTCTTCTCGAGAGGATTTTCCCAACTGAGGAGTTGAACCTGGGTCTCCTGCCTTACAGGCAAATTCTTTACTGACTGATCTATGAGGGAAGCCCAAGCACTCAATAAAAGTTATAAAATAATGATACATAAGAATTTTTATTTACATTTCAGATGATTGCCTTAAGATATACATTTCTAGATTTGAAATTAAGGACAAAATATCTGAACAGTCATATGATCTTAATATATACCATAAACTTCTTCTACATATGTGTATGGTAATAATTTATATCCCATCAGTAATAGATGAGTAATCCTTGCTTACAATTAAAATCCTTTTTTAAAAAACTTTAATTGATAGGTCAAAATGTGGTGTCTCATTACTCATTAAATTTGGAGTTTTTACCAAGGGAAAGCAATAAAAGCTGCTTTCTTTTATTTTCTTTTTGGCTGTACCATGCAGCATGCTAAATTTATCCAACCAGGGATCAAAACTGCACCCACTGTGGGGTTCTTTAATTTAAATTTTTCTCAATGTTTAATAAGTATTTACATTTTTTTCTCTTTTGCATGAATTGGTAAAATTTCTATTTGTACCTTTTGCTGTCTGGGTCATTTTAAGTCCTCATTCCAAATCATTGAGACACACTTAAAAAAACTCCCCAGTGTTTATTTCAGTGTTAACTCTGCTTTGCCATCATCTCACACTACACAGTGGCTGAACCAGCACTCTCTACTTTTGTGTGTGTGTTTTGTTGTTTATCACTATTATATAACTTTTGTTTTCTTTTTTATTCAGTTCAGTTCAGTCACTCAGTCATGTCTGACTCTTTGCGACCCCATGGACTGCAGCATGCCAGGCTTTCCTGTGCATCAACAACTCCCAGAGCCTGCTCAAACTCATGTCCATCGAGTTGGTGATGCCATCCAACCATCTCATCCTCTGCCGTCCCCTTCTCCTCCTGCCTTCAATCTTTCCCAGCATCAGGGTCTGTTCCAATGAGTCTGTTCTTTGCATTGGGTGGCCATATTATTGGAGTTTCAGCTTCAGCATCAGTCCTTTCAATGAATATTCGGGACTGATTTCCTTTAGGATGGATTGATTGGATCTCCTTGTAGCCCAAGGGACTCTCAAGAGTCTTCTCCAACACCACAGTTCAAAAACATCAATTCTTTGGCACTCAGCTTTCTTTATGGTCCAACTCTCACATCCATACATGACTACTGCAAAATCCATAGCCTTGACTAGACGGACCTTTGTTGGCAAAGTAATGTCTCTGTTTTTTAATTTGCTGTCTAGGTAGGTCATAGCTTTTCTTCCAAGGAGCAATTTTAATTTCATGGCTGTAGTCATCATCTGCATTTCTTTTTTGCATCATAATTCTATTTTTAATCTATATTTATTTTTAATTGGAGGATAATTGCTTTACAATATTGTGTTGCTTTCCACTGTATATCAACATGGATCAGCCATAGGTGTATATGTCCCTTCCTGAGCCTCCCTCCAACCTCCCACCCTATCCCCTGCCCCCCACTCTAGGTTGTCACGGGGCACCTGATTTGAGCTCCCTGTGTCAGATGGCAAATTTCCACTGGTTATCTAATTTTACATATGGCAGTGTATATGTCTCAATTTGTCCCACCCTTTCCTTCGCTCACTGTGTCCACAGTCTGTTCTCTCTGTCTGTTATCTCCATTGCTGCCCTGCAAGTAGGCTTATCAGTACCATCTTGCTTGATTCTGTATATGTGTGTTGACATATGATATTTTTTTCTTTCTGATCTACTTCACTCTATATTACAGGCTCCAGCTTCGTCCATCTCACTAGAACTGACTCAAATTTGTTCCTTATTGTGCTTGAGTAATATTCCATTGTGTATATGTACCACAGCTTCTTTATCAATTCATCTGTCAATGGACATCTAGGTTGCTTTCATGTCCTAGCTATTGTAAGCAGTGCTGTGATGAACACTGGGGTGTGTGTCTTTTTCAATTATAGTTTCTCTAGAATATATGCCCAGTAGTGTAATCTGCCTGCAGTGCAGGAGACCTGGGTTCTATCCCTGAGTTGGGAAGATCCCTTGCAGAAGGAAATGGCAGCCCACTCCAGTATCCTTCCCTGGAAAATCTCATGGACACAGGAGCCTGGTGGGCTGCAGTCCATGGGGTTGCAAAGAGTCAGGCACGACTGAGCAAGTAACACAGTGGGATTATTGGATCATAAGTTTTATTCCTAGTTTTTAAAGTAATCTCCATACTATTTTCTATAGTGACTATATCAATTTACATTCCCACCAACAGTGTAAGAAGGTTCCCTTTTCTCCACACCTTCTCCAGGGTTTATTGTTTATAGATTTTTTTGATGATGACCTGCTTGACCATTTTGATTTTGATTTGCATTTCTCCAATAACAAGCCATGCTGAGCATCTTTTCATGTGTTTCTTAGCCATCTGTATGTTTTCTTTAGAGAAATATCTGTTTAGGTCTTCTGCCCACTTTTTTGTTGGGTTGTTTGTTTTTCTGGTATTGAATCGCATGAGCTGCTTGTATATTTTGGAGATTAATCCTTTGTCAGTTCTTTCATTTGGTATTATTTTCTCCCATTCTGAGAGTTGCTTTTTCACTTTGTTTATAGTTTCCCTCCCTGTGAAAAAGCTTTTAAGCTTAATTAGGTCCCATTTGTTTATTTTTATTTTTATTTCCATTATTATGGAAGATGGGTCATAGAGGATCTTCCTGTGATTGAGGTCAAAGTGTTCTGCCTATGTTTATGTCTAAGAGTTCTATATTTTTTGGTCTTACATTTAGTTATTTAATCCATTTTGAGTTTATTTTTGTGAATGGTGTAAGGACATGTTCTAATTTCATTCTTTTGCATTCAGTTGCATTACATGCAACAGTCCAGTTTTCCCAGCACCACTTATTGAAGAGACTCTCTTTTCTCTTTGTATGTTCTTGCCTCCTTTGTCAAAGATAAGGTGCCCATAGGTGCTTGAGTCTATTTCTGGGCTTTCTGTCTTGTTGCATTGGACTGCATTTCTGTTTTTGTGTCATACCATACTGTCTTGATGACTGTAGCTTTATAGTACAGTCTGAAGTCAGGAAGGTTGATTCCTCTAGCTCCATTCTTGTTTCGCAAGATTGTTTTGGCTATTCAGGGTCTTTTGTACCCCATACTCCATCCAAGCTATTAGGACCCAAGAAATACATTCCTCTTCATGATTTCAACTTTTAAAGGGAAAAAGCTACAGGTGGGATGCTTCCATGGGAAAGACAGATGGCTGCCAAGAGACCTCCCAGAGTGTAAATGCCCATGCCCATGGCCTGGCAACAGCAGTCTTCAGTTTTCCATCATAGTGACTAATGGCAGAATTTTGATTCACCAGTTATCAATTAGCTTCACTGGTTCAAATCCACTGATTCCCTAGCATCTATTAGTTTATCTGCCATGAACTATTAGCCATTATCACAGATCTCTTGGTTCTGGTGTCCTGCCAGCCACTCTGGCCTCACTGCCCATTAGGATAATTCACCATGCCTAAGGTGATTAAATGTTGTCACTGGTTTTATGCATTTTACAGAGCTCCATTTCGTGGAGCATCTTTCAAAATCTATGCTTCCACTGTTCTTTGCTGTTCAGTTTCCCTCACAGTTAGATCCTGGATCTGATCTCCAGTGGCTAAAGAAGACATGGTCTCCTTAATCAACACCATCAAGGCCCTCTGATGTTCATACAAGGCCTATTATTTTTTTTCTTTTCAGAGCTTTTAATGGAGCTAATATATGCCACCAACTACATCACCCTTATTGGAGAAGGAAATAGCAACCCACTCCAGTATTCTTGCCTGGAGAATTCCATGGCCAGAGGAGCCTGATGGGCTACTGGTACAAATCCACTGATTCCCTAGCATCTATTAATTTAACACACATAAACTCACACCACGCTTATGGTACTATAGCCCCTCTAACATTTCAGTGCCACAGCCTTAAATAAACCTGCATGTCATCTCCATCAACTAGACATTACTGTCTCGGTCACTGTGATGTTGCAACATGTTACATCACTCATGCACAAGCAGCAACTGGGTTTCTGTTATAGTCTGATTGGTGAGGAATACAGCTCAAAATCCCATCCTGCAGGTTAGCATTCTAGAAACTCTCCTACTACCAACTGTCTCCTAAGGTCCCCTGCAAGCAGAGCCTAACACAGGTTGAGAACATGATTCCACAGATACGATGTCTTATGGTGAGTGGACAGGGAAGTAAGTCCACCTAAGGATATGTTACTGCGTTGGCCACTACTAGAGGTTTTTGGTTCTCAATTCTAAGAGACCATTTGAGGAGTCATAAAATGTGTCTCTAGTCAGTCGGCCTAGATGATAAAATGGGGGAACATGTATCCCATTTCTTGTTGGTCAAGGGAGGCCCCAGAGGTATGAACACCCTCACACTTGCAGGCTGTGTAAGCACAAATGTGAGCAGCTTTCTGTGGGGATCAGAGAAGCTTGGGGGCACTTCCCTCGCTAGAATAAAACCCAAGAGAAAGTGAACAGCTGCCTTATCTTCTTTAATCAAATGGCATCTACTGTCTCCATACATTTTCTGGGGTTGGTCAGGAAAAAGTTAAAAGTATTACCTTGGTTTGAATTATATGCTGATCAGCTAAAATCTGTTTATAAAAATCTGACCTACTTTTTCCTATCTAGGTTTTGTCCTGATAGGAGTGTTCCTTTCATCACAAAAGGCTCAGCATTGCTGTGATGACTTGCACCGCCCTGGTGATGGTTGTGTGCGCTTTTCAGTAATTTCTGGTTATCCTTTGAGAACGTCCAACTGAAGAAGCTCTTAGGACTTCCCTGGGAGCATAGCGGTTAAGAATCTGGCTGCCAATGCAGGGAATATGGGTTGGATTCCCAGTCTGAGATCCCACATGCCATAGGGACATAGCTACTGAGCCTGTGTGCCCAGAGCCCACAAGAGAAGGCACCGCAAAGAGAAGCCTGTGCACTGCAGGTAGAGAAAGCCCGTGTGCAGCAACAAAGATCCAGAGCAGCCAAAATGAAATAAATCAAGAAATTAATTATAAAAAAATAAAATCTTTCAACCAAAATTTAGAAGCTTGTCTTTCAAAACAAGAAGCTGCTCTGCTTCCTCCAGATATGTATTCCACTAAAAGCTTCAAATTAGGGAGCATCCTTCTCTTTTTTCTTTTAGCCTTTTCTTAACCTTCCAGCTCTTACTAAATAAGTTCTAACAATCAGGAACGTGTATCCTTTTAGCATCTCAAGATGAAATGAGACTGTTGAGATAAAATTTAAGTCATCATTGCTCACATGTAAGTCTCTATTAATTTTTAAAGCAACTATACTCCAATAAAATTAATTAAAAATAAAGCTCATATCAGAAATTATAGGGGAATGAAATTTTATTGGGAAAGGCAATAGTAATAGAGGGAAGGAATGTGCTTGATTAGAATATACCAGGCGGTTCAGTGGTAAGGAATCCACCTGTCAGTGCAGCAGCTGCAGAAGACAAGGGTTCTATCCCTGGGTGGGGAAGATCCCCTGGAGTAGGAAATGGCAACCCACTCCAGGATTCTTGCCTGGGAAATTCCATGGACAGAGGAGCCTGGCGGGCTACAGTCCATGGGGTCACAGAGCACATGACTGAACACATGTGGCATATTGCAAAAATATTTTTAAATGTTGTGAAAAACTCAACCTTAAGTCTTATTAGATATTGCTTGGATATTAGATATTACTTAGATAATATTTAGATATTACCCAATCCAATAATCTAGATCTGATATTACCCTCTTTTTTAATCTGGATAGGAAAACTGGATTACAGGACATTACCCATCTCATAAAATTGTGTGCAAGAAACTTGAAAAAAACAGGAATCATACTTATTAAAGCTGAAACTAGACATTGATGAAAAATAAAAGTAAAAAGTAAATATCTATTATTAAAATATGCGCATGGAAACCATCATCTTTAATTCCAAGATTTTATAAGAACCCATTTGGGGACTGTCAAGACAGTCATCTGGAGAAGGAGAAAATGAAAGGGGCCCGAGAGACAGCTCTGCGAAGTTCGGGTGTGCAGAGCCAGCAACGAGCCTGACGCCTCTGAGCGTTAACACATGGTCCCTCCATCCAAGGTCTGTATATGCAACTCAGCTGCCGGACTGACAGAAGATTTGGGGTTGTTAACACACACTTCATTAAAATACCAGCTAAAATCCAAGTTCGAAATCCCACAGTTTGTGTTAGTTGATAAAACTCAATTGCTTCTAATTACTGTTAGTGCAGCTTTAAAATAATATTTTGTTGTAATAAAGGATTCAGTATGACAAGTGAGGGTTGGCCCGCTGAACTGGAAACCCTGGGCCAGAGGGAATATGTACGTACACAGCATTCCCTGCTCTGCCTGACTTGTTTCTCTAAAAATTTTCTAGGCATTCAACAGAGAAAAAGTGACCAGTCTTCAAATGGATTTTGAAAGGGTGAGGACAGCTCAAGCACGGGATGTGATTTGCATCTCTGGTTAGTCACTGCAGCTTAGGGAATGCTGAGTTGAAACGAGACAGGCAGAGTGGTGGTTTTCCAGTGCTTTTCTGGAAACAGACCACAACTAACCAACATCCTCTTCTTCCAGTGCAACCCCCCCCCCACAAATCCCTTCGTAAAAGGTTGTCAAGATTGGCAGACTTTAAAATAAAGCAGATATGCAGATGACACCACCCTTATGGCAGAAAGTGAAGAGGAGCTAAAAAGCCTCTTGATGAAAGTGAAAGAGGAGAGCGAAAAAGTTGGCGTAAAGCTCAACATTCAGAAAATGAAGATCATGGCATCCGGTCCCATCACTTCATGGGAAATAGATGGGGAAACAGTGGAAACAGTGTCAGACTTTATTTTGGGGGGGCTCCAAAATCACTGCAGATGGTGACTGCAGCCATGAAATTAAAAGACGCTTACTCCTCAGAAGAAAAGTTATGACCAACCTAGATAGTATATTCAAAAACAGACACATTACTTTGCTGACTAAGGTCCGTCTAGTCAAGGTTATGGTTTTTCCATATGGTCTTGTATGGATGTGAGAGTTGGACTGTGAAGAAGGCTGAGAGCCGAATAATTGATGCTTTTGAACTGTGGTGTTGGAGAAGACTCTTGAAAGGCCCTTGGACTGCAAGGAGATCCAATCAGTCCATTCTGAAGATCAACCCTGGGATTTCTTTGGAAGGAATGATGCTAAAGCTGAAACTCCAGTACTTTGGCCACCTCATGCAAAGAGTTGACTCATTGGAAAAGACTTTGATGCTGGGAGGGATTGGGGGCAGGAGGAGAAGGGAACGACAGAAGATGAGATGGCTGGATGGCATCATGGACTCGATGGATGTGAGTCTGAGTAAACTCCAGGAGATGGTGATGAACAGGGAGGCCTGGTGTGCTGTGATTCATGGGGTCGCAAAGAGTCAGACATGACTGAGTGACTGAACTGAACTGAAAATAAAGTACCTTTGCACATTGAAGTGTTAGTTGCTCAGTCCTGTCCATCTCTTTGTGACCCAAGGACTGTAGCCCACCAGGCTCCTCTGTCTAAGAGATGCTCCAGGCAAGAACACTGGAGTAGGTTACCATACGCTCCTCCAGGAGATCTTTCCTATCCAGGGGTCAAACCTGAGTCTCTTACATCTCCTGCACTAGAAGTGGATTTTTTTTACTTCTGCGCCACTGTGGAAGCCCCCAAACTGGGATTACGTGCATAATATTTGTTTATTGACTTTTCTTTACAAGCCCCAAAGGATGGACAACTCTCTTGTCCTGTCTTTTCTACAGCCATATTCGAAGTGCATGAGGCATAGTAATTGACTTCTTAAATAAATGATAGCAAAGATCAGAAAAGTGAGGTGATGTTTACAAGTACTGCAAAGAATGAATGAGATACTAATATGGAGACATTGGCTAGAGGCAAGGGAAAATGGTGAAACAGATCTCATTTGATCAGGAAGAAAGCCACATTTTCTCATCTTATTGGCGGATACCTCAGAGGAGGCTATAACACCCTTTTGGGGAAGCTCAGATATATCTATAGATAGACAGACAGACAGACAGATAGATAGATAGATAGATACTGACCAATTATTCTTTATGAGGAAAGACAGTCCTACTTTTCAGTGTCTTGTTCCACCTGAACAGATGTCCCAAATTCCATATCTTCAATATCTCTATTCTGTGTCCAGGAACTTATGATGATTTGACTCATACACAGTCATAAATCCCATCTTAACTCTGAGCCCTCACATGATACTTTAGAAATATATCTCAAACATGAATCTTCTCCTTCAACCTTCTAGCAAGGAGAGCAAACCAGTCAATCCTACAGGAAATCAATCCTGAATATTCATTGGAAGGGCTGATCCTAAAGCTCCATTACTTTTGGCCACCTGATGCAAAGTGCCAACTAATTGGAAAAGACCCTGATGCTGAGAAAGGCTGAAGGCAGGAGGAGAAGGGGGTGACAGAGGATGAGATGGTTGGATGGCATCATCGACTCAATGGGTGTGAGTTTGAGCAAACTCTGGGAAATAGTGAAGGACAGGGAAGCCTGGCATGCTGCAGTCCATGGGGTTGCAAAGAGTCAGACACAGCTTAGCCACTAAACAACAACAACCACCTTCTAGCAATTAAGAATAAAAACAATCATGGCAGACTTTCCTAGTGGTACAGTGGATGAGAATTCACCTGCCAATGCAGAGATCATGGTTTGATCCCTGATCCAAGAAGATTCTGCATGCTACAGAGCAACTAAGCCTGTACTCTGAAACTACTGACCTCGTGTGCTGCAACTACGGAATCACATATGCCTAGAGCCCATGCTCTGCAACAAGAGAAGCCACCGTAATGAGAAGCCTGCACACTGCAGTAAAGAGTAGCCCTCACTTGCTGTAGCTAGAGAAAGCTAGAGCACAGCAACAAAGACCCAACACAGCCAAAAATAAATAAATAAACAAAAGCAATCATGATGAGTACTATTCATGACAATGATGGTAAGTGTAAAGGTGAGGTGGTATCCTTTGGCTGACCTGTATCCATTCTACTTCTTGACATCTTTGATGGAAACCTTAGTTCTCCAGTAATCTGCAGTGATTCTCTGCGCTTTCCTGGCTAAGCTATTCAGTTGCCCACTTCCTGGAATTTGAATCTTAAAATAATAGTAAAGCAGAAAATGGCTTCAACCAGTCTACAAAATGCACTGTGGAAAAACTACTAGAGAATGCCACCTGCTTAGACTTCTGCTTCCCACCTAAGAACTCCTTCCATCCCTGGATCAGGGTCTCCTCTTTTAGCCTGCCAGCTGTTCAATATTCTTCCAATAAACAGTCTTTTTATGTAAGCAGCCAATTTGTTCCTATTAGTTTCAACCAAAGTAACAGCCAAATTATCCTGACCGATTCATAATGATGAAAACAAATGCCTCANCTTTTAGCCTGCCAGCTGTTCAATATTCTTCCAATAAACGGTCTTTTTATGTAAGCAGCCAATTTGTTCCTATTAGTTTCAACCAAAGTAACAGCCAAATTATCCTGACCGATTCATAATGATGAAAACAAATGCCTCATTCATAGAACTCTTCTTTACCAAAGCTTAAGAAGTCTAAGATTACCAGAATCACTTATTCAGATGGCTTCTCTGAAATTAAGGTGTGAGATCTTAAATCAGTTCTCAGCGGTACTTGTTCGACATACAAATCACTAATACACGAGACACATCTACAAAGACTGATATTATGATTTAATCTGATCTCTAATATTTTACCTTATATTATTTTGGGCTTCCCTGGTGGCACAGACAGTAAAGACTCTGCATGAGATTAGGGAAACCCAGGTTTGATCCCTGGGTCGGGGAGATACCCTGGTGAAGGGAAGCTACCCATTCTAATATTCTTGTCTGCAGAATTCCATGGACAGAGAAACCCTGATGGGCTACAGTCCAGCTATTATTTTAACTTTTATAAGTGCTTATTGGATCAAAGAATGTATTTTTGCTCAAAGGAACTCTTTTAATATTCATGTTGCAGATGTTTCTGTATTTAAATATTTGAAAGTTCTGTGTAAGATTTCTGTATAAAAAGTCAACAGCATTTATCAGTTAAGTAGCTCAGTTGAGTCCAATTCTTTGCGACCCCATCCATTGCAGCATGTCAGGCTTCCCTGTCCATCACCAGCTCCCAAAGTTTGCTCAAATTCATGGCCACTGATTTGGTGATGCCATCCAACCATCTCATTCTCTGTTGCCCCCTTCTCTTCCTGCCTTCAATCTTTCCTAGCATCAGGGGCTTTTCCAATGAGTCAGTTCTTTGCATCAGGTGACCAGTGTATTGAAACTTCAGCATCAGCCCTTCCAATGAATATTCAGGACTGATTTTCTTTAGGATGGACTGATTTGATCTCCTTGCAGTCCAAGGGACTCTAAAGAGTCTTCTCCAACATCACAGTTCAAAAGCATCAATTCTTTGGTGCTCAGANTCTAGATTGGTCATAAGTTTTCTTCCAAGGAGTAAGCGTCTTTTAATTTCATGGCTGCAGTCACCATCTACAGTACCTTAAATAAACTTCCTATGCTTGTCTTCTATCTTAACTCCCTGAAGTTAAGCCATATTCATAGGTTAGTATACTTATTACTAATGAACCAATGACAAAACAAGAAAAATTTAACATATACACCAACATATCTCTTTTTAAAAATTTTATTTATTTTAATTGAAAGATAATTACTTTACAATATTGTGATGACTTTTGCCATANTTCATAGGTTAGTATACTTATTACTAATGAACCAATGACAAAACAAGAAAAATTTAACATATACACCAACATATCTCTTTTTAAAAATTTTATTTATTTTAATTGAAAGATAATTACTTTACAATATTGTGATGACTTTTGCCATATATCTTTAATGTATACACAACCATATTGGTTATATCATTGATATTTTTTGGTTTACTAGTAATAAAAATACCAACTAGAAAGTGAGATCAATTAAAATAAGAAATTTCATCAAGCTCCTAGAAACATTTTTAGAATTTAGAAAAGTGTGCATATTTGTTTTAATAAGTATCAATCGAATCAATTCTTGATTTTATTAACTACACAAATGCATATATGCAAACACACACACTGACTTTTTAGAAAATAAATCAAATCATCAATTTGAATAAAATGTCAGTCTCTCTTTACAAATAGCAAGATTATCCAGAATTTCTGCATTTTTTACCTTCTCTTTGGGAAATGGTTATAATAGTAAATATGTAAAGGGATCTTAAAATAATGACTATTTTTTCTTATAAACCTTAAAGACTTCTACAAACTAAATATAGAATCAACATATTTTCTATACTAATATTAAAGCATTTGTAAGTATAATTTTATATTTTTATGATTATAGTAGTAGTATATATGTGTGTGTATATATATATATATATATATATAAGTANGATTTGATCTCCTTGCAGTCCAAGGGACTCTAAAGAGTCTTCTCCAACATCACAGTTCAAAAGCATCAATTCTTTGGTGCTCAGATTTCTTTATAGTCCAAATTTCACTTCCATACATGACTACTGGAAAAATCATAGCTTTGATTATATGGACCTTTGACAATAAAGTAATGTCTTTGCTTTTTAATATGCTGTCTAGGTTGGTCATAGCTTTTTCTCCAAGGAGCAAGTGTCTTTTAATTTCATGGCTGCAGTCACCATCTGCAGTGATTTTGGAGCCCAAGAAAATAAAATCTATCACTTTCCATTGTTTCCCCATCTAACTGCCATGAAGTGATGGGACTGGATGTCAAGTTTTTTGAATGTTGAGTTTTAAGCCAACTTTTTCACTCTCCTCTTTCACTTTCATCAAGAGGCTCTTTAGTTCCTCTTCACTTTCTGCCATAAGGGTGGTGTCATCTGCATATCTGAGGTTATTGATATTTCTCCCTGCAATCTTGCTTCCAGCTTCTGATTCATCCAGTCTGGCATTTGGCATTATGTACTCTGCATATAAGTTAAATAAACGGGGTGACAATATACAGCCTTGACGTACTTCTTTCCCAATTTGGAACCTGTCCAATGTTCTATGTCGAGTTCTAACTATTGCTTCTTGACTTGCATACAGATTTCTCCAGAGGCAGGTAAGGTGGTCTGATATTCCCATCTCTTTAAGAATTTTCCACAGCTTGTTGTGATCCACACAGTCAAAGGCTTTAGCATAGTCAATGAAGCAGAAGTAGATGTTTTTCTAGAACTCTCTTGCTTTTTCAATGATCCAACAGATGTTAGTAATTTGACCTCTGGTTCCTCTGCCTTTTCTAAATCCAGCTTGAACATCTGGAAGTTCTCGGTTCACATACTGTTGGGGCCTCACTTGGAGAATTTTGAGCATTACTTTGCTAGCATGTGAGATGAGTGCAACTGTGAGGTAGTTTGAACATTCTTTGACATTGCCTTTCTTTGGGATTCAAATGAAAAGTGATCTTTTCCAGTCCCGTGACCACTGCTGGGTTTTCCAAATTTGTAGGCATACTGAATGCAGCACTTTCACAGCATCATCTTGCAGGATGATATAAACATCCTAAAATGGATATATACAGTGGATGATATGTAAATAGCTTTCATAATCATTGGTAATTATTGTAACATTGTGCTTGCATGTGTGCTCAGTTGCAAACTCATGTCTGATTCTTTGTGACCCAGTGGACTGTAGCCCTCCAGGCTCCTTTGTCCATGGGATTTCCCAGGGAAGAATGCTGGAGTGGGTTGCCATTTCCTTCTATATGGGATTTCCCCACTCAGGGATCAAATCCTCATCACCTGCATTGGCAGGCGTATCTTTTACTACTGAAGCACCAGGGGAGCCCATTGTAACAGTATTATTTCAATAACAATCATTTACATGTCAAAACCAGATAATAGCATTTTGTGAGATAATGCTGCTAAGAAATATTTCTCCAAGTTAAATCTCAAATGCTTACCTATGACATTTAAAAGTGCATATTCACAAGCTGTATTAAACAGCTATGCTATATAAACAACTGCCCCAAGATTCAGTGGCTTAAGCCAGAGTTATTTATTCTTGTTCATACATCTGTAGATAAGCTGAAAGCCAGCTAACCTAGGCCACATGACTGATTCTAGCTGCATGATGAGCTGAACTTGGCTCTTCACTGTAACTTATGCCCAGGTATGCTCTAAAGGTGGGCCTCTGGACCCCAGATGCTCAGAAAAAGCTCTCTGTGTGGTAGTGGCAGAGGAGGAAGATGGCAAACCCATCACACGAGCACATCCCTGAATCACAGCCACTAATATTCCATTGTCCAAAGCACATCACATGACCAAGCCCAACATTGATAGGGAAGGGAAGTATAGTCCATACACATAGGAGGACAGAAGATTGACTATTTCCTGAATAATAATCCAAACCATTACATTAACTAAGAGTGCATCTGAAACATATACCTTGCTTACACTAAATCATTTTGCTGATTAGATATGATGGTACCTTATTTGATGGTGTACAAATTCAAGGGTTTCAGAAGTGATGTTGAAATTGGCATTTAGCTAATTGGCTGTCCACAATCTAAGGTGAGACCATATAGCATACCAGGGAGGAACTCAAGGCCAAAGCTGAAATTTCAATTCAAAAAAACTTTGCTGCTGAAAGCTGCACAGTTTTGTAGTGGCTCACCTGGAGATTTAACACAGATTTTCCTGACTCAGATCCCATGTTCTGAAGCAAGCCTGCAGTGCTCCCCAGTGTCATAGCTTCATTTTGGAAATGAAAAATAGAAACACTGCAAATGACCCGATGCCGTTCCTTTTAGTGGCTGAGTAATATTCCATTGTATATATGTTTCACATCTTCTCTGTCCACTCATCTGTCATGGGACAGTAGGGTCTACCATACAGAGTGAAGTAAGTCAGAAAGAGAAAGGAAATATCATATACAAGGCTATGGTTTTTCCTGTGGTCA
>SJYV01033253.1:38273-54144 GCA_006410875.1 Neotragus pygmaeus
ACTTGCATACAGATTTCTCCAGAGGCAGGTAAGGTGGTCTGATATTCCCATCTCTTTAAGAATTTTCCACAGCTTGTTGTGATCCACACAGTCAAAGGCTTTAGCATAGTCAATGAAGCAGAAGTAGATGTTTTTCTAGAACTCTCTTGCTTTTTCAATGATCCAACAGATGTTAGTAATTTGACCTCTGGTTCCTCTGCCTTTTCTAAATCCAGCTTGAACATCTGGAAGTTCTCGGTTCACATACTGTTGGGGCCTCACTTGGAGAATTTTGAGCATTACTTTGCTAGCATGTGAGATGAGTGCAACTGTGAGGTAGTTTGAACATTCTTTGACATTGCCTTTCTTTGGGATTCAAATGAAAAGTGATCTTTTCCAGTCCCGTGACCACTGCTGGGTTTTCCAAATTTGTAGGCATACTGAATGCAGCACTTTCACAGCATCATCTTGCAGGATGATATAAACATCCTAAAATGGATATATACAGTGGATGATATGTAAATAGCTTTCATAATCATTGGTAATTATTGTAACATTGTGCTTGCATGTGTGCTCAGTTGCAAACTCATGTCTGATTCTTTGTGACCCAGTGGACTGTAGCCCTCCAGGCTCCTTTGTCCATGGGATTTCCCAGGGAAGAATGCTGGAGTGGGTTGCCATTTCCTTCTATATGGGATTTCCCCACTCAGGGATCAAATCCTCATCACCTGCATTGGCAGGCGTATCTTTTACTACTGAAGCACCAGGGGAGCCCATTGTAACAGTATTATTTCAATAACAATCATTTACATGTCAAAACCAGATAATAGCATTTTGTGAGATAATGCTGCTAAGAAATATTTCTCCAAGTTAAATCTCAAATGCTTACCTATGACATTTAAAAGTGCATATTCACAAGCTGTATTAAACAGCTATGCTATATAAACAACTGCCCCAAGATTCAGTGGCTTAAGCCAGAGTTATTTATTCTTGTTCATACATCTGTAGATAAGCTGAAAGCCAGCTAACCTAGGCCACATGACTGATTCTAGCTGCATGATGAGCTGAACTTGGCTCTTCACTGTAACTTATGCCCAGGTATGCTCTAAAGGTGGGCCTCTGGACCCCAGATGCTCAGAAAAAGCTCTCTGTGTGGTAGTGGCAGAGGAGGAAGATGGCAAACCCATCACACGAGCACATCCCTGAATCACAGCCACTAATATTCCATTGTCCAAAGCACATCACATGACCAAGCCCAACATTGATAGGGAAGGGAAGTATAGTCCATACACATAGGAGGACAGAAGATTGACTATTTCCTGAATAATAATCCAAACCATTACATTAACTAAGAGTGCATCTGAAATATATACCTTGCTTACACAAAATCATTTTGCTGATTAGATATGATGGTACCTTATTTGATGGTGTACAAATTCAAGGGTTTCAGAAGTGATGTTGAAATTGGCATTTAGCTAATTGGCTGTCCACAATCTAAGGTGAGACCATATAGCATACCAGGGAGGAACTCAAGGCCAAAGCTGAAATTTCAATTCAAAAAAACTTTGCTGCTGAAAGCTGCACAGTTTTGTAGTGGCTCACCTGGAGATTTAACACAGATTTTCCTGACTCAGATCCCATGTTCTGAAGCAAGCCTGCAGTGCTCCCCAGTGTCATAGCTTCATTTTGGAAATGAAAAATAGAAACACTGCAAATGACCCGATGCCGTTCCTTTTAGTGGCTGAGTAATATTCCATTGTATATATGTTTCACATCTTCTCTGTCCACTCATCTGTCATGGGACAGTAGGGTCTACCATACAGAGTGAAGTAAGTCAGAAAGAGAAAGGAAATATCATATACAAGGCTATGGTTTTTCCTGTGGTCATGTATGGATGTGAGAGTTGGACTGTGAAGAAGGCTGAGTGCCGAAGAATTGATGCTTTTGAACTGTGGTGTTGGAGAAGACTCTTGAGAGTCCCTTGGACTGCAAGGAGATCCAACCAGTCCATTCTGAAGGAGATCAACCCTGGGATTTCTTTGGAAGGAATGATGCTAAAGCTGAAACTCCAGTACTTTGGCCTCCTCATGCGAAGAGTTGACTCATTGGAAAAGACTTTGAAGCTGGGAGGGATTGGGGACAAGAGGAGAATGGGAGACAGAGGATGAGATGGCTGGATGGCATCACGGACTCGATGGACGTGAGTCTGAGTGAACTCTGGGAGACGGTGATGAACAGGGAGGCCTGGCGTGCTGCAATTCATGAGGTCGCAAAGAGTTGGACACGACTGAGCGACTGAACTGAACTGAACGGAACATATATATATGGAATCTAGGGAAATGGTGATGATGAACCTATTTCCAAGACAGGAATAGAGAGGTAGACATAGAGAAAGGAACATGAGGACACAGGAGGCAGAGAGGGGAAGAGTAAATGAATTAGGAGATTAGGATTGACACATATACTCTACTATGTATAAAACAGCTAGCTAGTGGGAACCTCGTATTAATATAAAGCACACAGAGCTCAGCTTGGTGCTCTGTGATGACCTAGAGGGATGGGGTGGGGATGGGAGTGAGAGGGAGGTCCAAGAGGAAGCAAATGTACATAACCTATAGCTAATTTGCTTCATTGTACCACAGAAACTAACACAACCTTGTAAAGCCATTATATTCCAATAAAAATAAATAAATAGGAAAAAAATTTACTGTGTGCCAGGCTTAGAGTCACTGGATTTACATATATTATTATTTCATTTTATCCTTAAATTTCATGTTGTTATTGTTTTGTCACTAAGTTGTGTCAGACTCTTTTGCAACACCATGGACTATAGACCGCCAACCTCCTCTATCCATGGGATTTCCAGGCAAAAATACTGGAGTGGGTTGCCATTTCTTATGAGGTCAGGGTAATTTTTCAGAATTTACAGATAAGGAAATAATTGCTCAGGAAGTTTTAAAACTTAATTTTTCTAAGGACAAGCAGGTAGAAAACCTAAAATTTTGAAAGCAGCCCCATCAGACGACAAAACTCATTCTTTTCTATCAAACTATACAAACATTTCAAAATATTCAGCAATTAAGACTGAAAGCTCATACCTGAACTCATGCCTCTTGACCTAGCAATCTCTCTATTACTGTTCAAGTAACTGTATTTCCAAAACTGTAAGTTTTATTTTAATACATGGTTTAACAACTGGTCAAAATATTTGAATTTAAAACTGTCCAACACGTCCTGGTTGCCATAAATATGTGACATACTCCTTTCTTATTAATCCAACCACCTGTGCCTTTTTTCAGTATTAAGAAGAATAAGCCATGCACGTTATTTCAAGTGTACAGTCTTCTAGCATTAAGGAAAAATTTACACTGAAAAGGCGAAAGAGACTTAAATGTCCATCAAAACCTTCCATTTACATGTTTCTTGTCCCCATATGTGGAACAATGCTGCCTCCTGTCACTGATGATAATAACAATAATAATAACAATATAAAATCAGTCTTTAGGTATTCTCAGTCCATATAATTAAACCAGGATTCAACACATTAACAGTTCCTTTAAGATTACTGTATTTTAACAGACTTTGTGATGCATTCTTCAAGAGAATACCACTTTTGTAAAGCTTAGTAAGGTCAGCACTATAAATATGCCTTGTATTTTAAAGGCTTCCCGGGTAGCTCAGACTATAAAGAATTTGCCTGCAACTCAGGAGACCCAGGTTCGATCCCTGGGTTGGGAAGATCCTCTGGAGAAGGCCATGGCAACCTCTCCACTATTCTTGCCTGGAGAATTTCATGGACAGAGGAGTCTGCCAGGCTACAGTTCATGGGGTTGCAAAGAGTCAAACACGACTGAGCAACTAACACTTTCACTTTGCATTTTAAAATAGAACACTAATCTCTTCTAGACTATTCTGTGCTGAATTTACCACAGTCTGGCTATAGAGAATGTCAAAACCAAAGAGTTGGCTATCCTTTGGTTATTGATGTGTTGCAAATTATACTATCTGCTGATTACTTGAAATTAAAAAGACAGCATCAAAGTTAGAAAAATAGAAAACCATCCATTATCCCAACTTGAAGTGATGGAGAAAATAATGCTACTGTATGAAATTAAAATGTTTCCCACCTTCATTGAGATATAATTTACAAATGAAAATTGAAAGCCTTTTGAGGAAGGAAGCAAAATGCAATGGAAAGAAGTGTGCCAGTTCTGAGCAGGCCTCCAGAGGTCCTGTGTGCTTCGGTTCTCTCTTTTGGAGCCTTGTTCAGATGCCCAGACAACAAAGCGTGGACTGGCCTGCCAGAATATGAGAGCCATGTTGGGCAGGACTCTGCTGAGTCAGCCAGCCCAGCTGAGGCCATCCGAAACTAACCAGCTCCCAGTCAGCTTGGCACTAATCTTAATCATGAGGAAGCCAGCCAAGACCAGGAGAAAAAGGCAGCTGGGCGCAGCGCCAATTGTGGGCTTGAAGAACTGTGAACTATACAAAGACTTGCTTTGAACCACTAAGTTCTTGGGCTAGTTTGTTGTCTTCAGACAAAGTGACAAATCACACAGCCTCCCTTAGATTATAAATTCCATACCTATAATGTCCACTTATGTATATTTCTAGTACTTGGCACAGCATATAGTATGTACTTAACATATGTATGATAAATGAATTAATGGGTGAATGAAAAATATATAGTCCCATGCATTTGACTTTTGAAAATAATTTGATTTCTATGTGTTGTTCAGGTATGGGGCCAACTTGTTTTTGTTGTCATCCAGTTGCCACCCAAAGGACTGCAACACCCTAGGCTTCCCTGTGTTTGCTCCCAGAGTTTGCTCAAACTCATGTCCATCGAGTTGGTGATGCCATCCAACCATTTCATCCTCTGTCGATGCCTTCTTCTCTTGCCTTCAGTCTTTCCCAGCATCAGGGGCTTTTCCAGTGAATTGGCCCTTCACATCAGGTTGCCAAAGAATTGGAGCCTCAGGTTCAGCATCAGTCCTTCCAATGAACATTCAAGGTTGATTTCCTTTAGAATGGACTGGTTGGATCTCCTTGCAGTCCAAGGAACTCTCAAGAGTCTTCTCCAGCATTACAGTTTGAAAGCAACAATTCTTTGCTGCTCAGCTTTATTTATGGCCCAACTCTCACATCCATATGTGACTACTGGAAAAGTCACAGCTTTGACTAGACAGATCTTTGCCAGTAAAGTGATTTCTCTACTGCTTTTAATACTCTGCCTAGGTTTGTCACAGCTTTCCTTCCAAGGAGCAAGCGTCTTTAATTTCATGGCTGCAGTCACCATCATAGTGATTTTGGGGCCAGCTTACAAGGATACATTTTGTTTCTGACCAAGCTCCCCGGCTTTTATTCACTGTAAGTGTTGGAGCCAGGACTCAAGACCTGGTCTCTCTGAAAATAATGATTGGAAGAATAAATAAATAGCAGTAGTGCTAAACATAGTGGCAGCAGAATCTAACCAAGAAATCCAGCCGTTTCATCTATACACTATGGTCCTTTCAAAATCCTTTTAGATAATCACTCAGAGTTACCAGTAAAGCTGAAATAAACCAACCATAGGATACCTATCAGGACAGTTTTGATCGGCTTTTCCAAGAAGTAAGCTTGTGTTGCATTATGTAATAAATTGTTACAGAACTTTGTGGAACATAAAAGGGATGCTGGCATCTGACAGAAGTTTACTGCCAGCACTCTGGAAGAATTTCAATAGGAATAGAAAGGCTGGGCAAGTGAGTCAAGTCGTTTCAGAACCATGCTTGAAGGGTAATGCCAGCATTCCAGAGGGACTTCAGTGCTCGGCTAGAGGGCAGCAGAATTATGGCTGAAGTATTCCTCATGGAGAGCTTTAACCTCATGACCGAAGTGTATTCAAAACAATTCTGCTGCGATAGTAAAAAATATATATATCCATGCTGTGCATTCCCAGAAGAGCAGGCTGGCCTCCTTATTCACACGAGCCAAGAACTGAAAAAGAGCTGAGAGGGTAAACTGGTAAAGTGCTACCACTGAGATTTTTCTCTAAATACTGGCTGGGGAAGCCCCATGGTTCCCAAAGATTAGAGACATTAGATATTTTATAAGGTGTGTGCTGAATGAATAATTCATAGAAAAATGTCCCTTTGTGCAGGTAAGATTGCACAGTAAAGTAAGAGAAGAAAAAAAAAACAGATAAAATATTCAGTTCAATGTAGTCCTTCGGTCAAGCCCCTAAATTTATCCTTCATATGTACCTCATGCATCACACTCTGCTAGGTACTGGGAGCACGGAGCAGTTGCATCTCAAGCTAACTGAGCACATGAGGCCCCTATATATTCAATAAATATTTATTTAATCTCTGCCTTTTAGGGCTTCCCAGGTGGCACAGAATCTTCTTGCCAATGCAGGAGACACAAGAGATGCAAGTTCAATCCCTGGGTTCAGGAAGATCCCCTGGAGAAAGAAACGGCAAAATCACCTCCTTCAACAGGCCTTCCATAACCTTGTCTATAAAGTATACACACCATTCTAGTCCCTATCTCAATTTCCTTTCTGTTGTCTTCTGCTTAATGTCTCTATTCACCATTTCTAATTGTTTTATTTATTTTAAAGGCTTTCATACCAGGCTCTCTGTCCTGTTCACTATTTTATATTCAGTGTTTAATATAGGGAGTACATAACAGGTATTTAATAAAATTAATGTTTCACTAAACACAATAGCTGTTTGATGAAATTGTATGATCTCAATAAATGACCCAATGACCAATGCTGGCTCTTCTTCAACTAAATAAAAATAGAGTTCAATAGAGCCAATATTTTATAATAACTGTAAATGGAGTATAATCTTTAAAAACTGTGAAACATTATACTGCACATCTATAAGATATAATATTGTACATCAACTATACTTCAATTTTTAAAAGGATAAAAAACATAAAATATATATACTGAATGGCAGAATAAAAATCTGCTTCTAGTTTTTAAAGAAGTCCATAATTCAGACTGACTAGATGACTTCTTTATTTAAATGACTGACTTTTTACTATATTAGGATAACAGATCATGAAGTGAGGGGTATAAAAGAGAGAATAGAGTTGAATTGTAAAGAAAAAAATTTCAATTACATAACTTTTGTAATTAAACAGATTGGCACAATTATCAAANTGACTTCTTTATTTAAATGACTGACTTTTTACTATATTAGGATAACAGATCATGAAGTGAGGGGTATAAAAGAGAGAATAGAGTTGAATTGTAAAGAAAGAAATTTCAATTACATAACTTTTGTAATTAAACAAATTGGCACAATTATCAAACAACAGCAAACTGTTGTAGTGTTGGGACAGAATCTAGTAACAAAAACTATTGGTTTTGAAAATCTTATTCTGTTTCAATATAATCACCTTGCCCTTTCCACTTGTAGAAAATAGGTCAATTTTTAAAGCAATGCTTTATTGGATAACAGTTGCTTTACAATATTGTGCTGGTTTCTGCCATACATCAACATGAATCAGTCACAGGTATTTGTATGTCCCCTCCCTTTTGAACCTCTCTCCCATCTCCCATCCCATCCCTCCCTCTAGGTTGTCACAGAGCACTAGGCTGAGCTCGCTGTGTCACACAGCAAATTCCCACTGGCTATCTATTTTACACATGGTAAGGTATATGTTTCCAGGCTACTTTCTCAATTCATCACACCCTCTCGACCCCAACTGTGTCCACAAGTCTGTTCTTTATGTCTGCATCTTCATTGCTACCCTGCAAATATGTTCATCAATATGATCTTTCTAGATGCTATACATATGCATTAATATTCGTCTCTATTTCTGACTTACTCTGTGCAATAAGCTCCAGGTTCATGCACCTCGCTAGAACTGACTCAAATATGTTCCTTTTTATAGCTGAGTAATATTCCACTCTATATATGTACAACAATTTCTGTATCCATTCATCTGTCAATGGATATCTAGGTTACTTCCTAAGTACTGAAAACAAGTTAATTTATGGCAGGTTTATTTCCAATACTTTTCATGTTCTGTATCATTTGATACGTATTTTCATTAAGCTTTCATGTTTCTTAACCAAAAAAAATTCTTAACTGAGTTCAAATTTGGATTATAAATTGCTGTTCTATACAAATTCAGCGTTCAAGATGGCAGGCTGTGAGAAAGATGTAAATCAGTTTTTCATTAAAAGAACATTGCTTCTATTTTCATTTCAAATTAGGCACTGACTATGGGGACAATTTGATGAAACTGATTAATGGCTGTAGAAGACTTTCCAGTCAACTCTTCTTCTATCCTCCCACCTCCTCACCTTAAGAGATCAAGAAAACATATGAATTAGGACAAGTGGTGCTAGTGGTAAAGAATTTGCCTGCCAATGCAGGAGACATAGGAGATGCAGGTTTGACCCCAGGGTTGGGAAGGTCCCATGGAGGAGGAAAAGGCAACTAATCCAGTATTCTTACCTGGGAAATCCCATGGACAGAGGAGACTGGCGTGCTACAGTCCACAGGGCCGCAAAGATTCAGACACAGCTGAAGTGACATAGCACAGTACGAGGTGGTACAATAAAAATAATGTATACAAATCACTGATGAAGCAAACACCCTCTTTTCTCTCTATTTATTAGTGTGATCTACCGTTTAAATGTTAAAAACACAGACTTCCAAAATTCAGACATGAATCTAAAGAGAAACAAATCAAGGAGGTTGCTCAGCCATCTTGATCCCAGTTTCAGGACAGCCTACTCCAGGCTCAAGACATCATATGATTCTGTGAGCTGCAGTCTGTATCATTGGAAACTATCCTTGGTTTGGGGGACAAGAGAGGGAGTTTGGGGCCAAACTGAGAGAGTCTAATGAGGGCACAGCCTCTACATATCATCCTCAAGATTTTTATATGGTTTTTGTGCTCATTCTGTAATTTGGACTCAGGACCCTGGGTCCTGAGAAAATATCTTAAATAAACATTAACACAACATATTCCCCCAAGATATTTGTTGGTAATAAAAGTAAAGTAGAAAAAATTTAACTTGCTCAGATTCTGATAGAGGTGGTAGATTGCAAATGGCAAAAGTCCCAGAGAGAATGATAATGTCTACTACAGTTCCTAGGGTGCTGTATGCCCAGGAAGGGCACATGTTGGGAGCATGAATTTTTCTAAATGCCACAAAAGACGGCATGGGAAATGTAGATCATGATGGACAACTGCTATGCAGCAGTACGAGGTGCAAGTGTGTTAGTCACTCAGTTGTGTCCAACTCTTTGTGACCCCATGGACTGGGGCCTACCAGCCTCCTCAGTTCATGGAATTCTCCAAACAGGAATACTGGAGTGGGTAGCCATTCCCTTCTCCAGGGGATCTTCCCAATCCAGGGATCGAACCTGGGTCTCTCACATTACAGACAGATTCTTTACATCTGAGCCACTAGGAAGCCCCACAATAGTGTGATGCCTCTCTGTAAATCCATGGGTTCTCAGTAATGTTATTAACCTCAGAATGTTCATGAGTGGGTTTCTTATTGAAAATTAAAAAGAAGCTAAAATGTCTTGCTTCCAGCTCTTCTTGCTTAAGTAGAGCTCAAGCAACAGGGTCCAGAGACCAAGGCCCTTAGAAGAATTACACATAGAACGTGAACTGATCATCAGGAAGGGGACAGACTTGTACAGACTGTAATACTGTACTTGAATCAAGTTTACCTATAACTCAAAGAATCAGGGAAGCCCAGATGACATTTGGATTAATTGTCAAGATCACCACCTGGGCTCCTTCATCTAAAATACTCAACTGTATCTTAGATTTGATCATTATCCTAGATTGGAAGAAGAGACCTTTTCCAAAATTGCCAGCCTCTTTGGGTTTAGAATGAATGATCACACTGGTTATTGTAGAACATAACTCAGCACAAGTTGAGAACTAGGGATCCAGGTATCACTTCAAGCAGCAAGTTCTCCAAATGATGAAGTAGCCAGCTCAGCACTCATTACAACAGTGCAGCCCAGCACACAAGAGTTTTTAAGGATTCCATTCATTTCCCCATGTTAACATGGAATCATGAGTTGGCTTTATCACCTGACAGCATCTAAATATAGTGGGAATCATCTGTTTCCAGTTATTTTTCTCTGATGTTCATTAAAATGCAAGTTTTTCAGCTTTAGACTGGACCTAGCTGAAAGGGAATCTCGAAGAGTCCAGGAATCTTTATTTCAAAAGGCAACTCAAAATCAGTAAATTCACTGAAGTTTGAAAATGATGGCTCTTTCTCCTTTACCGCCCTTATGTGAGGTGTTTCTGAATATACCTACTGTCAGTCTCTGTGTTTGCCAGGTCTTTCAGTTTTCCCATCCTGTCTCTATCTTTGCCATAAAGCAGAGGTATTTGCATCTCTGTCAAACAAAGGATGTATCTTTGAAATGATGACAATAGGTACCTGGCCTAAAGGATTGCATAGTGGTCTCTATCTCCTGAAATTCTTGCACCAAAATCCTCACTCTCAAGTAGTTTCTGACACTTATCTCCCAACGGTGGAGTGTTAGAATGTAATTCAGTCAATTCAGTTAGGTCACTCAGTCACATCCGACTCTTTGTGACCCCATGGACTACAGCACACCAGGCTTCCCTTTCCATCATCAACTGCTACTCAAACTCATGTCCATCGAGTCGGTAATGCCATCCAACCATCTCATCCCCTTTTCCTCCTACCTTCAATCTTTCCCAGCAGCAGGGTCTTTTCCAGTGAGTCAGTTCTTTGCATGAGGTGGCTAAAGCATTGGAGCTTCAGCTTCAGTATCAGTCCTTCCAATGCATATTCTGATCTTCTTTAGGATGGACTGGTTGGATCTCCTTGCAGTCCACGGGACTCTCAGGAGTCTTCTCCAACACTGCAGTTTAGAAGCATCAGTTCTTTGGCGCTCAGCTTTCTTTATGGTCCAACTCTCACATTCATACATGACTACTGGAAAAACCACAGCTTTGACTAGTTGGACCTTTGTCAGCAAAACAACATCTCTGCTTTTTATATATGGAATAACTGGCCTTCAGAGCTGGTTCATCAATTAGTATTTGATACCTACCATGTCCTAAGCACTATGCTACGGGGATGCAAAATTTTACAAAATATGCTAAAGTTCTAGGAAACTATCTCTGCTCTCAGGTTACTTAAAAATCTAGTTATAGTCTATAGTAATCTGAGTTATGGCAAATGTATAGTAAAGCATAACCACAAAAATAATAGTATGTTCAGTTCAGTTCAGTTCAGTCGCTCAGTCGTGTCCGACTCTTTGCGACCCCATGAATCGCAGCACGCCAGGCCTCCCTGTTCATTACCATCTCTCGGAGTTCACTCAGACTCATGTAAAATGATGCTGGCACTGTAGAAATAGTATGGCCGTTCCTCAAAAATTAAAAATAGAATTACCATATGATCCAACAATCCCACTTCCAGATATATACTCCCCCAAATTAAAAGTAGAGTCTGGAAGAGGTATTTGAACATCCATGTTCAAGGCAGGATTGTTCACAATAGCCAAAAGGTGGAAGTAACACAGGTGTCCATCAATGGTTGAATGGATAAACAAAATGTAGTATACACATACAATGGAAAATTATTCAGCCTTAAAAAGAAAGGAAATTCAGACACATGGTAGGACATGGATAAACCTTGAGGACATTAGGCTAAGTGATAGTGATATGAGCCCATCACAAAAAGACAGATAATGTAGAATTCACTGATATGAGTTACCTAGAAAAGTCAAATTCATAGAAACAGAAATCAGGAGGCTGGTTACCAGGGGCTGAGGAGGGAGAAATGGGAAGCTGACATTTAATGTGTATAGAACGTCAGCATTGCAAGGAGAGAAAGTTCTGGAGATGGCTTGCATGACAATATGAAGATATGGTGGCTCAGAGGTTAAAGCGTCTGCCTCCAATGCAGGAGACCCGGGTTCGATCCCTGGGTCGGGAAGATCCCCTGGAGAATGAAATGGCAATCCACTCCAGTATTCTTGCCTGGAGAATCCCATGGATGGAGAAGCCTAGTAGGTTACAGTCCACGGGGTCGCAGAGTCGGACACGACTGAGCGACTTCACCTCACCTTAACACTACTGAACTGTATACTTTAAAATGGTTAAGATGGTAAATTTCATGTTGTGCTTAGGTGTGTGTGCTTAGTCGCTCAGTCATGGCCAACTCTTCGTGACACCATGGACTGTAGCCCCCCAGGCTCCTATGTCTGTGGGGATTCTCCAGGCAAGAATACTGGAGTGGGTTGCCATGCCCTTCTTCAGGGGAGCTTCCCAACCCAGGGATCGAACCTAGGTCTCCCTCATTGAAGGTGGATTCCCTACCATCTGAGCCACCAGGGAAGCCCAAATTTCATGTTAGGTGTAGTTTATCACAACAGTAAATAATAACAAAACAAACAACTCAGTTGTTTTTTGGCTTGTCTGTCTCCCCACATCAGGCAACTGCCCACCATCATATGGCACCATTTTACCCGTACATGGTTTATACCAGTGAAAAGCTTCCTACATCATCTGAAAATTTTCTCACCTGAGATTCGAGCCATAAAACTCTCTAAGCTTCTCAGTTTGACCATTTTCCTCCCACACAGGTTGGAAGGCTGTTCTCATGGGTTCACATTGGTGTCCTTCCACAGACAGGAAAAAATGAGATGGATCAGCATTTTAAAACAGTGAATGTCCTTCAAGGAGGCACCTTGTCCACAGAGGCCATCATGACAAAGGTAGGTGCATTAATCATCTCCCCTGCTGGAAATGAAGGAGAAGAAATAAATAAACAGCCCATCATCATGATCAGGTATCAGAGGTTTGTTTTAGGTCATACCCCCATTAAAGTGAATTTCAATGCTGTCAGGAGCAATGTCATGAATCTTCTGTACTTCTATTTAATGAGAAATTCATGCTGGGAGGAAGCACTTTCCCTGTGAGCTCCATAATGAGTGCCCCTATCAATGTCTCTACCTTTCCATTTTTGGTGTTCTCAAAGCAAGCATAGAGAAGTGCTATACATTTACCCCTGGCCTAAGTGCCTCTGTTTTAAAGACATATTAAGTCAAATTAATGCAACTGGTAAGAAAGTCAATAATTCAGGAAATACCATCAGCATTTTGTTCTGTGTGCTTTATCAGGTGGAGTTATCATTTTAATGTTACTACCTAAATCTTTTAAAAATGACTCATCATTTTCATATGCATTTATATAGAACTGTTAGCAAATACAGATAAGAAGGAAGATGAAAATAAACATTTACTCTCTCACCTGCCTAATGGTAGCAACTGTTACAAGTTGTAGTTGCTTGATTCTGTCCTACTCTGAGACCCCAGGGACTGTAGCCTGCCAGACTCCTCTGTCCATGAAATTCTCCTGGCAAGAATACAGGAATGGGTAACCATTTCTTTTTCCAGGGTGTCTTTCTGACCCAGGGATCAAACCTGGGTCCCCTGCATTGCAGTCGGATTCCTTACTGTCTGAGCCACCANAGGTATCAGAGGTTTGTTTTAGGTCATACCCCCATTAAAGTGAATTTCAATGCTGTCAGGAGCAATGTCATGAATCTTCTGTACTTCTATTTAATGAGAAATTCATGCTGGGAGGAAGCACTTTCCCTGTGAGCTCCATAATGAGTGCCCCTATCAATGTCTCTACCTTTCCATTTTTGGTGTTCTCAAAGCAAGCATAGAAAAGTGCTATACATTTACCCCTGGCCTAAGTGCCTCTGTTTTAAAGACATATTAAGTCAAATTAATGCAACTGGTAAGAAAGTCAATAATTCAGGAAATACCATCAGCATTTTGTTCTGTGTGCTTTATCAGGTGGAGTTATCATTTTAATGTTACTACCTAAATCTTTTAAAAATGACTCATCATTTTCATATGCATTTATATAGAACTGTTAGCAAATACAGATAAGAAGGAAGATGAAAATAAACATTTACTCTCTCACCTGCCTAATGGTAGCAACTGTTACAAGTTGTAGTTGCTTGATTCTGTCCTACTCTGAGACCCCAGGGACTGTAGCCTGCCAGACTCCTCTGTCCATGAAATTCTCCTGGCAAGAATACAGGAATGGGTAACCATTTCTTTTTCCAGGGTGTCTTTCTGACCCAGGGATCAAACCTGGGTCCCCTGCATTGCAGTCGGATTCCTTACTGTCTGAGCCACCAAAGCAGGGCCAGTCTCCTGTGTTAGCAGGTGGGTTTTTTAACAGTAGCACCACCTGGAAAGCCCTTAGCAATTGTTAGCACCTTATACAATCTTTTTTGCATGGGTACAGATATACAGAGAGACAGAGAGAGATAAAAAAACTTTGGAAAAATTAGATGCTATAGTTCATTTGGGTAGTCAAATTTGGTAGAATTCTGAGATGGCCTCCAAGATTTTCTGGCAGATATCCGAAGTGCTCCAAAGATATGCCAGTGTACTCTCAGAACTCCAGAAAACTCTGTGTGTGTGTGTGTGTGTGTGTGTGTGTGTGGCAGTAAGCATAAACCCATACCAAGCCCAAGAAATTAACCCTAAGAGCATAGCCTCACGGTGAAGAGCCAGCAATTCTACATTTCTGCAGGAAAGAGAAAACTTCTTTGATCTCTTTAAATAGGTGGATTATATAAAATAAGAAAGTATAAAAGAAGATGCATTCTCCTCCCCATTCTAAGAGGTAGCTTAGGAAAAGAAGCCCCTTTATGTTGAAATCAGTCATTCTTTAGGGAAAAAGAAGTTGGGGACCTGCTGTGGACAAAGTTATAGCTGTTGGGTTGGAAGATAAGTGTTTCTGAGTTTGAAATTCTTTAAATAGGTTCCACCATTATTACTGTTACACTGTTCTGCCCCCCAGGGTCTAGCCAGGGATAAAAAGCATTAAAATAAAACTTGAATAAATAAACAAAATCTTGAACCCTCTTCTAATGTGAAAAACAAAGCAAAACCCAAACGGAGATTTTTTTCCTTCCAAGAGAATGCCCAAAGAAGAGAATTTTTCTCACACTATTAAACCCAGCTACCATCAGATTCCCATGAGCAGGAATGTCAAGCTTGTTAGTATGTAAAAGAATTTAGATAACTTTTCTTCTGCCTTGAAAACAGAATGATTTTAAATCCAAGGGGAAAAAATAGGTTAATACCTTAAAAATTCTGACTATTGACAAATTCTACTCTTGGAAGAGTTTATTTTTACTTCAATCATTATTATTTATTAACAATGAAAAGATTTGATATATCTCACTTATGTTTGTATATTATCTTTAATCACAGAATACACACACATTAAGTAAATCATTTTTTCTCAGTGGATTTATTCCTAAAGAGATGGTGTATGTATCATCTTAAAAAAGAAAACTCTTAAAAAGACCGCTTTGAAGTAAATAAGACCGGATTTTCCTTCCTGTTATACACAACTATACAACATGATAACATATATGAACAGGATAAAATATATGTTTTGAGTATTGGCAATAGTCAGCATCTGACTATGATTTTAAGAGAAAGTAAATCAACAGAGTCTTGTAACTACACTGGAATTCATCCTGGAAGCACCTTTTAGATAATAGTACAGGAAGCGGGAAGATGAGTAGATAGTCATGACCTCTTCGTTTGAAAAGACAAATACTGGAGTTCAGAGAGGCCGAGGGAGCTAGAATTTGTGGGCCAGAGTGCTAGAAAAGAAGAAGTCATTCAGAAAAACAAAAGTTCTACAAATGAATATAAGCATCCTGCCAAGTATGTTGCTGAAGTGGCCCTAGTTGAATGCCTGGGACATTGAGTACACACACCAGAAGAGCCATATCTCTGTAATAGGACTAAACCAGTCCCAGAGAAGGCAATGGCACCCCACTCCAGTACTCTTTCCTGGAGAACCCCATGGATGGAGGAGCCTGGTA
>SJYV01033255.1:13889-34870 GCA_006410875.1 Neotragus pygmaeus
TTATGACACATCTCCAGGAACGTTGCAAACTGCATTCTGAAAGAAATCATCCAACATGAAACAAAGAACAAGGGAATTCCTGAAACACTTATCTTAGTGTGAGTGAGAGTTATGATTAGGGCTACCTGTATGTAGACAGAGTGGCCTCAAATGCCACGGGAGTAAATGGAAGCCCTCTTATTGGTGAGAGGAAACAGATAAACCAAACCAAAAAAACAAAAACCTGACAAATGTGACTTTGTGATCATGTGACACCATTGCTGCAAATGACCGTTTCCTCATCATTTCAGAATGAACTGCATATTATAATGGGAAAGACTGGCTGTTCAAGGCCACACAAAATGCAATATTTGCCTTAAAGAGAAGGAATTCCTTTTTCCAGGAAACAGTGGAAACAGTGTCAGATTTATTTTGGGGGGCTCTAAAATCACTGCAGATGGTGACTGCAGCCATGAAATTAAAAGACACTCCTTGGAAGAAAAGTTGTGACCAACCTAGATAGCATATTCAAAAGCAGAAACATTACTTTGCCAACATAGGCCCATCTAGTCAACGCTATAGTTTTTCCAGTGGTCATGTATGGATGTGAGAGTTGGATTGTGAAGAATGCTGAGCGCTGAAGAATTGATGCTTTTGAGCTGTGGTGTTGGAGAAGACTCTTGAGAGTCCCTTGGACTGCAAGGAGATCCAACCAGTCCATTCTGAAGGAGATCAACTCTGGGATTTCTTCGGAAGGAATGATGCTAAAGCTAACTCCAGTACTTTGGCCACCTCATGCGAAAAGTTGATTCATTGGAAAAGACCCTGATGCTAAGGGGGATTGAGGGCAGGAGGAAAAGGGGACGACAGAGGATGAGGTGGCTAGATGGCATCACCAACTCGCTGGACGTGAGTCTGAGTGAACTCTGGGAGTTGGTGATGGACAGGGAGGCCTGGCGTGCTGCGATTCATGGGGTCGCAAAGAGTCAGACATGACTGAGCGACTGAACTGAACTGAACTAAGCATCTCCCTGGCAAAAAGCAAAGGGCACTGAATAGATAGCTCTCTCCCATATAGTGCCTGGTGGAGATCCAAAGTGTACAAGGCAATACGATGCTGTTCCATTTCAGTCTCTTTCTTTCAGAGTTTGGAGACACATTAATCTCCTGATTATTAATCACAATAATCAGGAGACTGTCAATTAGCTTATAGGACAAAGATCCTATGTTGGCCAGAGACAAATGATGCAAGTGGTAATAGAAATTAGAAAGGGACCCAAGAAATTTTATCTGTTTAATATACTTGATGAGGAAGAGTCTCATTTAAAGTGCTTCCCTGGTGCCTCAGATGTTAAAGAATCTACCTTTAATGCAGGAAATATGGGTTCGATCCCTGGGTCAGGAAGATCCATTGGAGAAGGGAATGGCTACCCACTCTAGTATTCTTACTTGGAGGAGCCCGTGGATAGAGGAGCCTGGCAGGGCTATAATCCATGGGGTCACAAAGAGTCAGACACAGTTGAGAAGTGGGAAGGGAAGACAGACTGCTTTTCCATTACCATTTTGTTTTGGTTCTTTCATTTACTCTAGCTCCTGACTTTGTAAATACAATGACTTTAGTCTTGCCAAGTAAACATGGAAGTTTGAGAAAAAATGTGACTGCTTCCCTACCATTTAAAGTTAGGCGAGAGGGAATTCCCTGGCCGTTCAGTGGTTAAGATTCCATATTTCCATTAAAGGGAGCACAGGTTTGATTCCTAGTCTGGGAACTAAGATTTCACATGGCTCAACCAAGAAAGAAAAGACAAACAAAAATTAAATAAATAAATAAATAAAACTAGGAGAGAAATGGCACATTTAAAAAAGAAAGTACTATAATCTTTGCAATACCTGCTATGTGCCAGGCATTCTGCCAGGTACCATCACATATGCTCTTATCTATAATTCTAAGGGTATGTTTAAAATATGGTAATTTAAAAAATAGTAAAGAAGACTTTGTGAAAGAAATTAGTTTGCTCATGATATCCTAATTAATAGTTAGCCAGCAAGATTTGAAACCAAATATTCCTGTTGCTGTTCAGTAGCTCAGACATGTCTGATTCTTTGTGACCCCATGGACTGCAGCATGCCAGGTTCCTTGGTCCTCCACTATCTCCTAGAGTGTGATCAAATTCATGTCCATTGAGCTGGTGATGCTATCTAACTATCTCATCCTTTGCCATCCCCTTCTTTTGCCTTTAATTTTTCCTAGCATCAGGGTCTTTTCCAATCAGTCAGCTCTTTGCATCAGATAGCCAAAGTATTGGAGCTTCAGTTTCAACATCAGTCCTTTCAGTGAATATTCAGGGTTGATTTCCTTGAGGATGAACTGGTTTGATCTCCTTGCAGTCCAAGGGACTCTCAAGAGTCTCCTCCAGCACCACAATTTGAAGGCATCAATTCTTCAGTGCTCAGCCTTCTTTATAGTCCAACTCTCACATNTTGATTTCCTTGAGGATGAACTGGTTTGATCTCCTTGCAGTCCAAGGGACTCTCAAGAGTCTCCTCCAGCACCACAATTTGAAGGCATCAATTCTTCAGTGCTCAGCCTTCTTTATAGTCCAACTCTCACATATGTACATGACTACTTGAAAAACCATAGCTTTGACTATGTGGACCATTGTCAGAAAGTAATGTCTCTGCTTTTTAATGTTATTCTCAAGACTGGAGGAAAGCATTGATAAAATCAGTAGGGTAATGATAAATGTCCTTTCCTCTGTTAAAATGGATAGAAATTTTCCAAGTCTATTTCTATTCCCCCACCCTTCCTTTCTTCAACAAATGTTTTATGAGTACTCACAAAGGCTGAGGCTAAAGCAGTGGATGAAGTGAAGCAGCATCTTAAGGTGCTTGAATTCCAATAGGTGGGGCAAAAAAACTAAGAAAGAAATGAACATATTTTGGGTAGCAATGAGCACAACAGAGAACTGTAAGACCACAGATTGGGACAGAGAGTAAGGAGCTAAGGCTGTGTTTGTGGTAGCTTTGGCAGTATGCTTTAGGAGGTCTTTCTCATAGCATATAATTTAAGCAAAGATTTGAATGAAATGAGTGAACAAACAAGTACAAATGCATTGAGGCAGGACCACACTTGGAGCATTTAAGAAAAACAAAGATCTGAATCAAAATAACTGGAAAGGAGTGAGGGAGAAAGCAAGAGATGAAGTCAGAAAGACAGACCAGGAATAAATTACATAGAATCCTGCAGGCCATGGTAGCACTTCAGCTTTTATTCTGAATAAGAGGCAAAAGTATTGGAGGATTTTGAGCAGAGAGTGATACGATCTAATGCAAGAGGTGAATGAAGCTGGCTAGACATGCTCAATGTAGACATTTTATGTATCTTAATTAGAGATGACAGGATACAAGAATGAATTAGATATAGGGTATATGTGAGAGAGATATCAAGGAAGAATAAGGGATTTGGGCATGAGTTACTGTAAGCCAACTGCACACCAAGAGTTTGAGTGAAGGTAGGAATATCCTGGACTCTTAAATCTGGCTATAATTTCAATCTAGGATATCATCCTTCCCAGTTTGAGGACTTTGTAATCCTCTCCTTTGGTTTAGAACACTTTTGCATTAGAACTCCTTTGGTTTAGAATTGGGACACAGAAGGTGTCTGATTCTGCATTACCCATTGTTATTTATGTAAATTTTTAAAGGCGAGTTTGGTTTTGTTTCTTTCCTCCTAGTTTGCTTGAAATCTTAACAAATTGTTTAAGACTGAATCTCTGTAATAAACCCTTTAGACATAGAAACAACAAGTTTTATGGGACAAGGCACACCAGAGATTTGAGTTTCTTTTACTACTAGGACAATGATTGTTGTGAGGGGGAAATCTGGCAGAGATACTGTGATTGTTCAGTTCTAGCAAAAAAAAAAAAAAAAAAAATCTAACACAAAGCCAAGAAATGTGCATTATGTTCTTAAGTTATCAAAGAAAATCTCTTTTGCAGAATTGAACTTTTCCAGGAATGACCAGGCAGGGAAAAAATATAGTAAAACTTCAGAATTCTTGTGACACTAAAGTTTTAAGTTGAAATCCAATTTTCCAATGAAAGGAGAGGCAATGACTTCTTTAGCACCTATAAGCTAGATGCTAAGTTGCTTCAGTCATGTCTGACTCTGAGATCTCATGGACTATAGCCTACTAGGCTCCACTGTTCATGGGATTCTTCAGACAAGAATACTGGAATTAGTTGCCATGCCCTCTTTCAGGGGATCTTCCCCACTCAGGAATTGAACCCATGTTTCTTATGTCTCCTGCATGGGATGGGCAGGTTCTTTACAACTAGCACCACCTGGGGAGCCTGCAAAGCTAGATCCTCTTCTCCAATTGTTGTAACATTGTCTTGAAGGGCAGAGTTGAATGCTCATTTACCAGGCTGGGAATGCAGACTCCCAGACATAGAATCAGAGAACTTTCCAATTTACTGTTTTCCAGATTTTTGTGGAGTGTCTGTGGTCTGATGTGTGTCTTCAGAGGTCTACACAATCTGGTCTTGATAAGAGATATCCTTGTTTGGCCTCAAAACTCTGTCATTTGGGGCTTAATCTCCAGGACCTTTCCCACAATTCACATCCAGCCTCCTGTTTTTTTTTTTTTTTTTTTTTTTAACATGCTTTAAAGTTAGACTGTCTGGATCAAATCTTAAGCCCAAATTTCATTAGCTGGATGACTACAGACAAGTTGCTTAATCTCAGTGAATCTCAATCCTCACCTAAACTAGAAAATTCAGGTGAGGGATCAGGGCATACTGAAAGCACACATAAGCATTTTCACACAAGTTGAAAAGTTGTGGACAGATATGGATTGAAGTCATAAAACCAGAGAAATTAGAAGACATAGAAACAATTCCAAGCTCAAGTACTCTTGGGGATAGGGAGCTGCATAGAGGAAATTTCTATAAGACCTGAGTACTGAGGCAAGGCACTGGAGAGAATATTTGCCAGATTTTATCTCAAGAACTTATCAGACTTATCTAGAACACTTAGGTAAGTGTTAAGTGTCATCTCATTTCCAAATTCCAAATGGTCGGTAATGACTGCCCAGAGCAATATGTTGAAAATATTCTAACGTGTAGCCTGGGCTAAACGGGACCAAGATCTATTATCAATCTCATAGATCATATTGATGCCATGGGAGCAAAGTAGAAAATGGAGGCAATGAAATGCACTATTTGCTAATTTTCTCTTGCATTAGGAAATTGTGTCTTAAGGATTTTATTATGTATTGACTACATGTAGACATGGGGAACTTTATGCCAAATGTGTATGACTAGACTCTCTTATTTTCTTTGTATGAGTCTTCAGTTTAAGCTAAAAATATTTGTCCTAATGCCTGTATAGTTCTCCAGAATATACAACTAAGAAGCATTCATTGTTAACATAAATGGCCTTAGTTCCAAAGCAAGAAATAACATAATGTTTTAAAGTGAAATCCTTAACTTCTTAAAATTAGATATCAGCTAGAAAATGAATCTTTGTTCACTTTTGGCTATTTAAAAATTATGGATAAGTAACAAGAATAAAGTTAAAATCTTGTGCAATCCTGCATAATCTCAGAGGTTTATCCATTACTAATATTTTGGTGAATATAATTCTTATCTTCTTTCCAACTGCATATTTATGGTTATGCATGCATACATGTTGAGAAACCTATATGCAGGTCAGGAAGCAATAGTTAGAACTGGACATGGCACAACAGACTGGTTCCAAATAGGAAAAGGAGTACATCAAGGCTGTATATTGTCACCCTGCTTATTTAACTTCTATGCAGAGTACATCATGAGAAATGCTGGACTGGAAGAAACACAAGNAAAGTCACTTCACTTCTCTCAGGTATTTCATAAAAAGTTGTGTGTATATACATATTCCCCACCTCCCTCAAATCACAAAAAACACTTTTTCATTCCATTATTGTAATGGTTGTCGGGTTATTCTAGAAAGACTTAAATAGCTGTATTTTTATATCTTAAGTAGAACAGTAAGCTAGACCACTCATACATATTCAGGTTTCTTTTTTTCTTTTAAACAATAGATGTTATTAAATACTTCACTCAAGCCAGGCTTGGTACACTGTCCTATGTGTCTTACTCAGGCCCACTTTCCACCTTTGCACTTTTTTTTGCTTCCAATTTGACATGTTATACCATTTTAGGATACAAAAATCAGTTTAAGCTTGGGGAAGGGAATGTGTTGCAAGGGAAAGATTAAAGATGTGAAATGGGTAGATGATGATGCCAATGAGGATGGCTAAAGGTAGGTTCTAGGGTATCTTAGATAACAAATGATTTTAATTTCTGAATTACAGAAACCTGGAATTCTCTCTGATGATTCCACTTCCTTGTAACCATTCCCTCCAGTAGGATACTGGTATACGTATCCTTTGAGCTTCACTGAGCCCCATTCAGCCCAGATTGATAGAAGAGCATGGTTCACACTTATAGGTATGTACATCTTTGTAACCAGGAAGTTGCGGATAGTACAGAGTCTGTCAAAAATAAAAACTACTCTTCTTTAACTTCTGACATCCCTGTGGAGGTAAGTTAAGACAGAGAAAAGTTTTCCCATTATATCTCCTAAATTGTTACCTTTCAGGTAAAAATGATCTGAAACAAAAGAAGAAGCATGGATAGGAAGAGGCAGATAATAGAAAAATCAACATGAATCATCTTCCACTTAGAAGCACCTACCTTCAGTTTAGCCATTCCAGGCCCAGAGCAAGAATTAACTTGCTGTTCCTGACAAACAAGGAACTCTTAAACATAAATAACAGAAAATGGAAAAGGAAATAAAAGCAGATGAATCTTCAAACTTTATGAAAAATAAAGAAGAAATTAAACATAAGTTTCTAAATAGTTTTATATTTCCTCACTTTCTTTGACCTCTCATGTCCAACCCATGCCACACTGGTGTTTTGTGGAAGCTATTCTTTATATTCTCAGAGAATAACATGATTTGAAATGGGACAAACATTTTTGGTAATTTAGTCCAGTTCACACATGTAAGGGATTAGGTGGGTGTGTCAAGATTCAAACTCAAATTTCAGCTCTAGATCCTCATGTGTAAAATAGTATAGTGGTACTCCCTTCACAGGATCATTGTAAAAACTCAATCTTACTATACAAGGAAAATGCATACAATAAAACTTACTGCATAATAGTCTTCAAAAGCTAATACCATTCTCATTGTTACTAACTGGCAGTTCAAGAGACATTTTTACCTCACCAAGCAGGTATCAACACTCTTTTTAACAAGAACTCAGAAATGAAGGTGAGGTGTCCATCAGTAGCAAACATAACAACACTAACAACAACAACATCAGACAGTGTATACTCCTTTACGCTAGTAACAAAGCTCAAATCTCTTTGGGTTAAAATGACAAGTCTATGTCTTGAGAGTCAGCTGGAAGCTTTGTTCCACCATCCTCCTCTTGCCTGATTCTAATCTAATGGANAACAACAACAACATCAGACAGTGTATACTCCTTTACGCTAGTAACAAAGCTCAAATCTCTTTGGGTTAAAATGACAAGTCTATGTCTTGAGAGTCAGCTGGAAGCTTTGTTCCACCATCCTCCTCTTGCCTGATTCTAATCTAATGGAAAGTCTCCATCTTTCAATGATGTGCTGGTCAGTATATTAGAAGAAAGAAGAGACCAAAATTCAGTGTTCCCTGACACTTAAAGCTCCTACATAGAAATGAAAGGACATTTCTGCTTACATTTCATTTACCAAAGCAAGTCATCTGGGTATGACATTGTAATACTATGTGTGCCCAGACTAAGAGAGAACCAGATTATTTGTGCCAGCTCTAAAACAAGTTGTGGTATCAACCATATGGCAGGGCCATCAGAAAGTCCCACAGGAAATGTGACATGGGATTTTATGACTTACATTATCATCATGACAATTCTGAATGAGGCCTATTTCCACCCTCAATCTAGCGATGAGGACACTGAGGCTCAGGTCAAGTAGAAGACTAACCCAGGGATACAGAGCGAGTAGGTGACAGAGACAAGATCAGAATTCAGGTCTCATGCTACATAGATTTCCTCATCTACTTCTGGACCTGGAGACATCTGATCTTGATGCCTTCCTTCTTTGGGTGGTATCATAGGGAGCAAAGATATTTTGAACATAGTGCCACAGCCTTTGAACCAAAACATAAGCAAAAACGTTCTGCAGTAACAGAGAGAATTGTCCCAAATTATGACTTTACATCACCCTCATCAACATCATAACCATTATGCTTATATTAAAAAGAATGCTAGGTTCTTTACAAGACAGAATGCCCTATATGAAAATAACAGGCATTTGACTAATGGGAAGAGCTACCAGGGAATCTTCTCAGTCTTTCTAGCAATTCAGTGAGAAGGTGTTATTACCTCCACTTTAAGATAAGGAAACTGAGGTTAGGAGAAATGATGTACTTTTCCCAGGTACCATAACAAGAACACAGAGGCTTTGCCTCCTTTTGATCCTACACTCTGTGCCTTTTACCCACACAAGTCACTGCTTTGTTGGAAACTGAATACTATGAAACTGTGGTTTTGAGACTTTACCTTCAATACTCAACCTTAGTCTCTCTGTGTACATTTCTTGTCTCCAATGCATTCTATTCTATATTCCTGTTTCTTTGGGCTGTCAAAGTACGTCTTCTGAAAGTTCTCTGGTTTTAGACACTCATCAATCACTGAGCATTTAAGTCATGTCATCACCTTCCATGAGTACAGAGAGAATTTCAACAACACACAAATCTAAAGTCCAGTACCTGGTATACAATAAGAGATCAATGTATCTTTAACAGATGACATTGCAGGAAGCATGCATGAACACTAAGCATGGTATCACATCATATATTTTATCTCCAGAAATGACTAAAACCATAATATATACACAAAAAGAGTATCTGGCTTGACTGTGTTTTGACATATGTGAGGTTGTTACCCTCATAGCAGCTTTGATGGAAATGCAAGGAAAATTAGTTTCCATCTATGCCTCTGATCAGGCTGGAGGGCTTTCTCTTTACCTACATGTTTTATAGAAGTAAAACTCGATACAGCTGGGAATTGTACCTACATGGGCCAACTTTCAGTATTAAAGGATGCTTTTCATTTGATAATTGCTTCCAATAAAACAGAAACTGAAGTATTCTCCTATTGCATTTGGGAATGGTGATTTTGTTCTAGTGCTTTTATTGATTTGACTGTGTCTTTTTAAGAATGCTATTGCCTTTAAATGCTTTAACTAAGTAAAATAAGTTAAAACAACCATGGCAATTAGCTGTTCAATGGGATTGGGAAAACAAGTGCAGGCAGATCAGGGCATTGATAATGAATGGGCCTTCTGAGAGTGTTCAGAGAGCACGGATGTTCTACCGAGTAACATCAAGACTCCTCTACCATCAATCAAGGATTCATACATGAAGTTGATAGAGACTAATTACATATCCCTAATGCCCTTATCTATATAAATTTGCTTCACTTTAGGGTAGCCTGAAAACCACTAATACTGAGCACTTGGTAGAAAAAGCCCTATTAGAGAGAGCTCAATGTGTTTAAACATTGGATGTTAGCTGTATGCTAACGTGAGTTGAAACATAACCTAAAGTTTGGGGTGGATGAGCATTAGGAGTGGTTAGGGCGACTTGTACTAGCAACACAATTCCTGTTTTCAAGTATGGCTGCTGTTTACTAACTCTGACCTCTTTCCTATTTGTGCAGTGAAAAAATGAGTACAGTTGACACTTGTATTTTCGCATAAATATTGCTCAAGTCCACTTAGACATGGATCTTTTTCAATAAAAAATTATACCTACAGTAAATGTATTTTCTCTTCCTTATGATTTTTCTCTAGCTTACTTGCAAGAATACAGTAGATGCCTATAACATACAAAAATATATGTTAGTTGACTATTTACATTATTGTTAAGGCTTCTGGTCAATAGAAAGCTATTGACCAGCTTTGGGGGAATCAAAAGCTCTATGTGGATTTTCAACTGTACAAAGTGTCAGCCCCCTTAACCTGTTAACATATTGTTCGAGAATCAATTGTAATTTTAACCTTATGGGGTTGTAATGAGGCTTAAATAAAACAGTACAACCAAAATGCTTATAAGAAATGGCACCTGTAAAAGAGAAAGCACCCGATCGATGTCATTTATTACTATAGTTCAGAGAACTCACAGATATTTTTCTTGGTGTCTAAGTGACACTCTGTCTTTTCTTTTATTTTTCCTGAAGTTTTTAACAGGTCGTCATGAGAAGACAGATTCTTTCTATATAGGATATCACAAGAATCACTAGAAGAGGTGGTACTAGGGCTCAGTAGAACACAAGATCAAATTGGTGCTCAACTCCCTCTTTCATTGTTTGTGTTTAATAACAGAATAATGCCTCTGTTTCTCCTGTGGACAGGAGAATAGATTTAACTAAGAAAGATCTAAAGCTTTGGGGGAAAAGGGCTGGAGCAGGTGGTCCATGTATTATTTTTCTTCAGTAATACCAGGAGGCTTATGCAAGTTCAGACTGCTGAGGCCTCAAAGCTACATGCAGAGTCGCAATCTAGGCGTCCATAAGAGGTCCTTGTGGAACAGAGCCCTTGATATAGTCACTATCAGTCTTACTCCCTTGACATTGAAATTGCATCATGTTAGGGCAACTGCAGACCCTTTACTCTTCCTGGAGGAGGACCATCATCTTCCTTCCTTTGCCAGAAGTCTGAAGCATGTGATGACTTTCATCCCATCCACATGGCAAGAACAGGTATTTCAAGGAGAGAGAACTAAATATTTGAAAATATCAAACTGTGAGAAGTGCATTGATTTTATGCTTGTGGATGGCATTATCTAGCAAGTGAACTGCAAGGAGATGAAAGATAAAAACAAAAGAATCTTACTTGCATTGTTTCGCTTATCATACCATTGGTCTCAAAGTATACCATGAAGAACACATTAGGTGTATGTATCTCCAACTGAAGTATGTGGGATATATAACTGGTGTAATGGCCACAGCTTGGGTTTATAATAGATTCTAGGAACTTGAGTATTGACTTCACCACTTGTTAATTTTGTCATCTTGGACAATTTGTTGGTCTTTGTAAGCATCAGTGGTAGAATCTGCTGGTCTGACACAGGGACATTGATTATACCAGTTTATTGGGCTGTTGTAAGGATTAAATGTGGTGATGCATGCAGAATGCTCAGCATTGAATGAAGTTACACATAAATTCTCCATAAACTTTGGCTATTCATTTTTAGGCTGTAAATAGCAAGTTAAATAGCATTTGCAAAGTTACATTGATAATTAAAAGTAAAACACACAGATATAAATGCCTGTAAGATGCTTTACTGGTAATTAAGAGTGTAAAATAGAACTATAGAAAATAATTGAAATATCTACTAATTTCTCTCAAAATTAAATTCTTAGAATAGTTTTTTAAATGGGAATTTAATTTTCTTCCACTAAACTCTTTCCTAATAAATACATTTTAGTGACTATAAAGCTATGGCAAATTCTTTAGTCNTAATTTCTTTCAAAATTAAATTCTTAGAATAGTTTTTTAAATGGGAATTTAATTTTCTTCCACTAAACTCTTTCCTAATAAATACATTTTAGTGACTATAAAGCTATGGCAAATTCTTTAGTCATAGTTAAGGTGAGCAGTGCTCCTCAAATTTGGATTATCATTCAAATTATTCAGGGGCTTTTATATGTGGGTTTGTGTAATTTACTTTAAAAATTTATAAAATCTGAGTCTGTAAGTTCCAGAAACCTGTCCTGAAAAAAAATTTCAGAATTGATTCCAGTTATTTATCAGATTTTGAACCTTAAATTAGATCATATATTTCAGATCTGAAGTCTACATATTTTCTTTCTTTTACACTCATTTCAGTTCAGTTCTGTCACTTAGTTGTGTCTGAATCTTTGCGACCCCATGGACTACAGCATGTCAGGCTTCCATGTCCATCACCAACTCCCAGAGCTCACTCAAACTCATGTCCATTGAGTCAGTGATGCCATCCAGCAATCTCATCCTCTGTCATCCCCTTCTCCTTCTGCCTTCAATCTTTCCCAGCATCAGGGTCTTTTCCAACGAGTCAGTTCTTCACATCAAGTGGCCAAAATATTGGAGCTTCAACATCAGTCCTTCCAATGAATATTCAGACTGAGTTCCTTTAGGATGGACTGGTTGGATCTTCTTGCAGTCCAAGGGACTCTCAAGTCTTCTCCAACACCACAGTTCAAAACCATCAATTCTTCAGCACTCAGCTTTCCTTATGGTTCAGCTCTTACATCCATACATGACTACTGCAAAAACCATANTATAGGTCTTTAGTTTCTTTAGGTAGATATATTCCTAAGTATTTTATTCTTTCCATTGCAATGGTGAATCTTTCTTAAATGACCAATGATATTCCCATTTCCTGAGAGCTAGAAACATGTTAATTGGAAAGTGTATATATACATATTTTTCAAATCACTGAGTCTTCAAAAGTCCAAAGATGAGTTGTTCAGCTTAGGCATCTAAATAGAATACATCCACAGGGGGCTATTTGCAGTTGTTAAATTTGGTGTGATGCCCAAAGTGCCTTTCCTTTAGTTCACTACTGAATAAGGGAAGGAATTATTGATCCTCTGACACACTGGATGATATAGAGATTCATTTTAGGGCTTGTTTTGTTACTGCTTTGCAACTTGTAAAATAGTATGTAGCAATAGTAAAATTAAGGGGGATGAATGTCACTAAGAGTTAAAGAAATTTAAGGTGAAGAATGGGAATACAATAGTCTGAGGATTCAAGGAAGATTATATGGAGAAAGGGAGCTTAAACTGGACCTTGCTAGTTGGAGATCCTTTGGAATTGCAAGGATTTTCATTCAGGAAGATCAGTGCTACATGGCATTGGATATGAACTCTTGAATGTGGTTCAAGCTAAATGGTTCATGTATTTTTAAAAAATAGTTTTGTTTTTTTATTGTTGTTGCCTATTTTTCCTGTTTACATTTTAATCAAGGTATGCAATAATATGCACAAATTTTGAATGTAGAGCGTAGACTTGTTTTATTTTTTATTTATTTTTAAAATATTTTTTAATAACTTTATTTTTTTTAATTTTTACTTTATTCTACTTTACAATACTGTATTGGTTTTGCCATACATTGGCATGAATCCACCACAGGTGTATACCAGCTCCCAATCCTGAATCCCCCTCCCACCTCCCACCACACATCGTCTCTCTGGATCATCCCCGTGCACCAGCCCCAAGCATCCTGCATCCTGCATCAAACATAGACCGGCGCCTCATTTCTTACATGATAGTATACATGCTTCAATGCCATTCTCTCAAATCATCCCACCCTCTCCTTCTCCCTCAGAGGCCAAAATCCTGTTCTATATGTCTGTGTCTCTTTTGTTGTCTCACATACAAGATCATCATTACTATCTTTCGAAATTCCATATATATGTCAGTATACTATATTGGTGTTTTTCTTTCTGGCTTACTTCACTCTGTATAATAGGCTCCAGTTTCATCCATCTCATTAGAACTGATTCAAATATATTCTTTTCAATGGCTGAGTAATACTCCAGTGTGTATATGTACCACAGCTTTCTTATCCATTCATCTGCTGATGGACATCTAGGTTGTTTCCAATCAAAAAAATGGGCCAAAGAACTAAATAGGCATCTCTCCAAAGAAGACATACGGATGGCTAACAAACACATAGAGTTGTTTTTAGTTGTGTCCAACTCTTTTGCAACCCCATGGCCTATCGCCTGCCAGGCTCCTCTGTGTATGGGATTTCCCAGGCTGGAAATCCTGGAGTGGGTTGCCATTTCCTTCTCCACTGTTTCTTCCAGACCCAGGGATCGAAGTTGCATCTCCTGCATTGGCACACAGAATCTTTATCTCTGAGCCACCAGAAAAGCCCACAGAGCTTGGAAACGTGTGGCACACACACACACACACACACACACACATACACATGTATACATACACACATATACATACCCCTATGTAACTGTCAAATAGATGGAGGATATAGAAATCTCCAGCATTCCATTTTGTTCCCTTGTACCTCTTCCCAAGAAATATCCAGCCCCCAGCCAGATACTATGAATCCTGTTATACAGAATAATTTTACTTATTCTTCATCCTTGTACACAAGAGATCACATAATATGTACTCTTTTATCTGTAATTTCCTTCATCCATAAAATGCCTATGAGATACATCCTTGTCATTGAACAGCTCTAAATTGAACATAGATTGTTCAATCTAGTTACTGTATAGTATTTCATTGTATGAATAAAAGAAAATTTATTTATTCATTTTCTAGATGATAGACATTTAGAACTATCTTAAAGTGCCTGTAGACATTTTTTTTAGTTTGGGCTATTGGAGAAATTGTTGTAATTATCCTTCAGTGAACTTGTGCTTTTAATCATTGGGGGAATTGACTTACTGGTGGATTTTCTGGGTCATAAGGTAAGCATATGTTTCACTTTAGTTGAAATTTCCAGTTGTTGTCCAAAAGTGCTATAAAAATTTTCCCAGCAGCAATGAATGTGGTGAGATTTCCAGTGCCCCACATCTTCATTAACAGTACTGTCAGTCTTTCAAAATTCAATGAATTTAGAACTATCATATCACCTTGGTGGACTGACTTTTCTTTCATTATCAAATACCTATCCATAATTCTAGTAGTAATTAGTATGTTAATGCTTATATATTAATATACTGAATAAATTAATGCCTCTTATTAGTATAACTGCCCAAGTTTTCTTTTGTTAGTATTTGCATAGCTATGTATTTCAATCCTCTGTTCTAATTTAAAATCTTTCTCTTTCTCCTCAATATGTGGTGCTGAGAAAATTGGACAGCTATAAGTAAAAGAAATAAATTAGAACCTAAAACCACACACACAAATATAGTCAAAATAGATAAAAGCCCTAAATGTAAGGCTGGATACTAGAAAACTCTTAGAGGAAAACACAGGCAGAACACTCCATGTCATAAATTGCAACAGTATCTTTTTGATCCACCTCCTAGAGTAATGAGAATAAACAGATTTTTAAATGGGACCTAATTAAACTTAAAAGCTTCTGCATAGCAAAGAATAAATAAAATAAAAAGACAATCCACAGAATGGGAGAAAATATTTGCAAATGAGGCTACTGGTAAGAAATTAATCTACAAAATATACTAATAGCTCATGCAGCTCAATATAAAGCAAACAACCAGATCAGAAATGGGTGGAAGTTCTAAATAGACCTTTCTTTCCTGGTGGCTCACATGGTAAAAGCCTACAAAGCAGGAGACCTGGGTTCCATCCCTGGGTCGGGAAGATCCTGGAGAAGGAAATGGAAACCTACTCCAGTATTCTGGCCTGAAGAATCCCATGGACGGAGGAGCATGATAGGCTACAGTCTATGGGGTCACAAAGAGTCAGGCAAGACTGAATGACTTCACTTTCTTTCTCTTTCTTTCCAAAGAAGGTATACAGATGGATAAAAAACACATGAAAAGATGCTCAACATCACTATTAAATAAATGCAAACCCAAACTACAATGTGGTATCACCACATACAGTCATCACTTTTTTAACTTATTTGTATAATGTATTTATGCATATTTTTTCAGCACTCTGCTTGGGCCCATAATCTATCATCAATTGTGAAAATTCCTAGGCTACCATGTCTTAAAGTATTACTTCTACCCCATTCGTTCTCTTCTCTCCATCAAGACTCCAAAAGTGCATGTGTTCAACCCTTCCACTGCAGTACATAGGTCCTTACCCTCTTTTCTCTATTTTCCATCTATGTTGTACCACTGCTTCAATCTGGATATTTTATTCTGGCTTCTTTTCCAATTCATTAATCTTCTCTTTTGCTGTATCTATGATGCTATTAAACTAATTTTAATTTAACTTATGGTATTTTTGTAGTGCAAGATTTTAATTTGTTTTCAGAGATCCTAGTTCTTCAGTGAAATTCTTTATCTTACTATCTCTTCTTAAAATTTTAATTCTCATTTATTCATCATTAATATCTGAAATCTCAAGATCTGGGTCTGTTTCTATCATTAAGATGGTTTTATTTTTTGCTTCTTTTGCTTTATTTTCCTTTTCTTTATTGTGTCTTGGTCCTGTCTCCAGGTATATCTGATATTCTAGTTTTAAATTGAATTCTGTCCATATGGATAAGAACTTTCAAAGGCTCTGGAGTATCCAGAGATGATCACTTATTGCCCTGTTAGAGACTTAGTGTCAGAGAATATTGCTTTAATCCATTTAGCTTTTCAAATTATTCAGTCTTGGGTCTCATTCTTGGTGAAGGCTGGTCTTTATGGCATTCTATATTGTTTGAAGTTAGCACTTTCACTTTCTCAACTGAACCCCTAGGTCCAACTCCTTGTTGTTCTTTGCCCCAATTTTTGTCCTCCCAGCCCTATAAGACTATAAAAACACAGCTTAATTTTTTAGTTTCTCAGCTTCCGCATTCTGCTGACTTCTACCCCTTTTGTCTCATAAAGATTAGGAATCAGAAAAAGCCCTGAGGAGAAAAGTGGTGCCAAATATCAAGCATCCTACTCCAGGTTCCCCTCTTCTCCAACATTTTGGCCAAGGTAATACCAATTTCTAACTTTTATATCCCCACTCTGTGAGATTACTGAAAGCTCAGATCATCCAATTTTGATTATCCTCTCAGTCCAGTGATGCTTAAGAATGGTAAATGCCTTAAGAGGAAAAGTGATGAAGCATGTCTGGCTTGCCTCATTGTGCTGCCAATCTCTTGGGGGTTTGTGACCCATCAAATCCTGACCCTCTCAGATACAGTCTGATGCCTTCAAAGAGTCACATTTTATTTCATTCAGCTTTAATAGTTGTTCACTGTAGAAAAATGTGATAAAAGTACTCTGTGTTAGCTGAAAGTGAAAGTCACTTGTAAGCTTTTTAATTTTGTCAAGCAATCAGGTTCAGGGTGTTCAACTAGGACAATGGGCCAAAGTCAATGTAAAAATTAAACTTTAATTCACTTATCATAACAGTACAAGCAAGAGGAAAAATGAAGCTCTGGCTCCCCAGTGTTCCGTTTATCCTCACAGAACAGCACCAGGAAGGGGTCAGGTGGATGAAGCACAGACAGGGGGAATTGTCTACAGAGGAGCCTGGAACAATTGATCTTTAATGGACTCATAGCCAGAAAGGGTGGGAGCTAGCAATGGAACATTCTGAGCCCAAGTGGAGAAAAATGTCTCAGCTGAGGCTCCTAATAAAGTGATCTTGGCAGAGGTGCCTGGGAAGTACCCCCTCTGAGGCCCTCAGTGAGAGGCCTCTAAAGGGAAGGCTGAGTTATTAAAAGGAACTCCCTCCAGGAAACTTGGATGCACCGGCTGTTCACCAGGCTTGATGTGGCAGAGGCAACCACTGCCACGAGTCTTGCCAGGCAAATCCTTGTAATTGCCTATGATCCAAGTCTGAAAGATCACACAGAGGCCTATCTGAATTCCTCCATAACAATAGCATGCAGTCTATCCAGAATCCCCAGTTCCCTCTATTCTTACTTTCCATTATTTTTGTGCTACTGTTGTTATGTAGTTCAGTATAGCCTACTCAACTAAATACACATAATTTCCTTCTGATTCTTTAGTCCTGTCTTCCTATGCAGGAAATTCCACACATTGGTAACACAGAATCTGTTCACTTCATCCAAAATCTATTTTTAATGGACATTAAATTTCAAATTTCTTATGTGTTTTATACTTTTTATACACACATATTTGTATATATAACATGTTTATATATTAGCCACTTTGATAGATTATTGTCTCAGAGAAATTCTACAGCTAGACAAGTTTAGTCAATCTGTCTAGTGGAATGTTAGAGAAATAAAGTTTATAAACTTCTAAGTCTATAAGACTTTATTCTTATTAAGAGGGTTTTTTTCCTTTATTGCTTCCTCTTAGAGGACAAAGTCCCAGAATCAGTTGATCCTGAATGACATTGTTGGAGGTTTTTCAGTTCAAAAGTATGAGTATTTCCTCATAATTTCTGTTCATCCCTTAGGGGATTTAGTCAGCCCAGAAATCAGAGTTAGTGTATGTCTTTTACAGTTTAATGCAGCCTCCATTGGTGGTGTGGGATAGCTCATTTTCCAGTCATTACATAAGAAAAAAATACCATTTAAATATTGTAGAATACTACATAGCAGAAATATAGTATATCATTTTATGCAATGAAAACAATCACATCTGCTACTCTGTACAAGAGGAGGACCCCCTCCCCCATCTGCTTTCATTTCTATTAGTGCATCATCAATGCTTCTGTATCAGATTTCTCATATGTATACAATTTGAAGAAATTACGAGATTTGGAGCTTTTATTGATCATGTAACCTTCAGCTAAACCTCCATGACCTAGCAACTCTCAATTTCTTCCTGTATTTTAACATGTCAGTAACATAAAAATGGCACTCATTTGACCCCCAGCTTTTACCGTGAGCCCACTGTCTGGTTTAATTGTCAGCTGGGATTGTTCTACAGCATTAATCAAAAAGGAGCAGGAAGGGTACAGTCAGCTATGGTGAGGTCTTCAGACTGCAGGTCAGTGTTGGCTGCTGTCACTGCAACCTCGGTGGGAGCTACAGACAATAGCTAAACAATATCATGCATGTGGAAGACAAGGGTAAATGTTCCAGATCCATACCTTTATCTTAGCCCAACCCTTCCCCAGTATTTGATCACTGCTTCTGAGAATGAGTGTTCAATGTTCTGAGACCCTCCACAAACTAAGGAAGAGTGCAGGTTAAATATACTAAGATAAACAATGTAAAATTCAAGGTGTATAAGCATATAGTGTCAAGAAAACGTTGGCAAAATTTCTTAAAACTTATCCTGAAAGCCTAAAATGAGGTTGACTTCTGTGTGACTTATTTCTTATCATGCTTCAAACCTCAAGTTCAACTTAGTAGAAAGAAAGAGGCTTGGTCTTTCAAGGCTAGTAAGATTATCTTGGTGAGGCTCCTGAGGTCAGAGGGTATTTCTACCATATCAGTCTTTGCTCTTATATTCCACAGTACCTTTCCAGGAATGATCACATAAAAGGAATTTAATATTTCTCTTTAAGGGGAGGATTTGGAAATATGCCTCAATCTTTAAGTCCTACTTATAGGAGTACAAATGTCATGGAAGAGAACATTCTGAGACCATCTTTCCTGTGGGTCAAATGCCAAGGACTCCCACATTATTCCTTTGTTTTTCTTGAACACTGAATGACTTCAGGATGTCTTGTCACTTCATCACCATGCAATAGTTGGTTATTCCCATATTTTTCAGCTTTCTGTGAATGTGTACAGCTCAGCTGTAAATCTCAGTCTATTCTGTATGCAGCTTGTTGAACAGGCTCATTAATTGCAGCACAAGAGGGTAAGCATTTGCAAATAAAGCATCTGTCCTCTCAAAATCAATTCATGTGCCCAGAGTTTACAAATCTTAGAGTATGTAAACATAACCAGTGCTATGTGAAGCAGACAGGGGCTCCAACCACAGAAGAGTTATTTTTGTGGAACTCTTTTTAATAAGAAATTTAGGGGGGGTGGTTTATTTGGCTAAGTATGCACTCCTTTCAAATAAAATCTATATTTCTACAAAATAGATATACAAGTTTATAGCCAGATATATTTTCAAAAAAGGAAACACACTCTTGACATACACAGATCATGAACCAAAAATTATTAGAAGCTCCCCCTTCATTTCTCATTCTAGCTATTGTTACTCCTCCCTCTGGATAATCAGAATCCTGACCTTCTAATACCATAGATTAACTTTCCCTGTTTTTGAAATTGTATATAAATAGAATCATGTAGCATGTCCTGTTTTGCATCTGACTTATTTTCTTCAACACAGTGAGATTCATATATATTGTTGCTTTAATAATAGCTTATTTTCAATTCAATCCATTTTTTATTATATGAACATATCACAATTGATCGATTCTATTTTTTTTTTTTTTNTAATAGTAAGAAAGAAGAGGGAAATGACTATCAGCGGACAGCCTGCAGCCTCTGCCCCAACATTTATAATCTCATTTTCATACTTGTTAACTGCTTGGATCTGCATAAGCACGTTTGTTGTAAGAGAGGCTGAGTCGCTTGCCAGGGGCCTGATGGGGGTGGTTTGAGGAACCAGACTAGAGCCTGGCTCTCTGTCCTGGACACCCAGCAGCTCCCCAGATCTGCACTCCTGCCCTGTCTGGTCTCTTCTCTTCCAGGTCTCTGTCTCTGCAGCTCTCCTTACCAGCAGGTGTCAGCACATTCCTGCAGCCCGGAGAAGAGAGGGCAGCGGTTTATCGTGTTTATGACACTGAACTACTTTAAGCAAGTCTGCTTTGGAAAGTCCAAACTCAAACCAACCCCCGTGATGTTCCACTCCCTCTCTCATATCCTGTTGGTGGGATGTTCACTGGGGTAACCTTATTTAACATCTGTCAAACTTCAAGATGCCCATGCCCTTTGTCTCAGCAGTTTAACATCTAGGAGTGGATCATCCTGAAATAGCCAAGGGTGTGTATTTATGTATGCAAAAATGCCCGCATCATTTGTAAAAATACAATAGCAAAAAATTTGAGATAATCTAATATTCATTAACGGGTTGATTACATAAATGATGGCATATTTCTACCATTGAATATTAAGCAGTCATTAAAAAATGAGTGTGGTCCCTATGACCTGGCTCAGGAGGCTATCCATCATGTATTTTTGGGTTAAAGACACTTTGATGAAAAGCATGAACAGCATGCTGCTACTTTGCTTAAAAATTGTAGGTGCAGAAGTAAATGTCTTGGAGGATAAATATTTGTACTAGGAGACGTGTAGAAATCCTTTATGGATCTGATGATATGAACTATCTAAGGCCATTGTGCACAAGATTACTCTCTCTCTCTCCTGCTCAAGGACAT
>SJYV01033257.1:0-33449 GCA_006410875.1 Neotragus pygmaeus
TAACAATTATGGGAAAAAAAATAGTAATAGATGTACTTCAATAGCCAGTGGATCTGTGCCATTACATTTTATTGCTTCCCTCTTTTGTTTTTCCAAATGTTTTCCTAAAACTATTTTAATTCCAGCATGTGAAACATGGCATAAAGTTGTCAGCATGATGTATATGTTTATTTTCTAAAGCAAAATGATGTAAATTGGTTAAGCTGGCTATGCCCTCCCCCTCTTCTCGTAAAAATGAGAATGAGTCAGAGCCTTTTTAGTGCCTTTGTCTACCATTCCTAGCCTGTAATTTTTTTTTCAATAGCTGCCCTCACTCTTTAAAAGCCTGAAATCAAGCCTGTAGCTGGCATCTTGTGTGATTCATCTTCAAGTAAAATCAGGAGAAAACAGATTTCATATATTGTCTTAGAACTGTTTCTGAAGAATGGGAGCTTTACAGATTGATGAATCTGCTGAGGAGGGTGCATCCCCTCCCAGCTGTCAGGGGTAAACACACAGTCCCCAGCTGAGTAACACCCATGTGCCCTGGGCCTGGCAGATCCTCTCCTTCGCCGTGACTCCGACTCACTGCACATTGCTTGTCTTGTTTATCTCTTTGCTGTTCATTTTCACTCTCCGGGATTTGCAATTCTGGGTAGAACTCAGGACACCACCCAAATGTTTATCAGTAAGTGGTTTCTACTTGATCCATGCTCTTCTGATTATAGCAAAACCTAATTTTCTTTTTAAGTACTTTACTATACTTTAGAGCAGGATTTCTCAGCTGTTGACATTTGGGGCTGGAATATCCTTTGTTGTAAAAGCAGTTCTGTGCATTATAGGATGTTTAGCAACATCTCCAGCTCTACCCACTAGATACTCCCCAATTGGTGACAACCAGTGGTGTCTCTGCATGTGTGCTAAGTCGCTTCAGTTGTATCCAACTCTGCAATCCTATGGACTGTAGCTCACCAGGTTCCTCTGTCCATGGGATTCTCTTGACGAGAATATTGGAGTGGGTTGCCATGCCCTCCTCCAGGGGATCTTCCCAGCTCAGGGGTCAAACCCGAGTCTCTTATGTCTCCTGCATTAGCAGGTGGCTTCTTTACCACTAGCGCCACCTGGGAAGCCCTAGTGATTTCTCTAGTGTTAGTGACTCAATTGTGTCCGACTCTTTCTGACCCCATGGACTGTAGCCCACTAGGCTCATCTGTCCATGGGATTCTCCAGGCAAGAGCACAGGAGTGGGTTGCCATTCCCTTCTCCAGGGGATCTTCCCGACCCAGGGATCAAACCTAGATCTCCTGCTTTGCAGGCAGATTCTTTATCGTCTGAACCACCAGGGAAGCCCCGTGGTGTCTCAAAATATTGCCAAATGACCCTGGGAAATGAAACTGCCCCTAGTTGAAAACCTCTCTCAGAGGAATGTTCTACTGTGGAGTTCCCAGGAATTCTAAATGAGTATTTCAGTTAGGTAGCCGTGAAATTTCAGCACACTTGTAACAGGTGTTTTTGAAATAATGATTTCTTGCACAATGACAGTAAACTATGATATTTTCAGATTTCAAAGTATTGAGGTGAGCATTTGTTTGTTTGTTTTGAACTTTTAGATATTTCCTAGCTGGCTAATTATCTGGCTGAGAATTGACCATGAGTGATTCCCACGTTGCCTCCTTAATTGCAAACAAATTAGTACAGGCTCACAAACATTTTTCTAGACAGCTCTTCTGTTCCGCTTTAGAGCACACACAGGGCTATATTTCCTCCAGTGGAGTTTTTTTTAGTCCAGTGTGAGAGGCCTGGGGACTCAGTGAGATACCATAAACAACCTGAGATGTTTTTGCAACTCTCCTGCTCCCCCTTTCTGATCTCTTAACTCTGCTCTGTTCTTAATCCTCCAATATTCTAAACCAGACATTTACCCAGAAGCTTCAGGTACACTTGCACTGACATTTCATCATCCAGTATCGTGTTACATAGTCACTCCTGGCTCCAAGGGCATCTGGGAAAGTCCAAGGATAGAGATTTCACTTCTCCCAGGCTCTGAAGCGTATTAATTTCCTAGAATGGCCGTGACAATGTACCACTACCTAAGTGGCTTAGACAACAGAAATTTGTTGTCTCACAACTCTGGAGGCTTGAAGTCCAAAGTCAAAGTGTTGGTAGGATCGGTGTCTTCTGAGTGCCTAGAGGGAAAATCTGTTTCAAACCTATCACCTAGCTTCTGATAGCCTCAGACACTCTTTGGTTTATGGATCACATTCTGTGTCTTCATATAATTTTCCCTCCACCTGTGTGTGTCTCTTTGTCCAAAATTCCCCTTTTAATAAGGACACTGGTCATATTGGATTAGGACTCACCCTCCTGACCTCATTTTAACTTATCTCTGTAAAGATTCTAATAAGGTCACATTCTGAAGCACCAGGGGACTTCAACAAACTCTTTTGGGGGGACCCAATTCAAACCATAACAGAATTTGACATACACATTGGTGGTGGTGTAGGGTCAGCCCAGTCAATAATGTTGGCCATACATATGACAAGAAGGAAGGGTAATTTGATTGGTTCCTGATAGCTCATTTTATATATTGCTTAAGTGAAAATCTAGCTTGAATAATCAGAGGAGAGTTGTTTCTGTCCAGAAGGCACTGGCCCTTAAGTGACCCAAGTGGCTTTTTCTTTAGCTTAGAGCTCTTGTGCTTCCATTGGATTTCATCTTAGGGCAGAAATGCCTCTCAGGTGAAATCAACAACTCCTTGTCCTTGGAAAGTGAATTAGTTCTCTTAGGGCATTATGATTTCACTTCCAAAATCCAGGCTGCTTGNGCCACCTGGGAAGCCCTAGTGATTTCTCTAGTGTTAGTGACTCAATTGTGTCCGACTCTTTCTGACCCCATGGACTGTAGCCCACTAGGCTCATCTGTCCATGGGATTCTCCAGGCAAGAGCACAGGAGTGGGTTGCCATTCCCTTCTCCAGGGGATCTTCCCGACCCAGGGATCAAACCTAGATCTCCTGCTTTGCAGGCAGATTCTTTATCGTCTGAACCACCAGGGAAGCCCCGTGGTGTCTCAAAATATTGCCAAATGACCCTGGGAAATGAAACTGCCCCTAGTTGAAAACCTCTCTCTTAGAGGAATGTTCTACTGTGGAGTTCCCAGGAATTCTAAATGAGTATTTCAGTTAGGTAGCCGTGAAATTTCAGCACACTTGTAACAGGTGTTTTTGAAATAATGATTTCTTGCACAATGACAGTAAACTATGATATTTTCAGATTTCAAAGTATTGAGGTGAGCATTTGTTTGTTTGTTTTGAACTTTTAGATATTTCCTAGCTGGCTAATTATCTGGCTGAGAATTGACCATGAGTGATTCCCACGTTGCCTCCTTAATTGCAAACAAATTAGTACAGGCTCACAAACATTTTTCTAGACAGCTCTTCTGTTCCGCTTTAGAGCACACACAGGGCTATATTTCCTCCAGTGGAGTTTTTTTTAGTCCAGTGTGAGAGGCCTGGGGACTCAGTGAGATACCATAAACAACCTGAGATGTTTTTGCAACTCTCCTGCTCCCCCTTTCTGATCTCTTAACTCTGCTCTGTTCTTAATCCTCCAATATTCTAAACCAGACATTTACCCAGAAGCTTCAGGTACACTTGCACTGACATTTCATCATCCAGTATCGTGTTACATAGTCACTCCTGGCTCCAAGGGCATCTGGGAAAGTCCAAGGATAGAGATTTCTCCTCTCCCAGGCTCTGAAGCGTATTAATTTCCTAGAATGGCCGTGACAATGTACCACTACCTAAGTGGCTTAGACAACAGAAATTTGTTGTCTCACAACTCTGGAGGCTTGAAGTCCAAAGTCAAAGTGTTGGTAGGATCGGTGTCTTCTGAGTGCCTAGAGGGAAAATCTGTTTCAAACCTATCACCTAGCTTCTGATAGCCTCAGACACTCTTTGGTTTATAGATCACATTCTGTGTCTTCATATAATTTTCCCTCCACCTGTGTGTGTCTCTTTGTCCAAAATTCCCCTTTTAATAAGGACACTGGTCATATTGGATTAGGACTCACCCTCCTGACCTCATTTTAATTTATCTCTGTAAAGATTCTAATAAGGTCACATTCTGAAGCACCAGGGGACTTCAACAAACTCTTTTGGGGGGACCCAATTCAAACCATAACAGAATTTGACATACACATTGGTGGTGGTGTAGGGTCAGCCCAGTCAATAATGTTGGCCATACATATGACAAGAAGGAAGGGTAATTTGATTGGTTCCTGATAGCTCATTTTATATATTGCTTAAGTGAAAATCTAGCTTGAATAATCAGAGGAGAGTTGTTTCTGTCCAGAAGGCACTGGCCCTTAAGTGACCCAAGTGGCTTTTTCTTTAGCTTAGAGCTCTTGTGCTTCCATTGGATTTCATCTTAGGGCAGAAATGCCTCTCAGGTGAAATCAACAACTCCTTGTCCTTGGAAAGTGAATTAGTTCTCTTAGGGCATTATGATTTCACTTCCAAAATCCAGGCTGCTTGGTTTTGGAGTATTATAGTTTATTTCAGTGCCTATTTTTGTTTTTAAAAATTGCAATGTTGTTCAATTGCTCAGTCGTGTCCGACTCTTTGCAACCCCATGGACTGCAGCATGCCAGGCTTCCCTGTCCTTCATCATCTCCCAGAGCTTGCTCAAACTCATGNTTGTGTGCACACATTTCCCCTCCTCTGGCTGACTGCAGCATGCCTTGGAGTCACTTCCTCCTGAGAATTAGCAGCTAACACATCATGCAGAAAGGTATCATCAGGCATTACTAATTTTATAGGGATAAGCTAAATAAATAGACATAAAGCAACTAGAAGCAGGTGAAAAAGATGGTAGTTTAATAGGGAGAGTGTGTGTATGTTAGTTGCTCAGTCATATTTGACTCTTTGAGACACTCCCCCACCTGCCTTGAAGTAATGACCAGGGAGATAAAGCTTGTGTTCCAGAGTGAGACACATTAAGGGGTGAAGAACTTCCCAGGACCGTGCAGAACCTTTGGTCACAGCTGAATGGATCTGTCAGAGCGCAGGGGGAGAGCACTCAGGGAGGGAAAGGGATGGTTGACAAGGAAACAAGAGAGCCCACGAGCCCCTCCTGACGCCTCGCAGAGGGTGGTCCCCAGCCCAGAAGCCCGCGCAGCCTGCACTTGTTCACGGTCTCCCACACCCCCAGCAGCAGCTGTCCTCCCTGCTGGTCTTCACCTCCTGGCTCTGCTCCCGATTGACCACATGATCCTGGCTGAGTGACTCAGCAGACACTGCGTCCTCAGTCTTCCCACCTGTAATAGGGGCATCTTAAGGGAATTCACCTCAGGGCCTTCGTGTGTGCAGGACCTCAGGCCTGACATGCACACCAAAGCCTTGTGTCCCCAGATGGTTAACTGAGTTTCTTTAGAAAGGAGCCTTCCATCTGCTTAGGTGTAAAACACTCCACTGTGCTCTCAGCCGCTGGGGTGCTGGTGAGGGGTTGTGGGTGAGGCTCCAAATGGGAATCTAGACTCTACACGGATTTCTGTACAGACTTTCAAAGAATCTCCCTTCCTGCTTCCTTTTGTTACTGAGTCCAACCTTGTACTGCTCCACACAGCAGGCCAATAAATCGAGAGACAGCTGTTGGGTCAAGGAATAGTGACTTTATTCAGAAAGGCAACAGATGAGAAGACAGTGGATTAGCATCCTAAATAGCCATCTTACCCAGGATTGAATGCTAGGCTGTTCTTTGACAAAACAAAGAGGGGTGAAGTGAAGAGGCAAAGTAAAAAAAGGTGATAAGTTGTTGCAATTATTTCCTGGGTTCCAGCCAGATTCTAGAGTTGTTGTTGTAGCTCTTCAATTACTAAGAGGTGTCCAACTCTTTGTGACCCCATGGGCTGTAGCATGCCAGGCTTCCCTGTCCTTCACTATCTCCTGGAGTTTGCTCAAACTCATGTCTATTGAATCAGTGGTGTTATCTAACCATCTCATCCTCTTCTCCTCCTACCATCCTCTTCTTCTTCTCCTATCCTCAATCTCTCCCAGCAGTAAGGTCTTTTCCAATGAGTCAGCTCTTTGCAACAGGTGGCCAAACTATCAGAGTTACAGCTTTAGTAGCAGTCCTTCCAATGAATATTCAAGGCTGATTTTCTTTAGGATTGACTGGTTTTCTCTCCTTGCTGTCCAAGAGACTTTCAAGAGTCTTCTCCACCAGCAAAAGCATCAATTCTTCAGCACTCAGCCTTTTTTATGGTCCAGTTAGCACATCTGTACAAAACTACTGGAAAAAAAAACAAAACCCCATAGCTTTGACTATACAGACCTTTGTCAGCAAAGTGATGTCTTTGTTTGCTATAGCTTTCAATACACTTTTTCATAGCTTTCAGTACACTGCTTGCCATAGCTTTCCTTCCAAGGAGTCTTAATTTCATGGCTGCAGTCACCGTCTGCTGTGATTTTGGAACCTAAGAAAATAAAATTTGTCACTGTTTCTACTTTTTTTCCCTTTTATTTTCCATGAAGGGATGGGACCAGAGGCCATGATTTCAGTGTTTTGAATGCTGAGTTTTAAGCCAGCTTTTTCACTCTCCTCTTTCACCGTCATCAAGAGACTCTTTAGTTCCTCTTCATTTTCTGCTATTAGAGTAGTAGCATCCGCATATCTGAGGTTGTTTATATTTCTCCTGGAAATCTTGATTCCAGCTTGTGAGTCTTCCAGCTCAGCATTTCCTATGATGTACTCTCCATAGAAGTTAAATAACAGGGTAACAATTTACAGCCTTGTCATACTCCTTTCCTAACTTAGAACCAGTCAGTTGTTCCATCATATAAGGTTCTAACTGTTGCTTCTTGACCTGCATACAGGTTTCTCAGGAGACAGGTAAAGTGATCTGTCAATCCCATCTCTTAAAGAATACTCTAATTTGTTGTGACCCACACAGTCAAAGGCCTTAGCATAGTCAATGAAGCAGAAATAGATGTTTTCCTGGAATTCCTTTGCTTTCTGCATGATCCAACGAATGCTGGCAACTTGATCGCTGGATCCTCTGCCTTTTCTAAACCCAGCTTGTACACCTGGAAGTTCTTGGTTCATGTACTGCTGAAGCCTAACTCGAAGGATTTTGAGCATAACTTTACTAGCATATGAAATGAGTGCAATTGTATGGTAGTTTGAACATCCTTTGGCATTGGAATGAAAATGGACTTTTTCCAGTCCTGTGGCCACTGCTGAAACTCTAAATGAGGTGTGCCCATCTCTTACTTCCTGCAGCCATTCACAGGTGGGCCTGGTCAGGATGTTTCCTGCGGGCTAAATAAAGATGTTTAGGTTAGTACTCATTGCATGGGAGGCAGAGCTCTTGGAAGTGGGCCATTATGTTTACTTTAAGCTATAGGCAACCTTCCTTTAGTGATTATCTTGTAGCAAAAACAACAGAATATAAAAGTTAAAAGAAATGGATGTTATGGAGTCACAGTTGTTTTCGCCTTTTTCAGTCTCACCAGACTGTCCCCCCAACCCCGACTTCTGTTATGCAGCAATGGAGACCCAACACAGGTTCAGAGGTTTCCTTATGGTCCAGGAACCAATGTAACCAGCGGTGAGTGATGGAATGAGGTGGAAAACAACTCCAGGTTGTTTTAGAGTATGCTTACCAGCTAAGATCCTAATAGTAATCTGTGAGCTATGAGATTAGGCCAAGAAGTGAGTAAGTGTGAATGTGTAAGGAGGAGGGAAGTTTCATACTATTTTAAGTGGAAGTTTAAAGACACGAGCATAAATTATCACAGTGAGGCTTCAGTTAAAAAAAAAAATAGATTGGGATCAACAGAGTATTACGTGGCTATGACTAACAAGCATCCTCTTCAGCTCTGGGCTGTAAGAAACACAGAGCCCACTGAGTCAGACCTTTTATTGCACAGAGAGAAAGAAGAGACAGAAAGAGGTTAGGGACGCCAACCTCTTAATCCCAGGAAGTGCACCAGACTGTGTCGACAGGCTGGAATGCTTTTACAGTGTCTCTGCTGCAGGCCTGCTTCTTGTTACACATCTGATTCATTTCCAAGGATGACAGTGTGAATGCACTTTCAGGATGTTGACTGCTCGATAATTTATGTAAGGCTGTAGACACATTTCAGTACATTTAGGAAACAGATTTCCCTTCATTTTCTCCTATAGAATATCCTCTAAACAATTTCTGGTCAATTGAAACCTCTTGTGGTCAATGGTCTTGTCATTCCCATCTGTCATAATTTTCAGCAAACCTATCCTAAAGTGCTCTTCTCACCACGACATCATGTCTAAGGATTAGCTTGCTATTATTTTTTTTCCCATATTGCAGATTCTGCCAAAGTCATTTCCTTTTGTCAACCAGAGCTCTAATATAATCTTTTCTCTTATAAAATATTGTGTCATCCATCATAATTAATGCCACCCATCTCCTCTTTATCATGTTTATGTCTTTCTTGTATACAAAGTTCTTTAATATTTTGAATCCTTCCTGCTACCACTGCCTTATTTTAACTATGCCTCTGTAATCTCAAGAATATAGTACATTTTCTTCTTGATTTTCTTTTAAAAAGATACCTCACAGGAATCAATCTTAATATATTGTTCCAGCTATGGCTTATATAATAGACATTCATTTTGGATTTTCCTCTTACCTCAACGTGACTTTTCATTTTATTCTTCCATTTTACATTTGCCTGCAGACATATTCATGTAAGTTCTGTTTTTCTCTCTTTTTTTTGTGTCATGAATATAAATAAAGTCAACAAAGTTATTTCTTAGATTAATCATAGAAATTCAAGGTCAGAAAATGACAAATGTCATCCAGTCCAATAACCCACTGGAAGCTTAAATTTCCTCTCAAATGTTTATCAGCTGTGTTTGAATGACTGCTGTTTCCCAAGTATGCTTCCTATATAGGTATCTGAACTTTTATAAATTTCTTCCTGACACCGGGTCAAACCTATATTGCACCAAATTTCGTCCTTGCTCTTCGGTTTGCATTCTTTGATATAAATGTCTGGCCAACAGTGATGCTATTTGCACATTTCCTTTTTCTTCCAGCTCTTGTGAAGTGAGCTTCTACCATCTCAGAAGCTCTCCTACTGCACCTTCTCCTAATGAATATGGTTTTAATTTGCATCATTAAGCATTATAACATGCTACTTTCCTGACTATAAAGGTTATAAAACTTAAATCAGATAAGAACAAAACTCTTCTTTTAAAAATATATATATTTCTTTATTTGGCTGCGCCGGGTCTTAATTGCAGCATGTGGGATCTAGTTCCCTGACCAGGAACTGAACCCTGGTCCTCAGCATTGGGATCATGGAGTCTTAGCCACTGGACCACGAGGGAAGTCCCAGAACAGAACTCTTTAAGTCATATTTCAGGAAGAAGTGATCCTATGGTGAGAATGAACTCAGCTTTGTGATGGAAAGACAGTGCAGCCTCAGAAAAAGCCTAATTTCCCCCCCTCCCCCCAGACACTGTATTCATGTGTTTTGGCACTGTTTACAAGTTAGCTCAGACTTAGCAGCTTCAACAGCATGGTTTTGTTCTCAGAGTTCTGCATGTCGGCAGTCTGCCATGGTCCCCTCTGGACTAAAGCCAAGACGTCCTTTCCAGAGGCTCTGGGTGGGGTCCCTGTCTTGTCTTTCTTGGTGGTCTCCACTCCTCGGCTGGTGACCCCTCCCTTCACCTTTGCTGCAGTAACTTCAGGGGCTTCCCAGGTGGCTAAAGAACCTGCCTGTCAATGCAGGAGAAATAAAAGAGGCAGGGGTTCGATCCCTGGGTGGGTAAGATCCCCTGGAGAAGGACATGCCAAGGCACCCAAGTATACTTGCCTGGAGAATCCAATGAACAGAGGAGCCTGGAAGGCTATACAGTCCATGGGGTCGCAGAGTTGGACATGACTGAAGTAACTTAGCATGCACACACACGCGTGTGATTAGCTTGACTTCAGCTGGATAATCCCAGCCAATGTCCCCATCTCAAACTGAATTGCTTTGACGAAGTCCTTCTTGCCGAGTAATGTAAGGTAGTCACAGGTTCTGAAGATTAGAGAATTGGCATCTTTGGGGGCCACTATTCTGCCTGCTAAGACTCTGAGCCTGAAGCATGGTGCTGATTGCCACCAGAGACATCTGGTGGTGTCTTGTATCTCTTTTTAATTCACTGAATGAATGGCTATGAGAGTATTTACTGTTTAAAAGATACTACATTAAATATTATGAGAGATGCTATGAGAAATTAAAGTTGTGCTCTGTAAACCATCCCCAGTAGACACAAATCCTGCCTACTTTCTCTAGCTTTCTTAATAATGCCTTTCCCTTGTCTCCCGCAGGGCTGGGCCCCACTTCTGGACTTGGGAGAGACACCACTGCAGGGAGTGGGGCTGGCCGTCTCCCCGGGACTGCACAGGATCTGAGCACCCACTGAGAGCTCAAGAGGGGAGTGAGAAAGAGAACGCGAGATGGGAGGGGGTGGACGAAGAACCTCCGCTCCTCTCTCCCATGTGTGGACACCTCCTGGGGCACTCCTTCCACTCTGCTGTCCTGGAGGAGACCCACGTGCTGAGTGAGCACCTCTGTCCAGGGTCTCCTGCGTTTCCACAGAGCCAGCTATGGAGCCATGGTGGTCCCGTCCGTGAGGGCCACTTTCCATCATGTTCTCCTTCCTTCTTCACTCACAGCCCTGGGTGGGGGCTACTCAAATAAATTGTTAGCAACATAATCCTTGCCTCGGGCTCTGCCTTCTAGAAGACCAGGACTGTGACGCCAGCTAATTCAGCCTTCTCAAAATACCAGAAATTAGAGATACAAACATTGCTAAATTCACAACTTAAAAAAAAAATAAAGACCTTAAAATAATGGTAAGAATTAATCATAAACTTCCCTGGAGCATTTCTCCGATAGTTCAGCTGGTAAAGAATCCACCTGCAATGCAGGAGACCCTGGTTCGATTCCTGGGTAGGGAAGATATGCTGGAGAAGGGATAGGCTACCCACTCCAGTATTCTGGAGCTTCCCTTGTGGCTCAGCTAGTAAAGAATCTGCTTGGAATGCGGGAGATCTGGGTTCGATTCCTGCATTGAGATCTGGATTTGATCTCTGTATTGGGAAGATCTCCTGGAGAAGGGGACGGCTACCCACTCCAATATTCTTGCTTGGAGATTTCCATGGATAGAGGAGCATGGCAGGCTACAGTCCATGGGGTCACGAAGAGTCTGACATGACTGAGAGACTAACATAACACAGGAGTTAAACAGCTTTGCGGAGTAGGAGGGGGAGGGCAAGTTTTGAAAGAAACACTGTAAACCTGCCTTTTTCCCACAGACTTTGCTACACCAGAGCAATTCATCTGTTATCAATCGCTACTTAACCTTGGCTTTTTATGGAGGATGAAATCCTTTCCTAATCCCTCCAGTTATTAAAAAAAAATTAAAAATTGCACTCACTTCTGCAGGCAGCATGCTTCTCTTGAGGTCCTTATTTTTGCAAACAATGAAAGAATTCTGAATTGGGAGTGAGGATTTGGGTCTTGGCTCTTTAACTTACTGGCTGGATGACATGGGTGAGCTGCCTTCTGGAGAGTAAGGCAACTAGGCTCAGGGAAAATTAATGAGTGTAAGATAACACCAACATTTGGACTTTTTTGTTGCTGTTGTTGAGTTGCTAAGTCATGTCCGACTCTTTTGCAACCCCATGGACTGTAGCCCCCAGGCTCCTCTGTCCATGGGATTCTCCAGGCAAGAATACTGGAGTGGGTTGCCATTTCCTTCCCCAGGGGATCTTCTCCCAGGGGATCCCTTCCCAGGGGTCAAACCTGGTCTCTTGAATCTTCTGCATTGGCTGGAGGATTCTTTGCTACTGAGCCACCTGGGAAGCCCTTGGACTTTGGCTGGCATCAAATAAGCAACTCGTATAAGAGTTCCCTCCCGAAGTCTGCCCTGGTGTCTGCAGACGCATCCGCCCAGGCCTCCTTTGGCTGATGGCATCCCAGTATCTCTCTGGGCCCTCAGGTGGTCTGTAGGGGCTCCGAGCAGGTTTCTGTGGCATTTTCTCACGGGGTCCAGCAGGGTGCCTTATGAAGCAGGCATGTGGCAGTGGTTGATTTCTTCCCGGAACAATGACAACATTCACTCATGTGGTGAAAACTGCATCAAGCTGACGAATCTTTCAAGCCCTTGCTCTGTGTGCACACTGACCAGAGGGTGAAATCAATAAAAACTTGTTCTCCGTACCCTGACTTTGATGTTCTTCTGTTCAGTTTTGAAGGTCCCTGGACGTCACCAAATGGGGAACCATGGGTATAACTCCAGAAAGATGCAGGTACATGGTACCTGATGGATGGTGGGCATTCTTTGTGCTTTCATGTTACACAAACTCTTCAGGGATATCCCTCTTTAACTTTACAAAAGTTGGTCTGAGAGCCTGGAGAACTGAACAGAACATGTACTTGCTGTGTTTTCAGTTCAGTTCAGTTCAGTTCAGTCGCTCAGTCACGTCCTACTCTTTGCGACCCCATGAATTGCAGCACGCCAGGCCTCCCTGTTCATCACCATCTCTCGGAATTCACTCAGACAACGTCCATCGAGTCCATGATGCCATCCAGCCATCCCATCCTCAGTCGTCCCCTTCTCCTCCTGCCCGCAATCCCTCCCAGCATCAGAGTCTTTTCCAGTGAGTCAACTCTTCGCATGAGGTGGCCAAAGTACTGGAGTTTCAGCTTTAGCATCATTCCTTCAGAATGGACTGGTTGGATCTCCTTGCAGTCCAAGGGACTCTCAAGAGTCTTCTCCAACACCACAGTTCAAAAGCATCAATTCTTCGGCGCTCAGCCTTCTTCACAGTCCAACTCTCACATCCATACATGACCACAGGAAAAACCATAGCCTTGACTAGACGGTCCTTAGTCGGCAAAGTAATGTCTCTGCTTTGGAATATACTATCTAGGTTGGTCATAACTTTTCTTCCAAGGAGTAAGCGTCTTCTAATTTCATGGCTGCAGTCACCATCTGTAGTAATTTTGGAGCCCAAAAGTATAAAGTCTGACACTGTTTCCACTGTTTCCCCATCTATTTCCCATGAAGTGACGGGACTGGATGCCATGATCTTCGTTTTCTGAATGTTGAGCTTTAAGCCAACTTTTTCACTCTCCTCTTTCACTTTTGCTGTGTGTTACTTCTCAAAAATAGCAACTCAAATTATATTAATCTTGGGTGATGTTTACTTTGGTTAAAGCATGCATTGTAAAGCAGACAAATTTCTCCTCATCAAAGTGGGATTGATAGATAGTTTTTAAATAGTCAGATCAGCCTATTCTGCCCATCAAGCTGTAAAAATAGAAGCCAGATCTACCCCTGACACATTTCAAAGATAGTCTTCCATGTGATTAGCTAATACTCACAGTGTTGCAAGTCTCTTTAGTATTAATGAGCCACTAATGTCAGTGTGAGAAACTGCACAAAGAGCGTGGAAACTTTTGAATATAATCACCCAGGCAGCAGTGATTTACATCCGGGATTTTGCAGTAATTAGAGAATCCCTCATGAATAAGCATGGGCTACAGTACATCCATTTAATAGAATCCAGTGTGTGCATGTGACAAGAAGAAAGATGACGTTCTAAATCAAGAGTTGTTCCTTCTCCCGGCCTTGCTCCTGGTCAGAGTTGAAAGCATGTCTGCTACATCACGGGGCTGATGTAGCACAGTGCTGTAGCCCAACAGCTTCTCTGTGTCCGGTGCCCGGATGAAGTGAAATCTTCCAGCCTTGGCTCTGCATCCAGGGATATCATTCCCAACCGTGAGGCAGAGGAAATTACTCAGAAGATGATGTTTTTTTTTTTTTCCTGCAGATGAAGCACCAGAGCACTGAGGCTTATGGGGTATCTTGGCTTCCATCTGCAGACCCGGATCACAAGAGCTTCCAGGCGAGCTCTTCCTCGAGGAACCTCAGCTCCTTGAGTGTCCCCAGGAATCTTGGAGGAGATGGGGGTAGGGCTGCAGGGCGAGGCTGGCGCCTTCTGAGGAGCCCTCCTGTATGCCCACTGTACCCTGCTGTGCTGTCGTGTCAAATTTATTCATCTCTCTCTTGCTGGACTGAAAATGCTCAGCTGTTGCACGTTGATGTGCACTCTTCCTGCCTGAATTTTTAGTTTCTAGAACTTTTTAATTGTCTTTCTTAGGATAACGTGTAAAAATGAAGATTACTTAAGCTCCTCTCCAGTGTTTCAGAATGATAGGTAGGTATATTGAGAACTTACAGGAAAAGAGAAATAATGTTTGTCTAAAAATAAGGCATGGTAGCATTGCCATTGTTCCTCCAGTAAGTGGAATCCTAAATCCAATCGAGGACTTACGTCGGCTCATATGAGACCAGGTCCAGACATATCAGAATATTTACAATATTTTACTTACTTTTATCATTATTATATTTTTTAAGCTTCTTCATTTATTCAACTTTAAACACTTAAATGCACCAAAGAGCATGTGCAGGTACATGGGACACAGGCTGAAAAAAGAAGGCCTATCTCTCCTAGGCCAAGTTGTTTTGGCATGATCACAAAAATCAGTATGACTCCAAGTATAGCCAGAATCAAGCAAACAAAGAGGTTTCAGAGATGATAAATGGACTTTAAAAATTAAAATGAAACAACATAAAGTCTCAATTCCTGAAGACCAATGAATTACAAAAAAAACATGAATCAGTTGTAGAAGCAGTAATAAAATAATCCTATTTCTGTGAGGGAAATTCCTTTAAGGTCCCCAGGATAAACAATGAGTTGAGAATCACTAAAAAACCTTAGAACCAGAAATTTCAAACATCTGTCTTTTTGTATCATTATTATAAGTATCCTGCTTGTAAGTTTTATAATATATTGAAAAGTATTAAAAATCACCATAATCTCACCATAAAATAACTGTGCTTATTTTCTGTTCTTTCAGACTTTTTCAGTGTTATATGTGAGGATCTGTATATACACACATGTATTTTTATAGAAACATTATCTTACTTTACATATTGCTTTCAGATAATGTGTAAAACTGTAGAACAGTTTTTTTAAATGTGTAAAACCAGAATTTGTAAAGTAAAATAAAGTAAAAATAAAATTTAAAAAAAGTTAAAAAAATAAAATATTAAAAAAAACCAAACCAGAATTGGTGATGGACAGGGAGGCTTGGTGTGCTGCAGTCCATGGGGTCACAAAGAGGTGGACACAACTGAGTGACTGAACTGAATTGAATTGAAAACTGTGCAATATGTAAAACATATTGCTGTCTTTTTTCTCTTAACCTACTGTTGTCATCTTTCCTTGTGAATAAATATGTCTGTTTGTACATCATAATTTGGCATTATTAAATAGTGTTCCATCATATAGTTGTGTAATAATATATTTATTGTCATATAAATTGATTTTCTGATTATCCTAATTATAATTATACAATTTTGTGAATAAATAGTATAAAATAAACAAATGAGACCTAATTAAACTTAGAAAGTTTTTGCACAGCAAAGGAAACCATAAACAAAGTGAAAAGACAACCTAGGGACTGGGCAGAAACACGAGACCTAATTAAACTTAGAAAGTTTTTGCACAGCAAAGGAAACCATAAACAAAGTGAAAAGACAACCTAGGGACTGGGCTGAAACTGACAAGGGATTAATTTCCAAAGTATACAAGCAGCTCATATAACGCAATATCAAAAAATTCCAAACAACTCAGTCAAAATAGACAGAAGGGGCTTCCCTGGTGTCCCAGTGGTTAAGAATCCACCTGCCAATTCAGGAGACACAGGTTTGATTCCTGATCAAGGAACTAAAGTTGCGCATGCCATGGAGCAGCTACTGAGCCCGTGAGCTCTGGAGTCCGTGTGCCGCAACCACAGAGTCCATGCATCATTGGCAGATCCCACATGACTCCATGAGATCCCATGAGCTGCAACTGAGACGTTACCCAGCCAGATAAATGAATAAATAAATATTTTTAAAAATGGGTAGAAGACCTGAACAGATGTCTCCAAAGAAGGCATACAGATGGCCAAGAGGCACATGAAAAAGGCTCAACATTGCTAATTATTAGAGAAATGAAAATCAAAACTACAATGAGCTATCACCTCACACCAGTCAGAAGGCCATTATAAAAAAAAAAAAAATCCAGAAAAAAACAAATGCTGGAGAGGGTGTGGAGAAAAGGGAACTCTCCTACTTTGTTGGTGAAAGTGTAAATTGGTACACCAACTATGGAGAACAGTACAGAAGTTCCTTAAAAAATTAAAAATAGAGTTATCATGTGGTCTAGCAATCCCACTCCTAGGTATAACCCCAGAGAAAATCATAATTTGAAAATATACATGCACCCTAAAGTTCATGGGAGCTCTATTTATAATAGCCAGAGCATGGAAGCAGCCTAAATGTTGTCAACAGATGAATGGATAAGAACGATGTAGTACATATATGCAATGGAATATTACTCAGCCATAAAAAGAATGAAATAATACCATTTGCAGCAACATGGATGGACCTAGAGATTCTCATATTAAGTGAAGTAAGTCAGACAGAGAAACATGGAAAGAGAAAGAAGCATGTTATGATACTACTTACATGCGGAATCTAAAAAAATGATATAAATGAACTTACAAAACAGAAACTGACTCACAGACATAGAAACACTTAGGGTTACCAAAGAGAGAGAAGTATCTTCCAGCTCCCGGCCCTGTGTGTTCTTCCTTTGTGGACAGAGCATCGTACTGAGGACTCTGACCTAAGGTCGGTGCCACGCCATGGCTGAAGGCAGCCCATCTTTCAGAGGCTGACCTCGGAGCTGGCCCTTCAGCCCCTTCAAAAATCATTTCTGGGCCTTTTGTGAGGCTGTGTACGGTCAACAGAGCCAAAGGCTTGTGCCCTGCTGGGCTGTGGAGGAGGAAGGGAGACTGGGGTCTCCATCACCCTCCCTCTCGGGTCTGCTTTCTGCCCTTCCAGGCCTCGCTTTGTGCCCCAGGAGGCTGACCCTTTAGGATGGCATCACAGGGTTGGATATTCAGGTGCTGGGGAAGGGCAGGGTGGGGAGCAGGCACGCAGTGTTGGAGAGAAAGTAGAGAGGATGTGCAGGACCTGTTTTATGCTGGACTTCCTGCTTTGGGACAATAGTTATCCAGGCCTGTGTGTTTCCTCCACACGATTCACAGCTGCTGCATCAGACCCCAGTTCACTATTTCCTGGGGGCAGTGATAGCTCCGCTCAGTGTCTCCTGCAAGCTTGCCCTATGGTGTGTGCTCTGTCGTGTGGGTCCCAAACCCAAGTGGATAAGGTGTCGTGTCAGCCGCTGGAGAGGGTGTTGGCTGAGGGTCTGAGGGCAGGACAGGTAAAACTATGTGTGTAACACACGTCTACCCCGGTAAGGGGAACCACTGACCCTTTTGGGATGGGGGTGGGTGTGCAAAGCAGTCAGCTTGCCTTCAAGCAGCCAGTTGTCCTCTTTGAGGGATAAACCATGTTGGGGCTCAGATGTTGCTAGCAGGATGTGTAGTCAGGGCTGGGTGGGGTCTGTGACAGCATCCATGTGCCTCAGCTGGTTCCAAGGTAGCCGGTGACGAAAACTGGCCCAGTCCTTCTCTGTCTTCTCATTCACTGCCTTTTCTGTGGTGGCTCATCTCTGGTGAGTGCTACAGGTGACACAGGGATCTCCAGACCTATGCCCACTGCCTGATGGCTATCCCCAGGCCCCCTCCCTCAGGAAGGTAGTAAGTATGGCCCTATTGGATAAGCAGATGTCAAAAGCAATTCTACATAAGGTAACTCAAGAGACTGTTACAAATAGAAGAATATTGGTTGATTAGCCTGATTGAAGTTGGGATTATTTCAATTTTAGAAATCGCATACATTCTATTCTTAGAAAACACCGCCAAGCTTATGTTAAAAGAGAGAGTGATGCCAAAAGAAAGAGAAAGACTCAGAGAAATATGTCCTGGGTACTTCCTAGGCCTGAGTCCCATTCTTGCTGGACCCTGCATCCACAGGCCCAGGGAAGGACAAGACAGACCAGGTGCAAAGCCATCAGAGGGGGATGATAGCAGGGAGGGTGGTATGGCCTGAGTTTGAAGCAAAGAACTCTCAGGAGGAGCGGCCTCCTGGAAGCAAGGAGGCTTAGCTCACTGTTCTAAGCCTCTCTTTTTCCACCAGCTGGAAGAGGTGCCTTCTGGGCTTTGAGAGTAAAAAACTGGTTTGAGGACTGCACCATCAGGGACCCTCTTTAAGGGCCTGCTGAAAAAGCAAGGTTGGAGCAAACAGCCTGCTGACTGTTGAGTTTTGAATTTCAAATGCAGGAACTTCTTAAAGAAAAGTCTTGGAGCAACACAAATGGTTTCCAAACACTCACAGACACAGCAGAAAGGGCAACAGAAGTTACACGAGGCCAAATAATTTTGAGCAATGGCTAATAAAATCTGTTCTCTTTTTCTGCACCTCTGTCCCCCTCTCACCCCCACCAAGTAACCAAAAGAAGCAGGAAGGTTAATTGAAACCATGCAAGAATTTCCATGAAACTGAGAAAGTATGTATATTGAACAAGACGTTCTGACTGAATCAACAATCTCCATCAGGGAAATATCCCTTAGAGAGAAAGGAATTTGTGATGTCTTGTGAAGGCAGGCAGTCAGTGGTATATGTGTAATTTGTGAGTGTGAAAGGTGTATGATGTTAGCCATCTCCTAAGCGAGTCCTAAAGGCCCCATAAGGTGCCTGCACAGCAATTAGTCGCCACACCTTTTCTCATCCAGCCATCTGCTAACAGGGAAAAACTTCACTTTTGTCTGGACAAAGAACCACGGGGGCATCCATCATCACTCTGTACACACATCACATGACCAGAAGCCACCAGGAGGTTAACTGTTTTCACAGACGGGAAAATGCGATTTTGTGAGCCACATCCGAGGAACCGAGTGAAATGAGATGGAGGGCAGGCTTGAGGATAAATTTGAAACACGCAGGCAGATCACGGTTTTTCTATGCCTGTTTTCTTTGCATTTAATGTATCCCTACTGGTGACCCATGTTGGATTCCTGCATTTCAGGCTGCGGACATATAATTTTAGCAGTGGGAAATAAAGTTCTCGTGGTCCTATTATGGAAAGCCAAATTGCCTCATCCCTAGAAGCCAGCGGATTTCACTAGCCAGCAGTGGGAAGCCTGCCCAAAGCTGTAATTTGCAATCTGAATCTCATTTCAAATCTCATCTAAAAAAATAGAGATTAATATATTGAAGAAACTCCCTGCCTCACTATCTAGCTTCCTCCTCACTGTTTAGAATTCATGGGTAATGGATTTCTTGAAGAAAGTTAGTCGAGCTAAATTGTCGCTTCCTTCTATTTTTGCATATACTGACCATGGTAAATAGGCTGTTCACCACCATTGTGCATATTAGGAAACAATTCGTCACATTATCCAAAGGCATGAACGCCTTTCACATTTTACCAGCTGAAGAAAACAATTTTGCCTTTTAATAAAAGTGAATAATTTGTGTGAATTCAGCCTCAAAATTGTCTGGAAGGAAAGTCCTGTACCAGCAGGAGGCTGAACGTAGGGCTGTCTTTCCCAGGGATGGACAGAGCAAGGATGCAGTGAAGGCCACGCAGATTCAGGCTTTGGCTATGCTTGACTGAATCCAGCCCTTCTGCAGCCAAGTAAGAAAGAGGCTGCGGTCCCTAGCTTCCCCACCATGACCAGAGCGCATGGAGGAGAAGGAAACAGACCAGGGAAATCCACAACTGAGACTTGTGCTCCGAGACTTGGAAAGCACTCCGTGGGTCAGTGGAGCCAGGGAGATTGCTAGGCAGACAGACACCCCTCCTTCGAGGGTGTAGCTTGGAAACCAAGGTATGGGGCCACCTCTTAAAAGGAAAATGGTGAACAATATTGAAACCCTCTCTTGATTTCTGGAGCTCTTCATAAATGATAAGGATTGGCCAAGTTGTGTTTTACCTCTTACTGCTTCTTCATAGCTTCTGCTGAGAATAAAAGCTAAAAAGCTGAGAAATGATCAGATCAGTCTGAGAAATGATCAGTCAAATTGGACTGAATGATGTACCAGCTGCTGTTCAGCTCTGAGTTACTAAAGCCTGAAGGACATACCCTGGCTGAGGTGTGTATGGGGTGCTGATATCATTCTGGGGGCAGGGTAGGTTTTTAAGGAAGAAGACGAGTTTATGAAATCAATAATAGGTGTGAAAGTGTACCATTATTCAGAATGAGAAATCACAAGGAATTATACATTTTTAAAAGTTGGGAACTATTTCACTTCCTAAGACCTGAAATTTCTCATTTCAGATACTGCACTAATCCTTTTCTGTTTTCACTGCCACCAGAGAGATGCTGTCAGGACCAGCCACATGATTAGGAGGGCCCGGGGTAAAATGAAAAGTCTTGACTCCTTGGTCAAAAATTAAGGATTTCAAGATGGTAACAGCAGGGTATTAAACCCAGCACGGGGTGCTACTGCCTGCAGGACTCCGTGTGATCACACAGGCTGTGTGCCCTTTAAGCCCCTTCTAACAACATCAGAGGATACGGAAAAATAAGGCAACTTCTAAAATTAATAACAGACCCCTGTCTATGATATGATTTCCCTACATATTTTGGTGTCAAAACTCTTTCACTGCCACTTCATGTCATATCATTTTTTCATTTGTTCTTTAAAATTTTTAAAAATTGGAATGATTTTAAGTGTTGTTTGGTTTCAGATGTACAGCAAAGCGATATATATCAGATATTTTCCCCTTATAGGCTCTTATGAAGTGTAGTTCCCTGTGCTATACATTATGTTCTTGTTGGTTATCTGTTTTGTATATAGCAGTGCTGCTGCAGCTGCTAAGTCACATCAGTCGTGTCTGACTGTGCAACTCCATAGATGGCAGCCCACCATGCTCCTCTGTCCCTGGGATTCTCTAGGAAAGAATACTGTGTATACATTAATACCAACCCCTAACTTATCCCTCCTCTCACTTTCCCCTCTGGTAACCATACATTTCTATGTTCTATGTCTATGGGTATATTTCTGTTTCATAAATAAAGTTCATTACTACTCAAAGCAATATATAGATTTCAATGCAATCCCTATCAAATTTACCAATGACATTTTTCACAGAACTGGAATGAAAAATTTTAAATTTGTATGGAGACACAAAAGATCCCAAATAGCCAAAGCACTCTTGAGGAAGAAAAACAAAGCTGGAGAAATCAGAACCCTTGACTTCAGACTGTACTACAAAGTTACAGTAATCAAAAAAGTATGGTACTGGCATGAAAACAGAAATATAGATCAATAGAACAGACTAGAAAGCTCAGAGATAAATCCACACTCCTATGGTCAATTAATCTACAACAAAGGAGTTAAGAATATTCAATGGAGAAAAGACTGTCTCTTCAACAAGTGGCGCTGGGAAAACTGCATCATTCTCTTACATTACAAGGAAAAATTAACTGAGGATAAACTAAAGACCTAAAAGTAAGACTGGATACTATAAAACTCCTAAAGGAAACATAAGCAGAACATTCTTTTATATAAATTGCATTAAGATCCTTTTGGATTTGTCTTCTTAAGTAATGGAAAGGAAAACAAAAATGAGACATAATTTAACTTAAAAGCTTTTGCACAATAAAGAAAATGATAAACAAAGTGAAAAGACAACTTACAGAATGGGAGAAAACATTTGCAAGCTATGTGACTGATAAGAGATTAATCTCCAAAATATATAAATAGCTCATGCAGCTTAAAAAAAATCCCAATCAAAAAATGGGCCAAAAATTTAAATGGACATTTCTCCAAAGAAAGCATACAGGTGGCCATAAAGCCATTAATGAATGATGAAAAGATGCTCAGCATCACTCCTTATTCAGCTCAGTTCAGTCACTCAGTCGTGTCCGACTCTTTGCGACCCCATGAATCGCAGCATGCCAGGCATCCCTGTCCATCACCAACTCCTGGAGTTCACTGAGATTCACGTTCATCGAGTCAGTAATGCCATCCAGCCATCTCATCCTCTGCCGTCCCCTTCTCCTCCTGCCCCCAATCCCTCCCAGCATCAGAGTCTTTTCCAATGAGTCAACTCTTTGCATGAGGTGGCCAAAGTACTGGAGCTTCAGCTTTAGCATCATTCCCTCCAAAGAAATCCCAGGGCTGATCTCCTTTAGAATGGACTGGTTGGATCTCCTTGCCATCCAAGGGACTCTCAGGAGTCTTCTCCAACACCACAGTTCAAAAGCATCAAGAGAAATACAAATCAAAAGTACAATGAGGTATCACCTCACACCAGTCAGAATGACCATCATCAAAAGTCTATAAATAAATGCTGGAGAGGATGTGAAGATAAAGGAACTTCTGTCCTTCATCAGAACAGCTGGAAGTAAAGTGAAAGTGGCATCTCAAATGGAAAGATTCCCAAACTCAAGCTCCTCTGGGCTGGATTCCAAAGATACCCATGGCTACAAAACCAATAGGCAGAGGGACAGTGAGATTGAGTTTGGGATCGGGGGAGCCAGAGTGGAAAGGGACACTACACAAAGTGGGTCAGCGTTGAAATCTCATAACTTTTGCAAAATTAACAATAGCATGTGACGTGGAACCCTGGAGAAGGAAATGGCAGTCCACTCCAGTGTTCTTGTCTGGAAAATCCCATGGAAGAAGTAGCCTGGTGGGCTACAGTAAAAGTGTAGTGACTAAGCAGCAACAACAGCAGATGTGGAATGAACCCATGCAAGCTTCACCCTCATTAGCTTCTTAGTAAGTCTACCTAAGAATAAACCTCACCGCATTGGCATCTGACAGTCTACCCAGTTGGAGCCTGGTATCATGCCAGTCACACAGCAGAACTACAGAGCTGGCTGTGCCACAGGGGATAGTGGTGACTGTGGTCTTTGTTAGAGGGCAGATGACTTTGAAATCGCTTGTGGCCAGGGCTGATTTGCCTGTTGTGGGTTTCAGTGCTTGTGTCCATCAAGTAACGAAGAAGACGGAAGGACCATACTTGTTGTGAATAAGATGGATGGAAAGAGGTCATCCACTTATTTGACGTCAGTGGCCACTTCTGAACAGGTTTCCTTTCTCCTCCTAGAAAAGTTTTTGCACAACTGTGATAAAAGCACTTCCTAGAAAACCAAATTTCTGTTCTGAAAAGAAGTATCTCAACCACTCCTCTAAAGGACCGGACTTGTATTAAGTGAGGACTGCTCCTTGGAGAAGACCTGACTGGGTAGCGCTGGCTCCGCGTCACTCAGACATCAGGCACCTGGCATCCCAAGGGTCTGAGGAACAGCTGAGCTTCTCAAATGTGGGTTTTACAATCCAGGTTCAGGTTACAAACAGGATCACAGCCTGTAACACAAGGCAAGTGGCAGCAATGACGCACAGCATTGTGAACTGTCTTTAGAGTCCATTTCAGTTCTCTTGACCTGGATACCTGGGAAGTCGACAGTCCTCCCAGCTGGCCAGGCTGCAGCCCCACTTCATGCCCTCCTCCGTACCTCTCACTGCCTTTGAGACTGGGGGCCTATTCTGCTTCTTGAGCTTTCTTTGGTGGGCTCTGCCTGCTCCAGCCCCCTACACCTCCCCACAGGGTGGTCTTCCTGTCCCTGGGGCTCTGGCACCCTCTGTCCACCTCAGGGATGCTCAAAGAGGATGCTTTCAGTATCCCACATCTGCATCATCATCCCCTCTCACCTGGATGACCCACTGGCTTCTAAAGCCTCAGCACGCCCAGGTCTTCCTTCTGTTATCACCACCCCAAGTCCTCCTAGTCACCCTTTTCAGAAGGTGTTGGGGTCACCTCTGACTCCTTGGATCTTCACTTCTGAGCTTTCCTCCTCTCTGCCCTTTGTTCCTCCGTCTCCAATCATGTCATCTTAGTCTGTGCCCTCATCATTGCTCCACTAATGAACAGACCCCCTAACTACTGTCCCTGTTTCAACATCCATCTTTTCAGTCTATTTATTTTCATATAAAAATAACATCAAATTACCTTAATTTTCTGAACATCTCCTCTAAGTACAATTAGAAGATCACCCTCTGCCGCTCAAGCACCTTCTGTGGCTCCCAACTGCTGGTCTTCATTAAGGACAATATGACAACATTTGGGGCTGCTATAATATGATCTCAATGCACTTTTGAGCATGAGGTCATGTAACCCTTCATCACTCACCCTTTAATTTAGTGGAGAGGAAGTAAAACGTCATGTACAGCACACAGTCTCCATGTGGAGTCTCCATGCTGAGACCTGATCACATTTAGCGTTTTCTCCAAAGCAGCAACAAACATTTTACCGAGAGATTTAATGAGACAGAACAGGTAGCTGGGTTAATGACTGAGGAATGAACAAAAGCCCTGGGCCCATAACGCACACGGGTTCTTAAATGGGACAAGTTCTTAAATGGGACAACTTCCTAAATGGGATACAGAGGCTGTTCTTACCCAGGAAATGTAGAAAGGAGCTCAGCTGGTGCAGGCAGACTTTGCCAATGTCCCTCAGCATCATTCCTGGAACACTCAAATCTCATTGAAATTATTGTCAGTGGACTGACATATCCTGCCTTTGGAAATGCTGCATGATGCCTAACCTGACATGCTTTCCTTTGCTCTTCTATTATCTCTTTCTTTGCACTGATATTTTATGTCCTCTTATGTGAAAAGCTAATTTTAAGGCAGTTTTTTCCACATTCCTTTTTTCAGAAGATTTCATCATTTGAGGCCATGAAAGGGAGTGAGGAAAATGCATTAGGCAAAACCAAGCCTAGCATATTAGGAAAAAGTGGTGCTATGATAAAACACAGGCAAAAATCACTTTCTTAAATTGTTAAATTGTTAATTTTTCTGTTAATTCATTGGAAGAAGAGGTACGATAAGACAATATATATTCTTAAATACCCAAGTCCTATTTTCCTTTATCTGATGTATTTATATCAACTCCACACTTTGATAGCTTCAGGTGAACAGCAAATGGACTCAGCCATACATGTACACATGTTCATTGTCCCGCAAATTCCCCTCTCATCCAGTCTGCTACATAACACTGAGCGGAGTTCACATACTGTACAGTAGGTCTTTGTTCGTTACCCACTTTAAATATAGCGGTGTGTACATCTCCATCCCGAACTTCATAACTACTCTCTCTGCCCATCCTTCACCACAGCAGCTACAAGTTCATTCTCTAAATCTGCTTCTTTCTGTATTCCACATATAAAGGATGTTATATGATATTTCTCCTTCTCTCTCTGACTTATTTCACCCAGGTATGACAATCTGTAGGTCCATCCATGTTGCTGCAAATGGCATTATTTCATTCTTTTTAATGACTGAGTAATATTCTATTGCATATATGTACCATATCTTTTTTATCCACACCTCTGTCAATGGAATTTCTTGTTTCCATGTCTTGGCTATTGTAAACAGTGCTGCAATGAACACTGGGGTGTATGTAGCCTTTCAGATCACGTTTTTCTCCAGATATATGCCCATGAGTGGGATTGCAGGGTCATATGGTAGCTATATTCTTACTTTATGAAGGAACCTCCATACTGTTCTTCATAGCAGCTGCACCAATTTATAGTCCTACCAATAGTGGAGGGGAGTTCATGAACTTTACTTCTAACACACAAATGTGGAACTTACACACTTGTCCCCAGATCCCATCACACACACATACACAGGCACACAAATTCACACTATATTTGAAGGAATAAGATGAGCAAGACTGGCTTTTAAAGCTTATTTAAAATCTATTGATATATATTCTTAACTGACAAATGAATCCTTTTATCTTAATCATATTGGCTTTGAACAAAATTAAAAACAAAACAATGGATACATGTTAGAAATGAGGTGCATACAGTTTTAAGTATTGTTTGTGTTAAATTGAATGGAAGAGATTTTATCACTCTAAAAAGCTATAGATATGTTTTCAAAATTAAAATATGCTGTGATTAATTGAATAAAATAAAGATCATTTTCAAAGTTTACAGATTTAATCACTTAAACATCTTAAAATACTTTCAAAGTTAAAAAGTAGTACATAATTATCTAGCCTTTTTAATCAAAGAAAATTAGTTTGCCAACATTTAATTATGTTTCCTACTGATATTAGAAGTCAATTAAGAATATTATTAAATTGGTTTTACAAATGGCTAAGCTGAGACAGAGAAATACCAGCTGAATTTCCCAGGGTTTGTGGAAACTGGAACCTGTGGATTTTAATTTATATCTGTATTCTTCTAATGATTGTTTATGTATGTTTTCTCCTAAACAGATCAGTTAATGACATCAGGTGAGAGTCATGTTTCTTCTGACTTTTATGAAATATTAAGAAGAGCAGAAATTAATACAGTTCTCATTCAAAGTAATAAAATATTTCAAAAATTACTTGGGCATATATGAAATAAAAGTAGCTTTTGTGATAAGAATAGAGAATACTGACTGGCATAAGGATAAATGAAATTTAAGGCAAGTTTCAAGGGAAACCATGACGCATTCCTTCTGATCCCCCTGGGTCCCTGCACATTGTAAACTTTGCTTCTTAGATTTAGTGAGGATTTTATGGTTTCTGATGACTTGGCAAATCCTTTCTTTCTGCCTAACAATGTTTTGTGATATTGTTACTGTTTTTCAAGGACTTTTTTTTTGAGAGCAGTTTTAAGTTTATAACAAAACTGAGAGGGAGGTACAGAGATTCTTCATATATCCCCTTCCTCTGAGACATGCATAGCCTCCCCATTATCAACATCACTCACCAGATAGTGCATTTTTAACCAGGGATGAAGCTACCCTGACTTATCATAATCACCCAAAATTCACAGCTTTCCTTAGAGTTCACTCTTGGTGTTGTACTTTTTATGAATTTCAACAAATGTATAATAACATATATCCATCATTATAATATCATACAGAGTAGTTTCACTGCCCTGAAAATCCTCCGTGCTCTGCCTATTCATCTCTCCCCACTCCCTATCTCTGCTCGCCTACATCTGGTAACTGCTGATATTTTTACTGTCTCCATAGATTTGCCTTTTCCAGACTGTTACATAGTTGGAATCATACAGTTTGTGGCCTTTCCAGATGGGCTTCTTTCACTTGGTCATATGCATTTACGGTTCCTCTGTGTTCTGTAGTGGCTTGAATTCTGCGTCACTCTCTCTCTCTCTTTTTAGCACTGAATAACATTCCATTGTCTGGATGTACCACAGTGGTGGTGGTGTTTAGTCGCTCAGCCATGTCTGTCTCTTTACGACCCCATGGACTGCAGCATGCCAGGCTTCCCTGTCTTTCATCATCTCCTGGAGCTAGCTCAAACTCACGTCCATTGAGTCAGTGATGCCATCCAACCCTCTCTTCCTCTGTCACCCCCTTCTCCTCCAGCCTTCAGTCTTTCACAGCATCAGGGTCTTTTCTAATGAGTTGGCTCTTCGCATCAGGTGGCCAAAATATTGGAGCTTCTGTTTCAGCATCAGTCCTTCCAATGAGTATTCAGGATTGATTTTCTTTATGATTGACTGAATGATCTCCCTGCAATTCAAGGAACTCTGAAGAGTCTTCTCCAACATAGCAGTCCAAAAACATCGATTCTTCAGCATTCAGCCTTTTTTATGGTCCAACTCTCACATCTATACATGACTCCTGAAAAAAACCAAAGCTTTGACTATATGGACATTTGTTGGCAAAATAATGTCTCTGCTTTTTAACACTCTGTCTAAGTTTATCATAGTTTTTCTTCCAAGGAGCAAGTGTCTTTTAATTTCACGGCTGCAGTCACCATCCACAGTGATTTTGGAGGCCAAGAAAATAGTCTGTCACTGTGTCACCACAGCGTATTTATTCCAACTATTCACCTACTGAAGGACATTTCTTGGCTTCTTCCAACTTTTGGCAATTATGAATAAAGCTGCTAGAAACATCCCTGTGGAGGCTTTTGTGTGGACGTAAGTTTACTATTGTAATGAAATGCCATACTGTCTTCCAAAGTGGCTGTACCATTTTGGATTCCTACCAGCAGTGATGAGGATTCCCGTTGCTCCAGATCCTCTCTAGCACTTAGTGTTGTGAATGCTCGGATTTTGGTCATTTTTAGTCTGTACTAGTGTCTCATTTTTGTTTTAATTTGAACTTCTCCAATGACATGTGATGTGAAGTACCATTTTCTGTGTTTTTGTATAATTTCTTTAGTCAGGTGTCTCTGTTAGGGCCTTTGGTTCATGTTTGAATTGAGTCCTTTGTTTTCTTATTCTTGAGTTTTGAAAGATTTTCTTTTAACATTTTGGATGACAATCCCTTCTCAGATGCGTCTTTTGCAAATATTTTCTCCCACTCTGTGGTTTGTGTTTCCACTCTTTTGACAGGATCGTTTGCAGAGCAGAAGTTTTAATTTTAAGGTAGTCCAGATTATCAATTATTTCTTTCACCAATCATGTCTTTGGTGTTGTATACAGAAAGCTATCACCATACGCAAGGTCATCTAAGCTTTCTCCTATTTTTTTCTAGGAATTATTATACTTTTGTATTTTACATTTAGGTCTAGGATCCACCTTGAATTAATGTCTATGAAGGGTGTAAAGTCTGTGTCTATATTTATTTTTCTTGCGTGTGGATGTCCAGTTGTTTGGGCACTATTTGGTGTCTTATTTCTGCTCCATTGCACTGCCCTGGTTCCTTTGTCAAAGGGACAGTTGACTCTATTTGTCGAGGTCTCTTTCTGGCCTGTCTGTTCTGTCCATTGCTTATGGTCTAGTCTGTCAGTGATACCACACTGTTTTGATTACTGTGGCTTTAGAGTAAGTTCTGAAGTCAGGTAGCATCACTCCTCTGCCTTTGTCCTTCTTCTTCAATATTGTGCTGGCTACCTTGGGTCTTCCCATGTTAACTTTAGAATTTATTTGTTGACATCCATAACACTAATTTCTGGGATTTTTCTTGGGATTACCTTAACTCTTAGAGCAAGTTAGGAAACTGACATGTTGACAATATCAGGTCTGTTATCCACAAGCGTGGACTATCTTTCCATTTTTTTTAGTTCTTTGATTACAATCATCAGTCTTGTTTTTTCATCTGGATTCTTGCAGTGTGCCTTAGCACAGTTTGTCATGTTGCTAGAGGTTCTCCAATTTTTCCATATTTCTTGCTTTCTGAACCTGGACAAGAGAAATAAGTTCTAGTCCGTTCCTTGATATTTATATGGAGGCAGATAATATTGGGATAAGCCAGAAGCTGAGTTTGTACTCTCAGAGCTCATTAGCAGAAAGGTGAGGAAATATGGAAGCTGGTAAACATTCTGAAACAAAAAAGGGGGAGGGAAACCGGACTAGAGAAGCAGGGACCAGGAGGCTATGGACATTCCCTCAGGCTGAGACTTTCAGAGCATCCAGGTAGAAACAATGCTTCTTTGAATGAACTTGTAGGCATGAGGCATGCATTCATTCCCCATCTTGCTTCATAATCACCAAAAGGTATCTGACAAGGTAAGGAGGTTGAGTATATCTTATCCAGCTGAGATTTCTAACATTCAAACTTTCAAATCCACGGAGCTTAGTTCACAAATGCAGAAAGTTTCAAGATGAATTAGCCTTGTATTTTCACATTTTATTTCATATTTCAACTTTTAGGTAGAGCTGAGTAGAATTGGAAAGCTTTTGGATATTTAAGTACTTTTACTTTAGTGATACAACCATGACCAAATGATGTCATTCTTTTGATGATTGACATTAATAACACTGCTTCTGCTGTATGTAAATCTATGCTCTATGTGAATCATATCTCTTTTTGATGTGCTTTTTCAAAATCAAGATTATTTATCATAATAAATAGCTTATTATACAAAGCAAGAGGCTTTGTAACATCCTCTTTCCTCGTTCTGTTTAACTCTGTCTTACAAGGTGGTAAGTGAAGTTGCTCAGTCATGTCTGACTCTTTCGGTATAGCCCACCAGGCTCCTCCATCCATGGGATTTCCCAGGCAAGAATACTGGAGTCGGTAGCCATTTCCTTCTCCAGGGGCTCTTCCCGACCCAGGGATCAAACCTGGGTCTCCTGCACAGCAGGCAGACTCTTTACCATCTGAGCCCCCAGGGAAGCCCCATAAGGTGGTAAGCATTTTTTAAAAATGCTTTAAATGCTTTTTCAAAAAATAAGGTGGTAAGCATTAAAAAAAATACAAACTTGGCACAGTTTTAGAGAAGAGCCTCAGAAAAGAGACCTATTTCATGATTCTTTGCATAGAGAGCACCTTGATTTTTAAAATCATTTTCTTTCCCTGAGTGGGGGAGGAGTCATGGCACAGTCTAATATAACATTAAATTGTGCAAATTCAGTCCACTAGAGTATCAGACTTTTAAATGACAAAGGAAACCTAAGTTTATTTTCTGTGTCTGTGAGTGTTTCTGTTTTGTAAACACACTAATATATTTGAAATGGATATCTGTAAAGCACAGGGAGCTATACTCAATATTCTGTAAAAACTTAGATGGGAAAATAATTGGAAAAAGAATAGATACATGTGTATGTATAACCGAATCACTTTGCTCTACACCTGAAACTAAGACAACACTGTAAATCAACTATTGTTGATTGTTTAGTTGCTAAATTGTGTCCAACTCTTTTGCAACCCCATGGACTGTAGCTTGCCAGGCTTCTCTGTCCATGAGATTGTCAAGGCAAGAATACTGGAGTGAGTTGCCATTTCTTTTTCCAGGGTACCTTCCCAACCCAGGGAATGAATGAACCCATGTCTTCTGCTTGGCAGGCACATTCTTTACCGCTGAGCCACTTGGAAAGCCCTAAAGTCCAAAATAAAATACAAATTGAAAAAAACAAAAAAAAAAACCAAAAAGCAGAGGCCTGGTGGGATGCGGATTAAGGTAGGGGGAAGCTTCAAGAAGGAAGGGATATAATGTATACTTATGACCGATTCATGTTGATATTTGGCAGAAACCAACACAGTTCTGTAAAGCAATTATCCTTCAATTAAAAAGACAAATGAAAATTAAAAAAAGGAAACAAAATGAGCTCCTTGGTCTTTATCTGCATTCATCTTCATTATCTCCCTGAAATCTTGGAAGGCAAGCCACTCTTGTTCACCCTTTCACATTAGGTCAAGCCCCTTTGCCTTTTGGCAATAAACACAGCTGCAGTGACATACTTGTGAGGTGAATGTCTAACTCCACCTCTAGACAAAAAGAACCCTGAGGGCAGGGGGAGGTCTGTTCTGCCTTCAGTTGTATCTCCAGCATCCAGCCCAGTGTCAGGCTCTTAGTAGGTACACAGTAAATATTTTTTGAATGAATACATATTTTATCATTAAAAATTAAGCTCATGGCATCTAGTCCCATCACTTCATGGCAAATAGAAGGGGAAAAAATGGAAGCAGTGACTTAAATAAGTGAAATAAGTAGTGACTTAAGTGACAGAAATAATCAGTGACTTGAATAAGCAGTGAAATAAAAATAAGATTTAATTTTCTTGGGCTCCAAAATCACCGTGGATGGTGACTGCAGCAATGAAATTAAAAGACACTTGCTCCTTGTAAGGAAAGCTATGACAAACCTAGACAAAAAGCAAAAACATCACTTTGCTGACAAAGGCCCATAAAGTCAAAGCTGTGGTTTTCTAGTAGTCATGTGCAGATGTGAGAGTTGAGCCATAAAGAAGGCTGAGCACCAAAGAATTCATGCTTTTGAACTCTGGTACTGGAGAAGACTCTTGAGAGTCACTTGGACTACAAGGAGATCAAACCAGTCCTGAATATTCACTGGAAGGACGGATGCTGGAGTGCCAATACTTTGGCCACCTCATGTGAAGAGTCAACTCACTGNCTTTTGAACTCTGGTGCTGGAGAAGACTCTTGAGAGTCACTTGGACTACAAGGAGATCAAACCAGTCCTGAATATTCACTGGAAGGACGGATGCTGGAGTGCCAATACTTTGGCCACCTCATGTGAAGAGTCAACTCACTGGAAAAGACCCTGATGCTGGGAAAGACTGAAGGCAAACGGAGAAATGGGTGGCAGAGGATGAGATGGTTAGATAGCCTCACCAACTCAATGGACATGAATTTGAGCAAATTCCAGGAGATAGTGGAGAATAGAGGAGCCTCAAGTGCTTTAATTCATGGGGTTGCAAAGAATCGGACACGACTCAGCAACTGAATGACAACAAATGCAGTGCATATATTATACAATTATGGTCTGGCTACTCTGTGTGTGTGCGTGTGTGTGTGTGTGCATGTGTGCTCAGTTGCTCAGTTGTGTCTGACTCTTTGTGACCCCATGGATTGTGGCCCACCAGGCTCCTCTGTCCATGCAGTTTTCCAGGCAAGAATACTGGAGGGGGTTTCTGTTTCCCTCTTCAGGGATCTTCTTGAATCAGGGATTGAACGCTCATCTCTCTGGCATCTCCTACACTGGCAGGCAGATTCTTTACCACTGCCCACCTAGGAAGCCCTATACCAGGCAATACTTACTGTAGTACAGAAAACTTATGACAGTCTTTAGAACTGGCACAAATGTAGGAAGAGCAATAAGTTTTTTGATAAAAAGTTGATTATCACACAGACTTCACAGTTGATTTGAGGTCCCTTTTGGGAATCAGTTTGGCAAGGGCAGTGATTGTCAACTATTTTTCTTTTTATATATTGATTTGATTCTTTCTATGGTTTTTCTTCATTTTATTCTCTCTGTCCTCCAAAGTCTTTTATTTTGATTTTCTCCAAATGTAACTATGTACCACATTCATGCAAATATATATTTTTAATTTTTTTTTACCAGACCAGTGGATGATTAATCTTTTTTAAAAAAATTTATTTATTTTAATTGGAGGCTAGTTACTTTATAATATTGTAGTGATTTTGGCCATACATTGACGTGAACCAGCCACAGGTGTACATGTGTTCCCCATCCTGAACATCCCTCTCATCTCCCTTCCCATCCCATCCCTCAGGGTCATCCCAGTGCACCAGCCCCAGGCATCCTGTCTCATGCATCGAACCTGGACTGGGGATCTGTTTCACATATGATACTGAACATGTCTCAGTGCTATTCTCTCAAATCATCCCATCCTCGCCTTCTCTCATAGAGTCCAAAACACTATTCTTTATATTTGTGTCTCTTTTGGTGTCTCGCATATAGGGTCGTTGTTACCATCTTTATAAATTCCATATGTATGTGTTCAGTTCAGTTCAGTTCAGTCGCTCAGTTGTGTCCGACTATTTGCGACCCCATGAGTTGCAGCACCCCAGGCCTCCCTGTCCATCAACAACTCCCAGAGTTCACTCAGACTCACCTCCATTAAGTCACTGATGCCATCCAGCCATCTCATCCTCTGTTGTCCCCTTCTCCTCCTGCCCCCAATCCCTCCCAGCATCAGAGTCTTTTCCAATGAGTCAACTCTTCGCATGAGGTGGCCAAAGTACTGGCATTTCAGCTTTGGCATCA